>CM040405.1:54721767-55196767 GCA_022702515.1 Ilyophis sp. 1 JC-2022 | reverse complement strand
GCCCTGTGTGTGATTGCACCTGTGTGTGATTCTGTGTGATTTGTTATGCCTGTGTGTGATTGCGTGTGTAATTCTGTGTGTGATCTATTATGTCAGTGTGTGATTTTGCGTGTGATTTATTATGCCTGTTTGATTCTGCGTGTGATTTATAATGCATGTGCGTGAATTTGTGTCTGGTTTATTATGCCTGTGTGTGACTCTGTGTTTGATTTATTATGCCTGTGTGTGACTCTACGTGTGATTTGTAATGCCTTTGTGTGACTCTGTGTCTGATTTATTATGCCTGTGTGTGACTCTGCATGTGATTTATAATGCCTGTTTGTGACTCTGTGTTTCATTTATTATGCCTGTGTGTGACTCTGCCTGTGATTTATAATGCCTGTGCATGACTCTGTGTCTGATTTATTATGCCTGTGTGTGACTCTGCCTGTGATTTATAATGCCTGTGTGTGACTATGTGTCTGATCTATTATGCCTGTGTGTGACTCCACCTGTATGTGACTTTGCGTGTGATTTATAATACCTGTGCGTGACTCTGTGTTTGATTTATTATGCCTGTGTGTGACACTGCCTGTGATTTATAATGCCTGTGCATGACTCTTTGTCTGATTTATTATGCCTGTGTGTGACTCCACCTGTGTGTGACTCTGCGTGTGATTTGTAAGGCCTGTGTGTGATTCTGCGCATGATTTATTATGCCTGTGTGTGATTCTGCATGTGATTTATTATGCCTGTATGTGATTCTGCGTGTGATTTATTATACCTATGTATGATTCCGACTGTGTGAGATTCTGTGTGTAATTTATAATGCCTGTGTGTGATTCTGCCTGTGTGCGTTTCTGTGTGTGATTAAATATGCCTGTGTGTGATTCTACTTGAGGTTTTATATACCTCTGTGAGATTCTGCTTCAACTAAAAATGACACGTAGCTATTTTGCCTGGAGCTACACTTTTTTTCATTATTTTGGTGGAGAAACATTACAGCACAGATGCCTTCAGACGAGTCAGGGTGGGAGGAATGATAAAGAGAGCAACAGAGAGCGAGAGAGAGTGAGAGAGAGAGAAAGAGAGAGAGAGAAGAGGGGCATTCATTGTATCAATGAGATAGAGGGGAAAGGGAGAGGGAGGGAGGGGGAGATCAGGGATGCTTCTTTTTTACATCAGAAGGAGAGAGCGAATACCAGGAAGTAATTCCTTTTCTGTGTGTTTTTTCTTGTGTGCACACTTCAATCAATCCATTCACTATAAACAAATATGTAGTTAGATTACAATTCAGAATTCCTACACTTCAGGGGCATTATAATGTAACAAAATCAACAATTGCATAGTAAAATGTTATTGTTTTGTCAAATTATTATTTGGACGGTGGACTTGATTCAATGACATTTAAAAGAGCATATGAGAAATTAATGTACAAAGACGGGCTAAGTTAAAACACATTGACCCGTCAATCCAGAACCATCATCATCAATTCTGAAAATATACACTGCCTGGTCAAAAATAAAGTCGCCGTTGCACCTGTCATGTATAGTGCCCACTGTACAAGCCTCTGGAGGCAGTGTTATGATCTGGGGTTGCTTCAATTGGTCAGCTCTAGGCTCAAAAACGTTATGCAGCAATAAAATGAAGTCAGTTGAGTACCTGAATGTACTGAATGACCAGGTTATCCCATCAATGGGCATATTCCAGGATGACAATGCCAAGATTCATCAGGCTCAAATTGTGAAAGAGTGGTTCAGGGAGCATGAGGAATCATTTTCACACATGAATTGGCCACCAGAGTCCTGACCTTAACCCCATTGAAAGTCTTTGGGATGTACTGGAGCAGACTTTACGGAGTGGTTCGACTCTCCCGTCGTCAATACGGCCAAATATTAATGTTGTGACGTTGCATAAGGTTGTCGAAACAATGCCACGACAAATGCGCGCCTTAATCAAAGCTAAAGGCGGTCCAACAAAATATTAGAGTGCAACATTTTTTTGGCCAGGCAGTGTAGATACACTGAAAGTAGAAAGTGTATTTTGAATGAGGAAAGTATATAGTTCAGATCTCCATATAAATATAACAATATCATTTAAATCATGTAATATATATGCAGCAGTGATGGTAAAAGACAATGTGGCCAATAATGTGTTCCCTGGTGAGAAATTAATGAAATAAAATGTATATACAGTATATATGTATGCATATTTTTTCAAAATAATATTGAAAACCAGTCTAATCTATTTCACAACATAGTGATGTCTATGAAAAATATAGAGTATTTCAGAAGGCAGTGGATTTTTTTGGGGGGGAGGGGCAGGACAGTGTACATGTGTAACAGGTGCCTCACCCCGGGGGTCCTGCAGGGGAGGTGGCAGGCAGGGGATTAGTCTCCGTGTTCGCTGAGGGTGTTCAGAGGTATTTGGCGGGATGTTTTTCACTCAGATGTCCAATCAGCAGTGAGGTAATCAGGTGATGTGCAGCGCGCTCACGCCGCAGCGCGGTGCTTTCAGTATGATTAACGCAAGGCACTGCAGACGCCGCCCGTAATAAAACACCAATGCCCTTTTTCTGTGCGGCATGTGGGGCCATTGCTTGGCTGGCCTGGAAGCGGTTTTGCTGGATTTGATATGACGGGCCAGCGATACAGTGGTGATGGAACATCTCTTGAGTTCTGATGAGCAGTGAACTCTTCTTCTTATTCTTCTTCTTCTTCTTCTTTTTCTTCTTCTTGTTCTTTTTCTTCTTCTTCTTCTTCTTCTTTTTCTTCTTCTTCTCCTCCTCCTCCTTGTTCTTCTTCTTCTTTTCCTTCTTCTTCTTTTCTTTCTTCTTTTTCTCCTTGTTCTTCTTCTTTTTCTTCTTCTTCTTCTTTTTCTTCTCCTTCTTCTTCTATGGAAATCATAGTCTAATTATAATAGTTGTTATTACATACATTTTCAGTGGTCTCCACAATGGTTGTTTTGTATGGTTGTTTGGTTGTATGGTTGTTGTTGTTTTTGGAGGGGGGGGGTAATTTAATGTGTGTCCCTGAACACACTGGACACCCACAGAGCAGGTGCTTGTGGTAGTAGCACTGGAGGTTATGGGTAATTTTCTAGTGGTTTCGAACTAGAAAACATGTGGTGCGCCATCCCTTGTGTTTGCATCAAGTCTCTTCTGGAGTGTAAATGCCTACGCAAGTGAAACTCAGTCTGGCTTTGCCTCAACATTTAACAACATTGACAACACCGCATCAAGAGCGACAACAGTAGCAGATAGAATATCAGGACCGTACACTATATATGCCATCTGATATATTGCTGACACAATATGGCTGCGCAAAAGAAAAAGACACAGCAAAATGAAATAGCTTCCCCAGTCAGTGAAAAAAAAAAAGTCTTGAACCGCCTTGAAAATCAATAACTCAAAACACTGCTGGATAAATGAGAGGATTTCCTTTACTACAGTAAGTGTGAAATTCAGAATCCATTACTTGGCATTAAAAAAACATGTTATCTGAAATCTTTACACATCACTTTTCCCTTTCTGCATGTGTGCGTGTGTGTGTGTGTGTGTGTGTGTGTGTGTGTGTGTGTGTGTGTGTGTGTGTGCATGTAATCAAACCCAAATCAGCTGTCAATCACCCAAACAGAGCTGGGCAAAGGCTGTCCATATTAGAAAACAATACAAGAGAGTTTTGACTTTACATCGCTGTAAGATCTACATTCATGAGGACAGTAACACACATTTCATATGATGAAGTCACACACCCAGTTTCAGCTTCTGTGATTTAAATGACTTTCAGTGATGTGATAGTAGTAACTCCGGCTTGATCAGCAACGCATTAAAGGGATAGTTCACGTTTTACAGTTTAAAAATATATTTCAGTTTCACTGCATGTTTCTGATTGTTTGAGACAGTTTCTGTGTGGGATGAAGGATATTTTAGGTGCTGACAGATGTTTCTCATGACCTGTCGGCTTTACACCGGCTGGTATCAGGCTTGTTTTGTGGATTAAAGCAAGAAAATACACTTCAGGTAACTCCAAAGCAGCTAAAAAAAAAAGAGTGGTCGGAGCCAACACCCTAAAACTGAATTAATATATTAAAAACTTATGTTTTTGGAATGGACTGTTTCTTTATGAAATGAAAGATACAAAGCAACAATGTATGTGCGTACATGTGTGTGTGTGTGTATGTGTGTGATTGTGTATACATGCATGCATGCATTTGTGAATTGTGCATATAGAAAGAGAGAGAGTGGTCAGTGTTCACTGCTACACCAGGGACTTTGTACAGAACCACAAATGAACATAATGTTCATTTATCCCACTTTGGAATGTCCAGTCGTGATTCTGCTCCAGTCCCATCGCTGCTGTGGCCCCCTCCATCATTTAGGGAACCGCATCAGGCAGAGGGGCACTGCCGGCTGGGACCCCCCTCCTCCCTGGGTGACCCGCGAGACCCCCAGCCACGGTCAGCACTGGCACGGCCAGGATTTACAGAGCTGCACAGAGGGCTAGGGTACGAGACCCTGGGTCCGCCTCCCAAGCGACCGGAGGGAAATTAAAACTGCCGTTTGAAATGGTGCTCCAGTTAGCTTCTTTTTTTTTTCCTTTTTGCTTTTTTGCTTTATGCGTATTGGATATTTGTGCGAGACGGCAGTTAATCAAGGGGCAGCTCATTAAGTTTAACTACGGCGCACTGTAAAAGCATGCAGCCTGCTTTCCTCCTCACCGCCTCTTTGTTAAGGGCCTGTTAGAAGTTTGTGGAGGGTGAAGGAGAGCTGTCAGCCCCTCCCCGTCCCCCTGACCCCCCGCGCCCCGCCCCCCGCCAAAACAGGAGAGGCCTGGGAGCCTGCAGAACAGCTGGGGCATTTTGAGGGGGCTCCGTGCCCCCTGGCGAGTGGCCATTGATCCCCTCTCTCTGTGACTGAAAGAGCCTCCCCCTAAACCCACGCTTACCGCATGCGTGGCGTGTGCATGCTAACTCTCCCATGTCTTTTCTCTGACCTGCCTGTGCTTATGGAGCCGAGGGACCAGGAACACTGGGACTCGTGTGGGCTTCCCTTTCCTCTCTGTCCCTGCCATCTGCTCTGCACATCTGTGTGTGTGTGTCTGTGTGTGTGTGTCTGTGTCTATTTGTATGTGTGTGCGCATGTGTGCGTGTCTGTGTCTATGTGTGTGTGCCTGTGCGTGCGCGTGTCTGTGTGTATGCGTGTGCATGTGTGCTTGTATGTATGTGTGTGTGTGTGTGTCTGTGCGAGCGCGTGTGTGCCGATTCTTCTGTTGTTGACTTTTGTGCTTGGCTTGTTATTTGCCATTATAATCTACTGTCACTTCACAAAATACACACACGCACACACACACACACACACACATATACACACACACACACACACAAATAAAGCAGCTTCTCAGCACTATGCTCAGAGTCTGAGATCGCAGCTGGCAGATCGGAGAGGAGAAGACGTAGAAAGTGGCACAGTCCAACATGGGCACGTGGTGACGAGGGGGGAAGGTTTAGAGAGTCGCGCACTCCCTTAGATACAGGCTGCAGACTCACTGCAGGGACTGACTGGAGTAGAAAGTTGGGGGCATGGAGCACTAGTACCAGAGCACCCACCCCTGTCACATGACCTGCAGCACAGTGCACTACCCTGCATGTACAGATATCGGCACAATGTATCGGAAAGCAAACAGAACTGTAACCCCCTCTGTATGATGCTTAATCGTGAACCCCCATTTGAGATTGCGTTTGTCGGGACGTCGTTGCATTTATATTATGTAATAGTTGAACTATGCATGATGGGTATTTTTTTCTGTGGTTGAGAGATACTTGCTGAATGTGTCACGTTTGTTACGGAGATACAGTGTGAAGAGGGGGAATCATGCATGAGGAGGCCCCCCTCCTGGCAGGAGAACGTGAGAGACACAGAAGGAAGAGGTGTGAGGAGACAGGTGCATGTTGCTATCGCTCTGAAGGGAACATGATTTGAATCCTCTCTGGGATTTTACACGCCCTGTATTTATGTCTGTTCTTCTCCTGAGAGCACGCAATACTGTACAGACAAAGTACATCAGACAGCCCTCACAAAGCATCGTGAATTCCGCCCATAAATGTAACTGAATTGCCGTCGTAAAATGATATGCCATCGCTTTGCGAACCCATGCATCGGGTTTTATTTGAAAGGCTGAGCCATCTTGTATGACTGTTTTTCTTGAATTGCTGGAAGTAAATGTTTGTTTGGGGGCATTTTTCTGCTTTGAAGACGGGGGTAATACCGGGTGATTTTCGGAGGGATTAATGGATACACTCAGTAAAGCTACCCTGCTACAGCTGCCCACTTTAAATATGCTTTGCTGTGTCTAATATTTGTCCGCTCTTGCTGCTGTAAATATTAAATCTATGCCCATGGACTTATTGGGACATGACATCACCAGCATAAATATACTCTTTATGCTAGACAGAGATATTGATATTTCTGTCAAGATAACTCATGTATTTAATATATGAATGAATATATAATATTTTGGTTTGGTGCTGAATGGATCTGCTCTATGTACTTCTAGTGCACGCACCAGCGTGCACTACCTATCAAACAGGGAGCACAACACATCTTCCCTACTAAACTGGAGATAAACACCAAACCCCCCCAAGTACATAGAATCAGATCCAAACAACAGGTGGAGGCTGGGGTGGTGGAGGGTGAGGTGATGGAGGCTGGGGTGGTGTAGGGTGAGCAGCAAAATATGTTTTAGAACAAGAAGCAGCGAAACAAGAGCAGCGCAGCCAAAGCAGTATGGGAGAGATCCGAGTCTCGCTTTTAAAAGGGCCGCTCCATTAGTGATGTGTGCAAGTGATTGGTTGAGTATGAGAACATTAGTGTTTGCTGAGGCCGACCATTAGTCGGGGACAGCAAGAGTTATTTGACTGAATTTGCTCTGTGCACTTGTTTGCAACGCTCATTCTTGGTATACTATAAAATATGTCTTATATGTACATGTATTTATTTATTCCAGGATATTACCAGTAGTATAATAATAATAATAATAATAATAATAATAATAATAACAATAAAAACAACATGTCTCCATGAATAGAGAGAAATTGCAAACACATGCCTAATACCAAACTGTGTGTTTAGTGACGATCAGAATTGTTTGCCTGTGTTTTATCTTCTATGCAGTGTGTGTGTTTGTGTGTTTGTGGTGTGTGCATTCTCAGGGATCAAAAGAGAAAGATTTGTAGACCATAGCAATGTACTGCACAGCTGGGCTGAGCTGTGGTATGGTTGGCTGTGCTGTGTTATGCTGGACTGGCTGGGCTAAACTGTGCTGTGCTGTGCTATACTGGGTTGTGATGTGCTGAGCTGAAGTGTGTTGCCTGTGCATTTGGCTGTACTGTGTGAGACAGGCAGCAGGAGAGCGCTGGGCCCACAGGCTCTTGCAGGGCGATGACTCACCCACTGAGTCAATGGAGCCTCTCACATCCCAGAGGCTCCCGGTGTTTTTCTATTCATCTCCTGCAGCATGCTGCCGCTAGCAACAGCTCTCCAAGCATCTTACACTGACACAACATGCTGCCTCTAGCAACAGCTCTACAAGCATCTTACACTGACACAACATGCTGACACAAGCAACAGCTCTACAAGCATCTTACACTCACACAACATGCTGCTGCTAGCAACAGCTCTGCTAGCATCTTACACTCACACAGCATGCTTCCGCTAGCATCAGCTCTACAAGCATCTGACACTCACACAACATGCTGACACAAGCAACAGCTCTACAAGCATCTTACACTCACACAGCATGCTGCCGCTAGCAACAGCTCTACAAGCATCTTACACTCACGTCTACAAGCATCTTACAGTCACGCAACGTGCTGCCGCTAGCAACAGCCCTCCAAGCATGTGTGTGTGTGTGTGTGTATGTGTGTGTGTGTGTGTATGTGTGTTGTGTGTGTGTGTTTGTATGCGTGTGTATATTTGTGCGTGCGGGGGGCGTGGAAGACTTGATTGAAGTTTACAGAGGACAAAAAGCAGTGGGTAGACTGTGTCCTACTATCTGAGTGAAATGACCTATGGCTCTTACTCCCACTGAATCTGCTGTGCTTCACTGCCTCTCCTTCTTTTGTTCCCTCACTCTCTCCCTCCCTCTCTCTCTCGCTTTCTCTGTCTCTCACTCTAAATCTTTCCCTTTACTCATTTTTGGAAGACTCTCAATTTTAGTCTTTGGCTTTCTCTCCCTCTGGGTCTTTTTCTGTGCCTGTATATGTGTGTGAGACTGCATGGTACCTATGTGCATGTGTGCCTGTATATGTGTGTGAGACTGCATGGTACCTATGTGCATGTGTGCCTGTATGTGTGTGTGAGACTGCATGGTACCTATGTGTATGTGTGTGTGAGACTGCATGGTACCTATGTGCATGTGTGCTTGTATATGTGTGTGAGACTGCATGGTACCTATGTGCATGTGTGCTTGTATATGTGTGTGAGACTGCATGGTACCTATGTGCATGTGTGCTTGTATGTGTTTGTGTACAAGCGTGTGTGCATTTGTGCATGCGTGCATTACGTCCGTGTGAGTGACGGATGGATGGACAGCAGCAGCTCTCTTTCTCTCTCTCTTTCTATGGCTTTCGCTTTCTCTCAGAAGGGGGTGAAGAGTGAGGCTGTCTCACAGTTGGGCTGGTATCAGCACTGCAACGCAAATCAAATTAGGGCCTCCACTGCGAGTGGGACTTGGCAATGCGCTGGCTTGTTAATTAGAGTAACCCAGAGCCGCTCTCCTGTCTGCTTTACAAATGAGTGGCCACGGTGAAGCACGCCCCCGCCGTGAAGCGCGTGTGTTCGGGGGCGAGCTGCGTGTTCGGCGCGCTCAGCATCATCATCGCGTACAGAGCCGTCAGTGCGTCCGGGTTGCACTGCAAAAACCAAATCTTAACAAGAATTTGAATCTTATATTTAGACTTTAGAATTTTATTTCTGTTACTTTTTTGTTAAATAAGACTAACTATCTGTCAGTGGGGTGAGATAGTTTTACTCATTTCAAGATTTGCCAGTGGGGTAAGATAATTTCACTTCATGAAGTCAAGAAAAAAGTTACTTAAAACAAGCTAATATTTTCCACTTTTGAGAAAAAAAAACATTACAAGACTGAAACACTTGTTTAGACAGACATTTGTTGCAGTGTGATCAGTGAGGTTGGCGGGTGCGTCATGTTGTATTTCACTTCTGTAAAGGATAACAAAGTGTGGGTGGGACTGGGGCCCAAGTGAACATTACGTGCAATCCGCTGCGTGAGTGAACATTACGCGCAATCCGCTGCGTGAGTGAACATTACGTGCAATCCGCTGCGTGAGTGAACATTACGCGCAATCCGCTGCGTGAGTGAACATTACGCGCAATCCGCTGCGTGAGTGAACATTACGCGCAATCCGCTGCGTGAGTGAACATTACGTGCAATCCGCTGCGTGAGTGAACATTGCGTGCAATCCGCTGCGTGAGTGAACATTGCGTGCAATCCGCTGCGTGATTGAACATTACGTGCAATCCGCTGCGTGAGTGAACATTACGCGCAATCCGCTGCGTGAGTGAACATTACGTGCAATCCGCTGCGTGATTGAACATTACGTGGCCTGGATCCAATAAACTTCTGACCTTGACTTTGACTTATACATTAATATGATATTCTTAGTTTTTTTTTCTCACGTGCACTTTATGGCAGGTTTAGCTCCGAGTCCATTACTAAAATTAACATGCCAAACTGTTCTACATGCTTGCACCTCTTCATCTTCATCATTGAAAGACACACTTAAGGAGATGCTGCTCGTCTGGTGGGCCAGTCCTGCTGAATGAGAGGATTTCAGAATCCGATGAGAAGGACAAGCAATATAGGAGCTGTTAAGCATCACTTATTCGTTAAGCAGAGCATAGGCTCACAATGAATAATACTGGCAGACATTTGGTGTAGAGGTTGAGTTTTTATGCAGCTGTGTGCAAAAGCTTACAAATTCACACCCTTTACAAGCCTGCTGACAGTGATGAGAGTGTGGGCCTTCAGGCTCTGTGATCCCCAAAATGCGCAAAATGTCTGTCACGTTTCACAATGTGTTGTTTTTTAGGGTGAAGTATTTTTATTACTGGAGCATAAAATTTAATTTTCAATTCAATTTAATTTTATTTGTATAGCGCTATTTTTTAAATATATATATATTTTTTTTTACAAAGGGCACTGTCACAGAGCAGCTTTGCAGAGATCTGGGCCTGGACCCAAAGAGAAAGGTCTGTCAGTGACTGACAGCACTCTGCCTATTATGGGCTCCTTAAGTTCTCACTGTACTACTCCCGTTTCAGAGAGGCCAATGAAGTCATTCTGCCCACAGATTCCATGCCAGAATTGTGGGTGTGGAGTGTGGAATATTGGTAGAGCTTTGAGACACAAAAAAAGATCTAGCTCCCAAGTGTGGGGCGGGGGGGGGGGTTATCTTACTGTACCTTTATGCAAGAAACAACCTGAATTTCTTCACTGAAAAAACACCTGTACAATGTTCTGTGTGGAAATGCAAGGTATGTAACTGTTATATCTGAAAATGCATACATAAAGTTCCCTTTATTTAGAGCCACCCAAGCACCCTGCAACAGATGCATGCGTGCAGCAGGACTGCAGTGGGTTCTGTGCAGAGGAACCGTCAGCAGAACTGCACAGAACTGGGTTCTACAGAGGGTTTTGTGCAGAGGAATGGCACAGAACCGGTTTCTGTCGACAGGGTTCTGTGCAGAGGAACCATCCGCAGCCATGAAATCTGCTGGTTCTGTGCAGCGGAACCACACAGAACTGGGTTCTACAGAGGGTTTTTTGCAGGGGAATGGCACAGAACCGGGTTCTGTGCAGAGGAACCATCCGCAGCCATGAAATCTGCTGGTTCTGTGCAGCGGAACCACACAGAACTGGGTTCTACAGAGGGTTTTGTGCAGAGGAATGGCACAGAACCGGGTTCTGTGGACGGGTTCTGTGCTGAGGAGCCATCCGCAGCCATGAAGCCCGACCGCACGGCCTGCAGCCTCTTTCTGTGACTTGACACAGATATCCGGGAAAGGGATGCAGAAATCCCTCACCAGCCATTTTTAGAAACGTCCCAGGTCCCTCTGTGAGGAGGGGGTGGGGAGGTTGGGATGGGAAGAGGGAAGCACTCCTGCCGCTCCCTTTCGCTAAGGGGAAAGGAGTAAACGCAACTGTGGGGCCCAAAAGTTTTGCTCTTAAATGGGAATTCCACCGAAAAAACCAATATTAACCTCACTTAACAGATCAAGGTGTAAATGATTAAGTCTCTCTTTGTGGCTGGCCAAAACAATATCTGAACAGAAATATAGGCAGTGAAATATGCACATTTGGTAGAAGTATACATCAAAATGACATACACTTCTACCCTTCCTCATTTTAAAAAAACTCCAATGGGCGGGTAAGTTGAATTTGGTGATACCTCCCCCCAACCTCCCGTACTAGGCGAAGGGGGCATTGACCGAGCGAACAGACAGTCGCTCAGTATGTTTGGTAGTCTCGCCCAAATATTCCTTAAAATTATCTGGGTGAAAGTGCCCGCTAGACACATTCTTTAGCATTCTTTCTTCCTTGTTCATCTTCCATCTTCTGCATTTCATTCTTCTTCTTTGTTTTTAACATCTGATCTTTCTTGTAGTTCTTGCGCAGCTCATCACCATGGAAACAAATTTATCACTCACTTGTTTTTACTTGGTGCTCACTCTTCAGATAATAGGCCAAATAAGCCATGCCTTGAAAATGGTTTTGTTGTATTGTATTGCGCTTATTTACAGTAAAAACTATGAGAACCATGATCCACAGTTGCCATGCATGTATTCTTTTTAGATTAGCAACCAAAATTACGGAGTGGACCTTTATGCATGAAAGTAAACTGAACTGAACACCATAAATCTAGACTTTCTTTCTTTAGTGACTAGCTTGCTAGCAAGTAGAAGAATGGCTTTCATGACAAGTAATGCCCAGTCCCTTCGTTTGTATTCAGTAGAAATGGAAACCTGTGAGTGGCGTTGTCTGACACCCGCCCATAGACCGTAAGTGCCCTCCCCGTTGTAGTCTATAGTAAAGGTACCTGGAACATGCACAGTAGTTTGGGCCTATATCCCTGCACTCACTACAGGTAGAGAGTTGGCTGAGAGCTCATTTTAAATAGGAGAACAGCTACTCTTCTATAAATAAATAAAAACATTTTGGTGGAATTCCCCTTTAACTAGGATAGAGCCAGAGAGAAACTGGAACCCTGCATCCAAGCACAGGGACCACCAACATACAGCTCCCTATAATGTCTGATTTATTCACCATAAGCCTAGTCTTAATGTGCTAGGGGCTTGGGCTGATGGTTAATGAAGAAAAAGTATCATTATTTTTTAAATATATAATTTGGCACTGCATCAGACATTGTTGGTAAATTCTTGTACATAACAAGCATGTGTCACATGGATGTGCTGGACATTGTGGAGCATGGGGGAAGGGTGGGTGTGCATATTGTAAGTGTGGCACACACTTAATTTGTATTTATCTGGTATTTAAGTGTCGGTACATACATCAATAAATAATGCAAGAGCTGGCAATTTAATCTGAAATGCAAGACTGAAAAAAATTGACCTGGGATTACTATCTGGCTCTAGTTTTCATTGGGGGTGGCACGAGTGGTCTTTTTCTGTAAAATAATGGCCAAACCACACCCCTGAATAGGCTTGTCTTTCTCTGGAGTGGAAATACCAGCCTCTAATTGAAGTACCTGTCACACACTGACCAGAATAGTGACTCATTGTTTTTAGAACAGTGAAGTTTCATCTTCCTACATTACCAATCATGCTTGTTACCTCATAGATGCTTATATCCTCTTTCACATGATGCATTCCCGTAAAACCCAAAAGTGTAATGACGTATTATAACACACCGTTTAGTGTGGTCCTGGCTCTTTAATAATTATTGTACTCGTTCTGCCAACAAGCATTTAGTTGTATCTGGTTTTTTTTTGTTTTTTTTTTGCAGAACCGTAGTGTTAGGCATTACCAGACAGATGTAGGCATATAGACTTTGGCGCCGGTTTAATTTGTTTGGGCATCCTGCTTGGCTCCAGCTCCGGATCTTTCTCTCACAGCTGAATCCCTGTTCGTCCTGTGAGGCTGAGCGGTATTCTGTTGCACTCACACACGAGCAGCAGCTTTCCCCCGCTCCGAAAGTCTGGGTAAAGCAGGCCAGGGTGCGGAGCAGTGGCGAGAGTGCTTCTTCTTTGGTCTGGTTTGCACCTATGCTCTCTATTACTGCCCAGCGGACACATTATATTCCCAGAGGAACATATGTGGAGGAAGACACGCCAGATCTTTTTTTGAGAAGGCACCATCTTTGATGTGAAAAGCAAGCTCAAGCTTGGCTTTCTTACGGGTGTGGAAGCCAGGCATTCCTGCTGGAATGAGGCCCTCACCTCACACCTTACACAGTGCATTAGGGTGCTGAGTACTGTCATTATCGTTATTTTTTTAACTCTTCTGTGAAAAAATTTTAATATGAATTTGATTAAGAAACATTTTCTATGTACGAGTTTTCTGAGTTGTGTGATGGCACGACTGCAGTAAACCACACGGGTCATGTACTGTGAAGATGATAAAGGACAGTGGTGTGTGTGCATGCGCGCACGCGTGTGTGTGTGTATGTGTGTGTGTGTGTGTGTGTGTGTGTGCGTGTCTTGTGGAATGGCTCTGTGGGGCACTACAGGCCTGAGTAGGAGACTGGGAATTTTGCCTGTTCACAAAAGAGGGTTAAAACAGGGGTGTGGCTGTATCCACGGGGGTGTGACATGATTGAGAACATGGCAGAAAAACCATGTTAGACAGGAAAGAGAGAGAGAAAGAGAGAGAGAGATATATAGTGAGATGGAGAGAGAGCGAGAGAGAGAGAGCCCTGAGGGGTGCATGCTCCTTTGGCTCAGGATCAAATGCCCTGCTGTTTCCCTGCACCTTTCCCTCCATCACAACATCTTTACTAAGGCAAACACACACACACACACACACTCAGACGTGTACTCAGTACATCGCGGCCTCCTTGGTGTGATGGATCAGGCCTGAGCGGAGCTGGTTAGTATAATGCACGGCTCTGTCTTCACACATCTGTTGCCGCAAATGGACTCAGGTGGAGGTAAACTGGGCTCAAATCTGCACCCCCTGCTGTACCCTGTCTCAGACCCACAAACAAAGCCTGAGATATTAGAAACAGATGCACATCTGGAAGGATTATGCCCCTGATTATAGACATTCGCACCGTTGCTGTTTCTCTGGTTTGGTTGTCAGTGACAATGGTGGTATTGAAGACTGTAATATCTTTTCTGTTATTTTCTGAAGGTCAAACAGGGCACCGCTCTGAGCTAGAAAGACATGGATGAAAAGACAGAGGGCTGACAAAATAGATTTAACAGGAGAAAGTAAGAACATTAGGGTTTTTTTTGTTGTTCTTGATGTTGTCTTTTATTTTTTATTTTTTTCAGTGATTCAAGTCGATAATTTCTTGAATATACACCTACATACCGCTTAAAAAAAGTGTCATAATCTATCAGTTATCCAGTCTGAAACATGCTGGTGTTGTTTAAAAAATGGCAGCGGCATACACTGAAGGAAGAGAAAGGACATGCAAGAGAATGAGAGACGCAGAGTAGGGAGACAGGCAGATGGGTTTGAAGTTGTAGCCTACCTTGATTCAGTTGTAGAGTATTTTGGTTTGAGCTGATTCAAAGCTCTTGGCCTGTTGGAATATTCTGTACTGAAAGTGCATTCTAAAATTCCCAGGCCATTTCTCACTTGCACTGCGTGTGTGGTCGGAGTCCATCCAGCCTAATCTGGAATGGACCAGGTGGGCCACCGTTGCTGGAGGGCAGCTATCAAGGAAGGCTACCCTGTAACCGATTCCATTAAAACCACCCTATTTACTGCACTGCCGTGACCAACCCTGCTATGGGCCTGTGAGGCAGACGGAGAGATGTGAGTATCTGCAGGGGCCACAGAACTCCAGGATCTGAACAGGGCGTCCCTGTACCACACAAGACAAATTACATCATTGATAATATGTTAAAATCACACTGACGCTCATACAATGTGTCATCAACAATGTACAATGACAATTGAGTGGAAAATAAAGTTAGAGCACTCCATATGGCTCTGAGGAAGGCACAATCCATGCCAACACGTCAGCCAATCTCAGTCGTAAAGTCTAAACAAATAAATACAAATGAAATAATAACTTTTTTAAATAATATATTTTTTTGCTACAACTTTATTTTCTGGTGAATAGTGTGTTCTAAATTGCAAGTTTGCATATATTTTGCATATATATGTAAGTTTGTATATTAGACACATAAAGACTCATTGTGTTTTCCACTTGGCGTGATTCTTTTGCTGTGATGTGTGCGGAGATTGACGGGCAGAAAACCCAGCCGAACCGATGGACCCGCGTGATGCGTGCACGTTCGGTCTCTTTCCCAGCATGTGACAGCATCGTCGCTGCTGCAGTGTCAGCGGAACTGGCCGTTTACAGCCTCTCTGGCGCATGGCTGTGAGACACCAGTACCCCGAGTTGTCCAGGGCGGTTGTGATGGGAGAGAGCTTATCTCTAGTCCTCTGTAAGCAGTGTCAGAGTCATTAAAACAGGGTTATGACCAGCTGTGTCAAACTGGAACCAAGCTGCTCCATTTAATCGCTCGCATGTACATCTGGTTTGGCACTGATAAATTGGATTTGTCACAGTCTAGTCTTTGACCCCATTCTATTGACCTCGATCGCAATCAGGAAGCAATGTATCCAGGTATCGGCGTGCACAGGGTACATGTTTTTCTTCCCGTCCATGCCCACAGTAAAATATTCCGCGTTAATTAAAGTCTAATATAGTTTATATGAGTCCAGTAGGGATATAAATGTACTTTGCAAAGTGCCAGAGTGAATTATACAGCATCAGAGTTTACTTAAAAAGTGAAGGTTTAGCTGTACAGCCACTAGACTCCTGCAAGTTATTCTCATGCACATATTTCTCTGCGATGTTAGACTGTGCACTGTGCATTAGCAGGCCATGCGAATGGGAACAGTAATGGCTCCTTTCAAATGAATTAGGAATAGGAAAGAAATTGAACGCTCTCCGTTGTCTTTAATAAGCCTTCAATAATCTCGCGTTTTCAAATCAAATAGTGCGGTGGAAAAAGGAATCAGTTGGGAGAAGAACGTTGTGATAAAATTCCCAATTTATGCCCTAATCTGCTCCATTGTTCATGGGTTGAAGGGGCTCGTGGGGTCTTTAAATGTTCTCTCCGCCCGACTGGAGGTTCAAACTGCTGCGGCTCGTTGAGAAATAATCGCTAACTTTGGGATCTACGGAACCTAAAAATGTGCGCTTGATGGTTCGTTAACTGAGGATGATTAAGAATCCTTCATCGCTTTTTTTTTTATTTCAAACTCTTCAGAATCAGTTGAGAAGAGGAGATGAGAAATCAGATAAAACTATAAGTGCAGCCAATATATTGTCATTTCCATCGACTGTATTTCACAGTAATATTTAGATTTTTTCATAGTCATTTTGATTGGTTGATTTTTGCGTCTCTTTAAATGCAAAAACATATTGTAGAATGTAGAAACAGAAACGTTCTTTGGGGAAACTTAAGGGACTGTATTGGATTTGACTGGAAATAGGATCCGTGGTAAGTCATCAAACACAATGGTTTAGGCTGGCCCAGTTCCAAAAGCTTGGCCTCCACCTCCGATTCAGCTCTCTTGATAAGTGTCTATGGTACACCTGTAGCAATTACATCTCTTCTGCCTCACCTGAGTGACCCTATCAATACATTCATGAAAAGGAATTTCTTTTTAGGATAAAAGGTATTTTTAAAGAATGAGAATCCTCTTAAACCTGTCCAAGGGTAATAAGGTGGAGTGGTGGGCAGATTACACAAATCTGAGGATTGTGGGTAAATACCGTTTGCGCAAGTTGGACCTGATGTGGATACACTTTATCTGAATTTATCCAGCTGACCTGTATTTGTGAATGGGCAAAATACAATCTGTGGGAATGTTGTGTTATACAAGTTACCTTGAGTACCTTATGTGAGTGTCTGCATTTTGTATTATTTTATTATTCCCTATATCTGTCTTTTCTCTGTCTCTCTCTCTTTGACATTACTGCAGTACCCTACAAAAACGGAAAGCAATATGTGTGAAAAGCTGCAAAGTCAATATTGAGCATATATGTTGAAGGAAAAGCTACTCTTCTGTGCATTATTACGTTTTAATATTGTATGCAGTAAGACAAATTTATAATCTGTAATACGATTGCGTCCGCATCGTAAGTCGGTTCAGAAGTGTCGCAGACTCAAAGCAAGGCGTAGGTGCAAGGCAGAAAAATGCTTGAAAATGAAGACCCAAAAAAATAATGATTTAAGATTGCAGGATTTCTTTTGGTTGTCGCCTCAATGATAAAGAATGCATGTGCCAACTGTCAGAGAGTGCTGACGGGGTGGTGTGGAAATGGGCCCTGTGTCACGCTGGCTGACCCTATAGGGCAGGGGGCAGGCGGAGTCTTGTGAGGTCACTGTTGCTGCTGGGGTTCCATCTGCCTACCCTTTTAATTGCTTTGTGGAAGCGGTGATTATTTTGGGACCGGAGCTCCGCTCACCCGTCGTTCCAGGTGTAAGCCTGCTCTGAATTCAAAGACATCCGAAACCTGCAAGGCTCCATCTCACCCCTAAAAGAACAGAGTATGGGTCTTTCCGTACCTAAGATTTGTTCATAATGGGGGCATTATAGGAGTGCTGTGTATTTGCGTTTAAAGCAGTGTTTCTGGAGTCTCCAAACCTTGTTTCTGGAGATTTACTGTCCTGTAGATTTTCATTACTCAACAGCACACCTCATTCAATGGCTAGAGATCTGCTAATTAGTATAATCAGGTGTGCCAAATTAGGTTTGACAAGAAAACATGCAGGATGGTAGGAATAAGGGTGGGGACCACAGGTTTAAAAGCTATGTCCAACTGGAGAATACAAATCTGTTCATACAGATTTGGTAAATATGTTTATTTTTATATCATTTTTAATATTTCTTTAATATTTAGTTTTTTATTTTCTTATTTATTAAAAGGAAGTGCAGACAAAATACAGATATTTAATTTTCAACACTACCTTCAGTGAAATGGTGGAACTTTGTAGGAGTTTCAGAGGTGTTTACAATTTGACTATTTGGCTGAATTATCCAAATAAATCTTGTCAAAATATTGTGTGAAATTAGCTTAGATTTTCAGATGTTTCTGGTTTTCAGATAATAATGAGTAATATTTTAGTAATATTTTGTTTTTACCTTTTACCCCTTGCACAATGAAGTCATGAGAAAGGCCGTGAGGGCTCGTGATTAACTGAGACTTGGGTTCGTTATTAACTGAGACTTGCTCTCAATCACAGGTCCGAGGGAACAGATTTCTGTCAGCATCGGTAGCACAGAGCCTCGGACCCATGTCAGCAAAATCCCATCCCAGCGTAGAGTGACTGTCAAAACCCACGCCTATTAACTAAAGATTTAATCAAATGTTAAAAATGGATGAGTTTTGTTTATTTCAGTTTTAAAAGCGCCGGCTTGTTTCTTCTTAAAAATGGCTGTCCGCTCAAGACAAAATGCTGCTGAAATATTATGATAAAATTTAATTAGGTTATTTTTTTTCAATTTATATGATAATAACTGCAATAAAACAACTGGAAGTCTGTTTTTGTAGCAATTTAGTTTTTATACTATTATCGCATTTTGCATTTTGTAAATGTCATTTTTGGTTTCTAGCAAAGCAGCATCATCCGAGAGTGTCATACATAAAGAAATAATAATTTTTTAAAAATGTTTTCACTGATAAACCTACTGTTTTGGCCTACTGTAATCTGTCCAGGTTCTATATATCTGGTGCATATTAAGCATTGAATGCTAACAGCTAGCTAACAATGAACACATGCAGTTCATTCATTCTATTCTTGTTTCATACAGCTAGTCATTGAATACAAGTCTAGAAATGGCCAATGTATTTGACATGTTCTGCATTATGTGTATTCATTTAGATACATGATTAGTATGTTTCCAGAATCAGAGCTCATAATTAATTCAAGATCTGATTAGATGTACATGGTAACTGATCACTGATAGGTAAACTACAGGTTATTATTTTATTTCTTTTTTTCAAAGAGAAACCCTTTGTATCCTTTAAGGGGACAGTTGATGAGCTTTATAAATAATGTTCCTCGTTGATTGGATTTTGTATTGGTTCTATTCCATCATATTTCCTTGTAACTGAAGAATTACAGCTTGCTGCAGCAGGCTAGGTACATATTATCTGGGAATAGTATAACAAAGGGCATCAGAGATGGCACAGTTTGATCTACTGTATTGAGATTGCATCTACAGCACACATGCAACGGCCATTTTTGTAGTATACGTGAGCGCATAGATATCATGGACCGTCTGCAGTGTACACAGAAAAAATGGTGGTGTGCATTTAACACTCTATGGTGTTTACATGACTCTGTTGAGTCATCTAAACACCCTTGGGTGTTAAATGTACACCATCAGTGTTAAATTTACACTTGCATTTTTGCTGTGTACTGTCCCAGAGGCTGTTAGACCTGACTCATAATCTGCTATGGAGAGAGGGTGAGTGACAGAGAGGAGGCGGAGACTGGTCAAATCATACACGTCACACCACTGGGGCAGATATTTGCATTTCAGGTCCCGCTCACCTGTGAAAATTCTCAGGTATCTTTTGATTCTAAAGTAAACGGCGACCCATGAATTTTCACCTCGTACTTGTTCAGGAGTAGCTGTAGAACAGAACAGCTGTGCGGTCCAAACCTTATCAGTCTGATGCTGGAGCAGTACAGTCTTCTAACGTCACTGGCGTATGCAGATGTTCACTGTCTTTGGATGTCCCAGAATGCTTTGGGTGCGCAGCCCAATTGTCCTCGTTTGCCTTCACTTGTTGATGGCCATCATAGGCATTTTGTGATGATTCAGCCATTTTAATCTTTGCAGGTAATTATCTTAAGCACCGCTCCCACAGCCCTTCACTAATCATACAAAATTTTACGTGTACGTCACAACACCTATTCTTTGATTTTGTTTTCTGACGGACACACACTTAACACACTCTTTGAACACTACCCCCACATACACTGAAAGAGTCACACAGGTTCCACAATTGGCTTGGATCTTGAGCTCTTGGAAATTAACACGGCATGGTGGTGGAGTGGTTAGTATACTGTTGTCTCACAAGAAAGAGGTTCAGGATTCGAGTCCCGGTCCGGTTTTTGGTCTGGGCCGTCTCTGTGTGGAGTTTGCATGTTCTCCCCATGTTTGCGAGGGTTTCTTCCGGATACTCTGGTTTCCTCCCACACCAAAGACATGTATGTCCGGTTTGGTATACTCCAGTCCTAATTAGTTAGGCTTGGTCAAGTTCAGAGGACAAATTACCCCACAATGTGTGGGAAGATGTTTTGAACTCAGTGTGCTGAAAATCGCAATGACAAATTGTTTGTTATAACACAACGGAAATTTTTGAAGTTGTTTTGTATAATTGATACAGGACCATTTCCCCATATTTATACTACCCTTGGAAGCATAATAAATGTATTGCATACAGATTTAATATATTAAATATACACTGCTCAAAGAAATGAAGGGAACACTTAATCATCACAGTATAACACCAAGTCAGTTAAACCAAACCGGTCATGCTGGATGATGTTGCAGGCAGCATAACATTCGCCACGGCGTCTCCAGACTCTTTCACGTCTGTCACATGTGCTCAGTGTGAACCTGCTCTCATCTGTGAAAAGAACGGGGCGCCAATGGCGAACCTGCCAATTCTGGTGTTCTCTGGCAAATGCCAATCGAGCTGCACGGTGCTGGGCTGTGAGCACAGGTCCCACTACATGACGTCGGGCTCTCATGCCACCCTCATGAAGCCTGTTTCTGACAGTTTGGTCAAAAACATGCAGACGAGTAGCCCGCTGGAGGTCATTTTGTAAGGCTCTGGCAGTGCTCCTCCTAATCCTCCTCGCACAAAGGAGCAGATACCGGTACTGCCGCTGGGTTGTTGCCCTTCCACGGCTCTGTCCAGCTCTCCTCGTGTAATGGCCTGTCTCCCGGTATCTCCTCCACGCTCTTGAGACTGTGCTGGGAGACACAGCAAACCTTCTTGTGACGGCACATATGGATGTGCCGTCCTGGAGGAGCTGGACTACTTGTGCAACCTGAATGGGCTGCAGGTACCGCCTCATGCTACTAGTAGTGACAAGGGCACTAGCAAAATGCAAAACTAGAGAAAAATCAGTCAGGAAGGATAAGGAGAGAGAAATAGTCTGTGGCCACCACCTGCAAAACCATTTACTTTTTGGGGGTTGTCTTGCTGTTGCCTCTCCTGTCCATCTGTTGTCACTTTCATTTGCACCAAAGCAGGTGAAATTGATTCACAATCATTTACGCTTCCTAACTGGACAGATGGATATCCCAGAAGTTGAATTGACTTGGTGTTATACTGTGCTGATTAAGTGTTCCCTTAATTTCTTTGAGCAGTGTATATCAGAGAGGCTCCTGCACACCCTCAGCGCCCCTACTTCCAGCGCCTATGACCATGTCAATAAAGTACCACGTAACTCAACACTGAGCACCAAGCTTTGAAGAAAACACTCCCTCTCCACACTACACCAATAGTGGTGGGGGCACAGTAGGCTCTGAAAGTTCAGCGGGAATAAAATAGTGAAATTGGGTGATTTTTCATTAGCCTTTTTCCAACCATTCTTTGTTGAGTAATTAGTATCTTTTTTCCTTGGTTATATAAATATCAGTCATATGTGGTGAGTGCACTGGGCAGAAAATTCCCCTAAAGCCGAAGATGTTTCCTCTGGGATTTCCACTAGTACACTTGTCAATATTTTCTGCGCACAGGCAGGGACACCCTTTGCCTACCTTGCTGCCCTGACCACATATCTCTCATAATCTAAGCTTGTTTATTGGTTAATTTGTGAACAATTTAGACCTTAATATAAAATGTGGGCCATAATGGTTTTGGTATTAGGGTAGAGTGAATGATGTATACATTCTGTAATTTATGGCTATAATGTAGGCCTATCTGCATTGTTTGAAGTTTTATGATTGACTTAAATTGTAGTATTAAAGTACTTTTGATTCTATTTAATTCTGTTCCTTTATTGAGCAACTTTTAAAAATTGTTTTTTTTTAAATAATAATAATTTCAGCTATTTCCAGCTGTGTCAAACCACAGACTTATTTTCACGCTCTGCAGAAATGAAACAGGGAAGAGTGAGCACCATGCGGATGCTGAACACATCCACGCACACACACGCACATGCACACACACAGACACCCAGAGCGCTCTTGAGCTTTGTGTTGTCTGGGGGTCAGAGTGAAAATGATAGCCCTGCTGCTGCCGCCATGCAATTATTGCCTCTCGCTTGACTGTCAAACTGGAAATATTGAGCTTGAGGTCATGCAGGCCTATAATAGGATATAATACATAGGAGAATAATACACGGATTAATACAACTAATTTCTTTTTTTGAAGTATCAAATGCAAACGTGTAGGCTGGAACTGTAATGCATGTAAGAATATAGATTTTGGCATGTTGTTACAGTTGCACCTTTGCAGAAACGGGCAAGATTTGACATTTAATGTTTCTTACCGTAAAGTGACAACATTTTCTGTTTTTTTTTGTTTTTTGTATTGTTTTCATTATTGAACGTTGATATTGTTCCTCATCTTCTCATCCCAAATGAGAAACCAGTGTATATTATGTGTGCACCTGTGACAGAACAAAATCAGAAAATATATCCTTAGATTGCATGCAGCAGAAATATCATTAGTTGTGCGTTATACGATAATAATGGCTGTGCGTTGCTGATAGCAGCCATTTCGCTGCATAAATGAGCCATACACTGTTTTGCACAGTGAAACAGCCCAGGCTACACCTGGGGTTAGCAGGCTCCGTGTGTACGAGCAAAGTGATGTGCAGAATGCAGCACGACTGTAGCACCTACTGTACAATCTACACACATATCCTCTCAGTCTGGTTTTAACCTATAAACTGCTGAGATGTTGGCGATGCAAGAGCGATTTTGGAGCAACGTTCCAGTAAAGAATGAGGGTTGTGTCATTTTTACAATGATACACAGTAAATTGGAGTAATGTAAGCTTTTGTAGTAATGTTACAGTGAGTATTTTGTAATTTAAAAAAAAAGTCATAATAATACTCTAGCGGTATGAGTGCTCTGTTACCACCAGTCAGTCTTTCACTGAGGATGAAATGGCTGCAGGTGTTCTCATCCTGGGCCTTCTATGTCCCTGATCTGAAGTGAATCTGCCCCTTCTCTGAGACGGGCTACACGGTAAATCTCTTTGTGCATGTAGCCTCTCTCATCTTGGGCTTCTGCTCACTGCAGAAGCTTCCGGGCCCTTTGAAAAAAGCCTTGTAGCAGCTTTACAGTTTACACATGTCTGTTTTCGAGCTGAGGCCAGGGGAGTTGTAGTGTGTGCGAGAGAGGGGCCGGGCTGTCAAGATCTCTGAGAGATCACCGCAGAGCCGTGAACGGTAGGCGCGTATGTGTGTGTGTGTGCGTCTGTGTGTGTGTGTGTGTGTGTGTGTGTTTCTGCAAACTCAGTCAGAAATGATTCAGTTCCCAAGGGTACACGCACATGTGAGCACATGAGAGAGAGAGAGGGAGAGAGAGAGAATGTGATTAGATGTGTATACTCACATAGCAGCAGTGTAATGTGGGTGGACATGTGTTTTAGAGGGGCACACATGAATGCATATTTGAGAATCTACATGTTAGAGCTTAATGTCAGAGCCCTGTTTGGCAGCATGTGTGTGGATGTGTGTGCATGTGTGCATAATGTGTTTGTAGATGAAGCAGTGTGCTCATAAATAATGAAATGGACGTACAGAGACGGAGGAGTGAAATTGTCCTTGAGTGGGCTTGGGTCCATGTTCATGCTTGACTTCCAAGTCGATTATCTTGTTTGTACTGTGATGTGTCGGCCGGATTGACGTGTGTGTGTGTGTGTGTGTGTGTGTGTGTGTGTGTTTGTGTATGCATGTGTATATGTATGCGTGTGTGATGTGTGTGTGTGTGTGTGTGTATGTATGTATGTGTGATGTGTGTGTGTGTGTGTGTGTGTGTGCATGTGTATGCTTGAAGGTCAGCCACTGGTCTTTCACCCCCAAATGACCAATTAATGAAGGCCTGTTTAATGGCTGTGGTTGGGGAGGCAGGAAGCTTAAGTACCAGTGCTGCTTAATCAGACAGAAAGGCACACACACTCATTCCATAGCCAGCAGTCCTCCTCTCCTCTTTTTTCACTCCCTCTCTTATTCATTTCCTTTACTTCCTCTCATAAGAACTTCCCTTTCCCCTCTCCCACAACCTGACCTTCAACTTCTCTCTCTCTTTCGCTCTCTCTCTCCACCCATCATTCCGCACTCCTTCGCAGTGTGGTTCCCTTCCTCCCGCTCAGCCTCCACCCCTCCCTTTCATCTCCTCCTCTCCCTCTCTCCATATTAGCCGCAGAGCGGGCTAATAAAATCAATGGGAGTTGTTTGATTGCGCTCCAGAGCTGAGGAAGGTTAGGGTGAGAGTAATAGTCGCACGGCCTCAGCAGTTTTCCCTTCGTCCAGAGAGGATTATGGCCAGTCAATCACACGCCTCCGCTGCGCTGGCGGCCGTTCCCCAGGTTAACCTCCGGATGGGTGAGGCGGGCCCATTTTTCAAACACCTGTTTCTGGAGACTTACAGGTGTTTGCAGAAAAAAGAATATGGCAGCCAACCAGAATCTGAGCCTGTGACAGGTCTGTGGGGAAGATTGTCCCATACACTCACAGAAAAAAGGCTTTTTTGGCTTGTGTTCATAGTGGAACACTTGTGTTTTTTTATGGAACCCTCTATGGTAGGTGTTAAAAGGGTGAAAGCTCCCGGATTTAACCATTTTGCCTGACAGAGCCCTTGAAGTAGTAGGGATCCTCTATATGGCAGTCGTCCCCAACCCTGTTCTTATACAATGGGGGAAATAAGTATTGGACAGGTCAACAATTTTCTTATCAAACATATTTCCAATGTAGCTATTCACATGAGATTTTGACCAGACATTGGAATTAACTCAATAAAACTACACAGCTAAAGACATTGTAACATTCCAATCTTTAAAAAAAGTTATGTGCAATAAAGTGGAATGACACAGGAAAAAAGTATTGAACACGCTAAATTAAATGTATTTAATACTTGGTGGAAAAGCCATATTTGTAATATTTGGTCGCATATCCTTTGCATGCCATGACTTCCTGATGTCTTTGACCCAACAACAAAAGACTCTCTCTTATACTTCTGGTGGTCTACTTACAAGCGATACTATATAACAGCTCTCTGCATTGGGATCTCTATGGGAATTGGGGGGGGGGTGAGAGATTTAGCTGTAAATTACACTGGAACAACATATAGAACACATGGTTGGCTAAACAAAACAAATTTGATATCTTATTTTTTGGTACTCTTACAAGCGATACATACTATAACAGCTGCTTTTTTGAATGGTCTCTATGGGGAATTGGGGGAGACTATAGATTTAGCTTGTTAATTACTGGAACAGTATAGAACACATGGTTGGCTAAAGGGCTCTAAGTCATCAAGGGTCTGATGTATCAAACAAGCCTTTAACTATCACTCTGCTGCCAGAAATACAGTAGATATGGATGGATAACTTGAAGGGTTTCTTCTCCTGACTTATTTTTCTATAGAGTTCAATAAGAAAATCTGTCAGGAGAAACAACAACAACACCAATACTTATTTCCCCCATTGTAGATCTAACATCCTGTAGGTTTTCATTTCCACCCTCATTTTCCACACCTGATTCTAGTAATTAGCAGCTCAACGAGATCTCTAGCTGTTGAATGAGGTGTGCTTTGTTAGGGTTGGAGTGAAAACCTACAGGACGGTAGATCTCTAGCTGTTGAATGAGGCGTGCTTTGTTAGGGTTGGAGTGAAACCGTACAGGACGGTAGATCTCTAGCTGTTGAGTGAGGTGTGCTTTGTTAGGGTTGGAGTGAAAACCTACAGGACGGTAGATCTCTAGCTGTTGAATGAGGCGTGCTTTGTTAGGGTTGGAGTGAAACCGTACAGGATGGTAGATCTCTAGCTGTTGAGTGAGGTGTGCTTTGTTAGGGTTGGAGTGAAAACCTACAGGACGGTAGATCTCTAGCTGTTGAATGAGGCGTGCTTTGTTAGGGTTGGAGTGAAAACCTACAGGATGGTTGATCTCCAGGAACAGGGTTGGGTACCACTGCTCTATGGAATCAGAGAGGAGCCTTTTGTAACACTCTTCTACTGAGAGTGTAGGGCTTTGAGTTTGGATGCTGCTGTAACCGGGAGCAACATCCTCTGCATAGCGGAATGGGCCAAGTGAATGAGCGCAGGATCACTGAGAACCGGCCCCCCATGGAGGGGTTGGATTAGCTCCAGGTTTACCTCTCCTGCAGGGTTCTTTGTGTGTAAAACCCCACCTGCAGCGAGCCATGCCTGCTCCACTCTTAATATTACAGTTTGTGTAGCCTACAGTGTGGACATTCCAAAACACCGTGAAGCATGTAGCATTCATTACGCACCTTGACTGCTGCAGCATTTAACGCTAGTATTTATTACCTGTCCGGACTGCAGCATGGAGTAATGGTTGAGAAAATTGTCTTATGATCAGGACATTGTGGGTTCAATCCCAAGTGGAACGGGGCAGCTGTGCCAGGGTGGAGCAGGAAACCTACCCCTGACTGCTTCAGTGCAAACGCCGCACCTGTGAAATGTATACCTGTATATTTCACATTCCAGGTTCCTAACTTCCAGGTTCCCTGTTGTTCTTGTCTCTCTCTTGCAGGAAACTTTAAAGGGCTGTGTAAACAGATAGATCACTTTCCCGAAGACACGGATTATGAGGCCGACACTGCTGAGTATTTTTTACGTAAGTCCCCTTTCCGGAGAGAAGCTTTGGACGAATGCCTGTGTATGTGTGTGTGTGTGTGTGTGTGTGTGTGTGGGGGGGGGTTCTTAGCCTTAGAGACAGGATGTCATTTTTACAGTGTTTACCTGTGGTTCTATTCAGTGAAGTCTAGGTTTGTGAGAACCTTTGATCATCACTGAACAGGTCAAATAACAGAATTGATCTTTAGAATGAGTGTGCATGAGTATATAATGCATCTGACCCCTGCCGCACTGTAATCAAAATAGAAAAATATGATCTAAATTATTGAAGATTAAATTTCAAACAATTTACATACCTTAACATATATCCCATATACACCATAAATGTCATCCCCTCCACAGGAATTTTAATTGTCTTAATTATTTTAAGATAACCAGGGCATAAATGATACAGAGGGAGCAATACTGAAAGGTCAAAGATCATTGGTGGGTTTATTGGTCATGATTCCAGGCCTGGTAATAATTATAATAATGATGTCGCAGTACTCAACGCTGGAGTGAAGGGGAGGCAAAATGGCCGCCGATATATTAATGTATAAACTGCTTGTGAACGGGATGACAGGACTGGGCTACAGCTCCCCCAATGGCCTGCCAATTAGGGCATTCACTTCTATAAATATTTCAAGCTCTCCTATATAGGTCAAGACTCTATCTTCACCCGTCTGACTTTGTTGCAAAGTGATTGGAGCTGCTGAAGGATTGGGAAGGTGTGTGTTGGGCCCCCTCTTGCCCCCCTGACCGTGAGGGTAGTGAATCTTTGGCCCGCGCGGGGCGTGACACCAATCTCTCTGCTCGTGCACTTTATCTGAGGATGCTACTTTACGTTGCGCTGTCTGTTAAATCATGCTTGGTTTTCCTTTGAATGAAGCGTTACACTGTCATATCGTTTATACAAACCCCAATTCCAAAAAAAGTTGGCACACTAAATGTGCATAAAAGCAGAAAGCAGTGATTTGTAAATTTTCTATTTAATTGAAAACAGAACAAAAAAAAAGATATTTAATGTTCTACCTTATCAACTTTATTGATTTTTTTAAATAGACGCTAATTCCGAATTTGATGCCTGCACGTTCCAAAAAAGTTGGGACAGGGGCAAAAAAATACTGCTAATTTTTAAAAACACTTATTTGGAACATTTCACAGGTAAACAGATGATGCTATGATGACTGGGTATAAAATTATATCAAAAGACTCTTGATATCTTATTTTCTGGTACTCTTACAAGCGATACTATAACCTCTCTGCATTTTAATGGTTTCTATTGGAATTGGGGGGGTGGGACTGGATTAAGTTGTAAATTACACAGGAATAATATGGAACCCATGGTTGGCTAAATGGCTGTAAGTCATCAAGGGTCTGACGTATCAAACAAGCCATAAACCATCACACTGCTGCCAGATATGCAGTAGATATGGATGGACACAAATTTACAAATCACTGCTTTCTGCTTTTATGTCCATTTTACATACATGTTCTGTCCCAACTTTTTTGGAACTGGGGTTTTTACATATTGTTATGAACCAAAGATATATAGAAACATGACACTTTATTTACATAAAAACAAGCATTAATCAAACCGCCAAAGATGTTGTAGTGATTCCAATACCCTTATTGTGTGTATATTTAAATACAGTTGAAGTTGGAAGTTTACATACACTTAGGTTGAAGTCATTAAAACTCATTTTTAACCACTCCACAGATTTCACGTTAGCAAACTATAGTGTTGGCAAGTCAGTTAGGACATCTACTTTGTGCATGACACAAGTTATTTTTCCAACAATTGTTTACAGACAGATTATTTCACTTTTAATTCACTATATCGCAATTCCAGTGGGTCAGATGTTTACATACACTTGTACATACACAAGTTGACTGTGCCTTAAAAAAAATGTATTTAAAATATTTGGTCACATATCCTTTGCATGCCATGACTTCCTGATGTCTGTGACCCAACAACATCAAAAGACTCTTGATATCTTATTTTCTGGTACTTTATACTTTGCGATACTATAACGTCTCTGCATTTGAATTAATCTCTATGGGAATTGGGGGGTGGGACTAGATTTAGCTGTAAATTATGCTGGAACGGTATGGAATACATGGTTGGTAAAATGGCTGTAAGTCATCAAGGGTTTGTGGTATCAAATGAGCCTCAAACCATCACTCTGCTGCTAGATATGCAGTACATATGGATGGATCATTTAAGGGTTGTTTCTCCTGACAAATTTTTCTATTGAACTCTATGGAAAAATAAGTCAGGAGAAGAAACCCTTCAAGTTATCCATCCATATCTACTGCATATCAGGCAGCAGAGTGATGATTTAAGGCTTGTTTCATACATCAGACCCTTGATGACTTAGAGCCATTTAGCCAACCATGTGTTTCCATACTGTTCCAGTGTAATTTACAGCTAAATCTAATCCCCCCCCAATTCTCATAAAAATCCATTCAAATGCAGAGAGGTTATAGTATTGCTTGTAAGAGTACCAGAAAATAAGATATCAAGAGTCTTTTGATGTTGTTGGGTGTAGTGTCTGACCCACTGAAATTGTGATATAGTGAAAAAAGTTAAATAATCTGTCTAAACAATTGATGAAAAAATAACTTGTGTCATGCACAAAGTAGATGTCCTAACTGACTTTCCAACACTATAGTTTGCTAACATGAAATCTGTGGAGTGGTTAAAAATGAGTTTTAATGACTTCAACCTAAGTTTATGTAAACTTTCGACTTCAACTGTACATACATACATCCAAAACTGCACAATGACAGTGGAATGCTTCCCGTCACTGTGCTTAGAAAAGAAGTGCTGTTCGGAGGATGTGTGCGATATTGTGGCTGGCTCTCTTATGTGTTTGGATTTGTTAATAATATGTGTATAATGAAGAATAAAGCTCAGTACACAGCATAATGAAAGCTGTAGTGGTTTGAGTCAGGGACTCACTTGAAAGCTACAAGCAGCTGAAGAAAACATTTAAAAATGCAGTCCATGTGTGAGACACGATTGATAAAAAGCGCAGCTGTAGCTCTTAACCACCGCGCTCCTTTATACTTCAGCAAAGTGTTTGTTTCTATGACTACCGTTTGAAGAGTGACTATTTAAACAAGAGGCTTGTTATGGTCAGAATGCTGGAGCTCATTAAAATACCTCTTTTTCTTTCATGGTGACAAATCACTTGTCAGACTGTCTTGCGACATGTTGCTGCCTCTACTCCACACGAGTAGACGCTGTCGGTGGGGGGTCGTACATATTACGGTCTCTGCCCTTTCCGAACATGGCCTATTTACTAGTCTCAATGGACTGACACTATGGTCAGACGTTTTATATACTGTATGACAATATGCATTCAATGAGATGGCAAGCTGCATGGGCCATTTTGGTCAGGGCACTTAAAGACTGTGGGTTGATATCCCTGATATCCCTTGAGGAAACATAATAGAGGTATTGAGCGTCACGTGGATGTCTTTGTTTAATATGTTTGTTTGTGTGTTGTGGGTCTGCCCCACTGTCTGTCTTTTTTTTGTTGTTGCTGGGGCTACAACTGAAGTTCCCTTGCGGGAAAATAAAAGTTATTCTATTCTGTTACAGAAAGAGAGAGAGGGGGGGGAATTAATTGTAGACTGCATAGATCCACAGCCAATGGGGCTTCTACCACCAGAGGCACCTTACGTTGTTTTGAGGCTGTGATAAAAAAAATCTGCATGTATACGCTATACCTTTTTTGTAATGAGTGTGAGTATTTGGTCACTATTTGTTATTTGGTCAAGTGGCTAATTATTGGTGCCGTATATAGCCTATAGGTGTCATCCCAATAGTTCAGGAATATTTATTTATTTGCTTGCGAGAAAGTAGTCTATTATGGAGACCGCAACTTAAATTCCACATTTATTTTTGAAACACGGGTGTGGACATTGAGGCAGAACAGCATTAGCATGGCACTCGTTACATTTACGGTTAGCCACCTTACACTAGGCCTACTTCTCTTTATACGACTGAGAAAGCAGCAGTTTGAAAATTAATGTCCCTTACTCATTTGTGCAGAATTAGGCATAATTAATAGGCTACACATTAGTTGTTTTATAAGCAACTCAATGTAAAAACGATTGTAATATCGTAAAATGTCGGCTCCCATTCACCAGTGAAGTTGTTATAGGTCCGGTTCACTTGTGTTGAAAACCTTTGAAAAGGACTGGCGTATACGTGTGTAGATAGGCTAGCCTACATACGACTCATACGAGGATAAGAGTCATAGATGTAAACTGCTTTGGGTACATATGTCTGCGAGGAGTTTGCGGCTCCGTCGTAAAGATTTTTTTCTCGTTTCTGTGATCACTCCATGCGCTGCAAAGATCCAGCCTCGCGCCTTTCTGCTCAGCGTGGCACCAGCAGCACACCCCCTCAAAACACAGTGGGAGATATCAGCGAGGAGCCGGCCAGTAGCGCGAGTGAGCGTGGAACACACGAGGGTCAGCGATAAAACCCCACCACCGCGGCACCCCCCCAACCCATATTTCACTGCGCACCCCAACAGCCAACCGCGCACCTCCCGACACGAGACGCACAAGAGACCGCGATCGCAGCTTTTGCAACAGAACGGCGGTTCACACGTCCCCGCGCTTCTCTGTTCTCGGTTATATAACAGAGAGGCGCAGCTCAGCTGAGGCACCGGTGGGTTTCAGTTCACCGCGTGTCACTCAGAGCTCCCGCACTAAGCTGCTTCTGCTGGCATGGAGCAGTAAGAGGAAACGGAGCTATAGTACATTGGGAGACGCAGGGTCGCTAATTCATTACCGAGCAAGTTGGAACAGACTTCAAAATAACACGGTCACCGATCCTACAATCAGGATGTAAACACAATAAAAATGAGAAATAGGGAGAATAAGGTCAGGGAAAGTAATGGAGACAGAGAGAAAGATATAAAAGCAGAAAGAGTAAAGAAGAGAGCGGAGAGGGGAGCCGAGAGTGCGGGAATGGGAAAGAGATGAAGAGGAGAAGACAGATTAGAGAGAGAGAGGAAATGAGGGAGAGAATCTGAGAGGATGGGTTTATTCTATTCCCTTTTACTCTGTGATGTTACATTGGCAGTAGCTGGAGAGAAAGAGGCGGTCCTTGTTTGGGGGTCATGCCTTGGAGTTCCCTGTAGGGTCAGGGGCTGGTTATTGGCCAGTGATTCATTCGGGATTGTATCTGGTCAAGGGCTGGGGCTCTGCCTTAAACTGGCTGTGTCCGGAAAGCCGGGCCCAGACGACCTGAGCCACATGCAGACACACACAAACTGTACCAGCCAATGTAATCAATGGGACTGGCATGGAGGCACACACAGAAGTATGTGAGAAGGAGTGGGGGGGGGGGGGGGGGGCAGACAGAACCCCCCCACCGCCCCAGCAGCCCCCCCCCCAACCACCTCACACCAAGACTGTGCTCAGGTCAGTGTCTGTCAGGGCCAGCTAGGGGCTGCAAGCCACACGGGTTGGGGGGGCGGCTGGTTGGATGTGGGTTCAAGAACACTGGCATTCTGTTTGGAGCCCCGCTGCGGCGGCTTGCTGCGTCGAGCTGTGCAGTCAGTCACCATGACAACGCTGTTTGACTCAGCGCCGGCGGAGGTCGCCGCGGCAGTGGTCTTGCCTCCGATCACATGACCGCCGAGCAGAAGCCGTCGAAGATCTGATTAATAAACATTCACGAAACCTTAATGAATCAGCGGATAGCACTGCTTCGCACAGAGGGAGCCGAGGCTCTCATCCATGACCACGCATATAATTAACACTGAAAATATTGAGAAGCCATGATACATAAACAAAACATGGTGGAAAAAAGGCTTCCCATGGATACGGTCTCTTACAGGCTGAGAACACAGTCAAAGCTGACTCACACAGCTCTGCTTGTGCCAGACATGCTCTGTGCTAAAAACTCAATTTCCCAAGGTACTTTATTGCACAGAGGGCAATTAGGAGAATATTTACGGCCTTTCAATCAATCTGTCTAATTGAAATAATCAGGCAGTGAATTAAAATATGTATGTTGGAAATTGTTTCTTTGTTTTTTACCATTTCACTTTGATTTATGTTTCAATAATTATGTAATATTTGGTGGCACTGAAGGATTAAATAAATAATTTAGAATGCACTTCATTTTAATAATATAATTTTAAGCAGTAGAATAAATGGTTCTGTTGCATAAATATTCAGCAATATCTTACTGTAATTGATCAAAGAATATATTCACTGTTTTTTTCCATTATTGGATTGGTGTATAGTTGGCATCAGCGTATGACTGTCTGTGTAATTTTAATATTTTGGTGTATATATATAAAATAATATTTTGAATAAGTCAATTTCAATGCATTGTATTTTTCTATGACCTTTTAATTTTAGTTTTCTGTAGATGTTCATAGAATTGCCTTCCTGTTAAGACTGGGATTCACTAATAGCTTTTACCTACAGCAGTACATGCATGTTTTTTTAAAGTTTGTTTATTTTTTAATTTCTGTGTGTGTGTGTGTGTGTGTGTGTGTTTGCGTGTGCGTGTGTGTTTGCATGTGCGTGTGCGTATGTATGAATGCATGTGCATCTATTCAGTACGGGCATGTACATGCATACATTTGCATGTGCCTGTGTCACATGTTAGAACCATGATCTAATGAGTGTGCTTAAAGCACTGGGGCTTGGTATGTGCAATTTGACAGAGACAAAGTGTGATCTTTTTGCATTGGGGCTGATGGGAGGGAACATCAGCAGTTAAACGCAGCATAGTTAGAGTTAATGAAATATAATCTGTGGAGACTGCCAATCAGAGGTCAGAAACTGCTGCCATTGAGAGTGACTGAAATAGATCATGGTTATGCTAATGGACAGACAGGCCAGCGCCCGCTTGCCCCTTTCAGTTCTCTTATTCTTGGTTTCAACAGCAGCAGAACAGTTGTATTGGCGATAAGAGGCCCTGTGTGTGTGTGTGCGTGTGTGTGTGTATGCGCGTGTGTGCATCTTTGGGGGGGGGGGGGGGGGTTCATGAGTATTTGCAGTATTCGTTTGTAGTATACAATCAATTTTACAGAGAGCTGGAAGACGTTATTTGTATCACCTGTCTGCCTGCCCTTCCTGCTGATCAGCACATTTTGGGTTGTGAGAGACTGTGAAGTAAGTGAGGTGCCATTTTGGCTCAGATGTGAATTGCATGAGGGTCTGTGTGTAGGTAGTGGTAGCAAACTATCCTTCACGTGTGTGTTTCATGATATGGGACTGCTGGAACATTGAATGTTGTGTGTGTGTGTGTGTGTGTGTGTGTGTGTGTGTGTGCATACGTGCATATGTGTGTGTGCAGAGAGAGATCGTGCATGCAATTGTAGCAAGGGTCTGATTCAATGTGCAGGGGAGTTATAACAATCAACATGGCACTTATACCAATCGCTGTCAATGAATGCTTTGAATCCTCCCTCCCTCTCTCTCTCACTTTCTTTCTGGGTAGCAGGCTGTGCTGGCTTGTACAGGGAATGACAAGGTATTGCAGACAAAATATTAAAACTGATCAGAGGAATACAGTATGTACTATATAAAAAAACTGATCAGAGGAATACAGTATGTACTATAGAAAATACCATATCAGAGGAATACAGTATGTACTATATAAAAGACCAGATCAGAGGAATACAGTATGTACTTTAGAAAAGACCAGATCAGAGGAACACAGTATGTACTTTAGAAAAGACCAGATCAGAGGAACACAGTATGTACTATAGAAAAGACCAGATCAGAAAAATACAGTATGTACTATAGAAAAGACCAGATCAGAGGAACACAGTATGTACTATAGAAAAGACCAGATCAGAAGAATACAGTATGTACTATAGAAAAGACCAGATCAGAGAAATACAGTATGTACTATAGAAAAGACCAGATCAGAGAAATACAGTATGTACTATAGAAAAGACCAGATCAGAAGAATACAGTATGTACTATAGAAAAGACCAGATCAGAAGAATACAGTATGTACTATAGAAAAGACCAGATCAGAGAAATACAGTATATACTATAGAAAAGACCAGATCAGAGGAACACAGTATGTACTGTAGAAAAGACCAGATCAGAAGAATACAGTATGTACTATAGAAAAGACCAGATCAGAGAAATACAGTATATAATATAGAAAAGACCAGATCAGAAGAATACAGTATGTACTATAGAAAAGACCAGATGTCAGTCATCTTAGGCAGTGAAACGGCACTTTCTCACAGGAATTTTTCAGGGGATTGAGGCGGCCTGTGTTTCAGTCTCCACCACGATTCGAAAGAGGCGATTTAATTTCTCTAAACAATAAATTGAAAAACAAAAACAGGGAGCGAATTCAAAAGCGAATTCTCCCGAGGGCGCCGAGCTCCGGAGACAACTCAACGAGACGTGCCGCAGTCGGGATGACCCCAGCTTCCTCTTAATTACACATTCTAAACCCCTTCCCAATCACCATGCCTGTAATGAGCTCAGGGAAGAAAGCTTAAGATGCAGTACCTCAAAGGGCACAATTTTACTTCTTTATTTATTTATTTTTTTCATGTGTCATCTGCAGTCACATTAGAGTCACCAGGCCCCTCTCTACAAACAGGTCCCTCTAATTGGGGAAACGCTTGTTGTGTGGCTTTTGATTTCTAGAAAGAAAGACCCTCTCCCTATGCAGAAATGGCTCATATAATCCATGGCTTTGTCGCGTTTCCGTTGACAATGCCCGGCTCATATTTCGCAGGCTCTAGTGACTGATACTTTTTGCTGTCCAGCTGTATAAAGCGTTGGACATACAGCACCGACGTGCTGCAGCAGTTAGTATTTCAGGAGCGTGTGGGCAATGCTAACTCCTGCAACAGAGACACAGGCCACAGGAGTCGATCGACATTTTGTCCTTAGCTTTGACATGCAAATAATTGGTTGTGAAATAATTTTTCCTCATAAACACAGTTTGGCAAATACATTTTAGCGATCGGTAAAATGACATTTACATTTATGTGAGACAAATATAGATTGAATCCAGGCCGTGGTAAGGTGGGGCAGCTGTGTACCACTCTTTTTCTGAAACACCCCTTGTTTACCCCACGACTAAACCTCTTTGGCCCTGGAGCCAAATGCAGTTCACCCACTCGCCATAGGCTTGTGTCCAGCAGAGGCTTACTACAGGCTGTAAGCGGACGCCGTGGTGATTTAGCACTCCATTACTGATAGCACCAGGCAGCCCCTGCAAAGGGCTGATGTCAATGGGAGGTCAGAGGAGGGGGTCTGTGGCCCTTGAGTTCTCTGCCAGGGGAGGTGATTGTTTGGCCTTTCTGTCTCTGCCATGTCTGCGGAGGATTCCAGAAAACAATTCCGCTAGGTCAGGCTCTCTGTAGACATAAACTAGACAAATAAACTATCGAACTGTGGTCTGTATCTAGACTATTGGCCTATGCTATTGAACATTACTGCACCATAAGGTCCTAGTTTCTAGTGTATAGGCCATTTGTCCTGCAAGCCTGAGAGTGTTTCTTTACCTTATCAGTCACATGCAGTACCTGTCCAATGAGTGCAAGGGCTGTACCATTAATTCATAAGAAGAGTCCAAGTCGTATTGTAATGGGGGCGAGCCTTTGAAAAGAACAACTTGCATAAATCATGTTCCTGTTTTGTTTCAGCGCAAAGAAATGCAAAATAAAAATGTTTCAAATTAATGGCTACTCCCACTCAGGGATATTTCTGGACCAGCAAAATAAATTAACAAGCCAAAAACACAGCCTCCAGTTCAAAGCTGAAGTAAATGATTCAACCAGTCTGAAGTGAAGTCTCTCTCTCTCTCTCTCTCTCTCTCTCTCTCTCTCTCTCTCTCTCTCTCTCTCTCTCTCTCTCGTTCTCTCTCTCTCTCTGCTGGAAGCTAAACCAAAGTTTGTGTTTAGAGGGACTGGCTGACTTTACCTCTACTTTTGTACAATGTCCATACTTCTCATTTATAGGTTACTGCTAGTAGTCGTGAAAGGCTCTTCCAATTTGTCTGCCTCTTTAGTAAACCAGAGGATCTATTCTGTCTATCTGATGAAAGCCTATGTTTGAAGGGTAAAGCCATTCCCACAATACCTTTTGCCAAAAGGGACATTCCTTTATGTATTTCATGTAAGTGCGTAGCTCGCTTACAGTGACCTCCTGTCTGTCCGGCTACCCGTGTGCATACATCCAATCCATCTACGATGATGAGCCTGTCCTGAACTTCCGCCTACCGAACCTGACCTCTCTCCTTCTCAAAGTCAGCGCCTGTTTTTCCACTCATGCGGAGACCGTTTGGGGCCCTGGTTCTTGCTGACTCCAGAGAAAGTGCTGCTTAGCATCTTCTGATAATGTGCTCTGACTGGAGATGTCAATGACTGTGGGGTTAATGTGAGTGGGACGGATAGGGGCAGGAACAGGGCCAGCACTCAGAACACCTTAATGTTTTATCAAACCACTGTGTGTGACTCTGACACACACACACACACACACACACACACACAAATGCATACAGAGGGGGGTGAGGGAGAAGAGGCTGGAAGAGAGAGGAAGAGTAGCAGCACACCCCTGAATGAAGCTTTAGTAGGTAAATCAGTGTGCCCCTCTATAAGACAGTTAATCTCTCACAATAACGGCACCCATCACTCATCTGTCTGTCCGTCTGTCAATCGGAGAGAGCCGGACAGTGCATACTAGAAATGGCCTGTCAGATTCTATCTTTCAAACTACCCTGTAAGTGGCAATGATTTTAGATCGTCCAGCATTTGTCAATGATGAAATGACAGTCACTGTGTAAGTCAGGAGGTGTCACTCATGCAAATGACTTTTTTCTGAAAATCCATCAATATGTATGTGTTTACTTGCGACTGTGTGTGACTTAAAGGTCATCAGGTGTGACCAGTCAGGGAGGAATACCGTTGATTTGTGGTGCACAAATGTCCGTGCAAAAAAAAATTAGTTCCTGTTGTTGGAGGGAGAGATCAGGTGAGGGTTAGGGTTAGTAAGCGTTGTTGGAGGGAGAGATCAGGTGAGGGTTAGGGTTAGTAAGCGTTGTTGGAGGGAGAGATCAGGTGAGGGTTACGGTTAGTAAGCATTGTTGGAGGGAGAGATCAGGTGAAGGTTAGGGTTAGTAAGCGTTGTTGGAGGGAGAGATCAGGTGAGGGCTACGGTTAGTAAGCATTGTTGGAGGGAGAGATCGGGTTAGGGTTAGTAAGCGTTGTTGGAGGGAGAGATCAGGTGAGGGTTAGGGTTAGTAAGCGTTGTTGGAGGGAGAGATCAGGTGAGAGTTAGGGTTAGTAAGCGTTGTAGGAGGGAGAGATCAGGTGAGGGTTAGGGTTAGTAAGCGTTGTTGGAGGGAGAGATCAGGTGAGGGTTACGGTTAGTAAGTGTTGTTAGAGAGAGAGATCAGGTGAGGGTTAGGGTTAGTAAGCGTTGTTGGAGGGAGAGATCAGGTGAGGGTTACGGTTAGTAAGCGTTGTTGGAGGGAGAGATCAGGTGAAGGTTAGGGTTAGTAAGCGTTGTTGGAGGGAGAGATCAGGTGAGGGTTAGGGTTAGTAAGCGTTGTTGGAGGGAGAGATCAGGTGAGGGTTACGGTTAGTAAGTGTTGTTAGAGAGAGAGATCAGGTGAGGGTTAGGGTTAGTAAGCGTTGTTGGAGGGAGAGATCAGGTGAGGGTTACGGTTAGTAAGTGTTGTTAGAGGAGAGATCAGGTGAGGGTTAGGGTTAGTAAGCGTTGTTGGAGGGAGAGATCAGGTGAGGGTTACGGTTAGTAAGTGTTGTTAGAGAGAGAGATCAGGTGAGGGTTAGGGTTAGTAAGCGTTGTTGGAGGGAGAGATCAGGTGAGGGTTACGGTTAGTAAGCGTTGTTGGAGGGAGAGATCAGGTGAAGGTTAGGGTTAGTAAGCGTTGTTGGAGGGAGAGATCAGGTGAGGGTTACGGTTAGTAAGTGTTGTTAGAGAGAGAGATCAGGTGAGGGTTAGGGTTAGTAAGCGTTGTTGGAGGGAGAGATCAGGTGAGGGCTACGGTTAGTAAGCATTGTTGGAGGGAGAGATCGGGTTAGGGTTAGTAAGCGTTGTTGGAGGGAGAGATCAGGTGAGGGTTACGGTTAGTAAGTGTTGTTAGAGAGAGAGATCAGGTGAGGGTTAGGGTTAGTAAGCGTTGTTGGAGGGAGAGATCAGGTGAGGGTTAGGGTTAGTAAGCGTTGTTGGAGGGAGAGATCAGGTGAGGGTTAGGGTTAGTAAGCGTTGTTGGAGGGAGAGATCAGGTGAGGGTTACGGTTAGTAAGTGTTGTTAGAGAGAGAGATCAGGTGAGGGTTAGGGTTAGTAAGCGTTGTTGGAGGGTGAGATCAGGTGAGGGTTAGGGTTAGTAAGCGTTGTTGGAGGGAGAGATCAGGTGAGGGTTAGGGTTAGTATGCGTTGTTGGAAGGAGAGATCAGGTGAGGGTTAGGGTTAGTAAGCGTTGTTGGAGGGAAAGATCATGTGGGACGCATTATTGTTTATTTTGATTGTTTATGCTGTTGTTTATGAAAGCAAAGCATATGCCAACTCAATATTTTAATCGTTGTTTAGCCATTTTTTTAAAATGTCAGATTCTTTTATTTTTTTTGCCCCTCCAATATATATTACAAGCCAGTGCCCTTACTGGTAGATATCAGATACGCTAAGATTGGACTCATTGGTAGATATGAATACAGGAAGAGAAATATTATTGGTAGATTTGGATATAGATAGGGACTGTATGGGACATATTATTAATAGATTATATATACGGTGAGAGACTGTTTGGGAGATCTGATTGGTAGATTTGGATATAGAGAGGAACTGTATGGGAGATCTGATTGGTAGATATAGATATACAGGGGGACTGTATGGGAGATCTCATTGGTAGATATGGATATAGAGCGAGACTGCATGGAAGATCTAATTGGTAGATATGGATATAGAGAGGGAGTGTATGGGAGATCTGATTGGTAGATATGGATATATAAAGGGACTGTATGGGAAATATCATTGGTAGATGTGGAAATAGAGCGGGACTGTATGGAAGATCTGATTGGTAGATATGAATATAGAGCGGGACTGTATGGGAGATCTGATTGGTAAATATGGATATAGAGCGGGACTGTATGGGAGATCTGATTGGTAGATATGAATATAGAGAGGGACTGTATGGGAGATCTGATTGGTAGATATGAATATAGAGAGGGACTGTATGGGAGATCTGATTGGTAGATATGAATATAGAGAGGGACTGTATGGGAGATCTGATTGGTAGATATGAATATAGAGAGGGACTGTATGGGAGATCTGATTGGTAGATATGAATATAGAGAGGGACTGTATGGGAGATCTGATTGGTAGATATGAATATAGAGAGGGACTGTATGGGAGATCTGATTTGTAGATATGAATATAGAGAGGGACTGTATGGGAGATCTGATTGGTAGATATGAATATAGAGAGGGACTGTATGGGAGATCTGATTGGTAGATATGAATATAGAGAGGGACTGTATGGGAGATCTGATTGGTAGATATGGCTATAGAAAGAGACTGTATGGGAGATCTGATTGGTAGATATGGCTATAGAAAGCGACTGTATGGGAGATCTGATTGGTAGTTGTGTTGCATTAGATCCAGAAGCAGGCAGTACAGAGTGTTCTAAGAGAAGCTCTCAGAAGTTTCCTGCTCACTCGCCATCAGCACTTTGGGAAGAAAAGTGCTGATATGGCAGCGGAGACGTGGCGAAGTGGTGAAATTTTAACCAGCTTGATGAAAGTTTAAGCATGCATGTTAAACAGCCAAGAGAGGCCGAAAATATGGGAAAGGTGTGTACGTGTGTGTGTGTGTGTGTGTGCGCGCGTATGCGTGTGTGTGTGTGTATGTGTGTGTGCGTCTATATGTGCGTGTGTATGGATGTACATGCGTGTGTGTGTTTGTGTGTGTATGTGTGTATGCGTGTGTGTATGTACAGTGCCCTCCACTATTATTGGCACCCCTAGTAAAGATGAGTAAAAAGGGTTATATAAAATTCACCGTTTGGTGAATTAGCTTAATCTCACACAAAACAAAATTTAAGTAAAAAAAAAAATTCCTCATCAAGAAATAATGACTTTTAACAAAACCACGTGTGCCACAATTATTGGCACCCATGCATTTATATATAGAATAAAGTAATCATTTTAATATTTGGTCGCATATCCTTTGCATGCCATGACTTCCTGATGTCTGTGACCCAACAACATCAAAAGACTCTTGATATCTTATTTTCTGGTACTCTTACAAGCAATACTATAACGTCTCTGCATTTGAATGGATCTCTATGGGAATTGGGGAGTGGGACTAGATTTAGCTGTAAATTACCCTGGAACAGTATGGAACACGTGGTTGGCTAAATGGCTCTAAGTCATCAAGGGTCTGGCGTATCATACAAGCCTTAAACCATCACTCTGCTGCCAAAAATACAGTAGATATGGATGGATAACTTGAAGGGTTTCATCTCCTGACTTATTGTTCCATAAAGTTCAATAGAAAAATTTGTCAGGAGAAACAACCCTTAAAGTGATCCATAATTAACAGCTAAATCTAGTCCCACCCCCCAATTCCCATAGAGATCCATTCAAATGCAGAGACATTATAGTATCGCTTGTAAGAGTACCAGAAAATAAGATATCAAGAGTCTTTTGATGTTGTTGGGTCACAGACATCAGGAAGTCATGGCATGCAAAGGATATGCGACCAAATATAAAAAAATTATTACTTTATTCTATATATAAATGCATGGGTGCCAATAATTGTGGCACACGTGATTTTGTTAAAATTAATAATTTCTCGATGAGGAATTTATTTTTTTCATAATAAATTTACTTCAATTAAAGGTTGGATTTGTCCATTTTTTTCAGTGTGAGATTAAGTTAATTTACCAAATGGTGAATTCTTTATAACCCTTTTTACTAATTTTTTACCAGGGGTGCCAATAATAGTGGAGGGCACTGTATGTGTGTGTGCCTGTGTCTGTGGTGTGCGTGTGTGTGTGTGTGTGTGTGTGTGTGTGTGTGTGTGAGACTTCTAAAGAAAAAAAAGATTCACCCTGCATCCCCCTTCAGAAGTCATCTTCCCTGAGCAAAAGAGGTTAAAAAGTGATCTATTTCCCGCCCTTTTGTCCCCGTGTGTCCCCTTGTGGCCTCTTGTGTCTCCTTGTGTCCCTCTGTCCCTCTGTTCCTCTGTCTTTCTGTGTCCAGGCGCTGTACGAGCCTCCAGCATCTTCCCCATCCTCAGCGTCATCCTGCTCTTTATGGGGGGGCTGTGCATCGCTGCCAGCGAGTTCTACAAGTCGCGTCACAACATTATCCTCAGCGCCGGAATCTTCTTCGTGTCAGCAGGTGAGTACGGGGGGGGGGCATTGGAATGAGAGAAAGAGAATGTGCAACAGAACGTGTGATAGAACAATAGAGGTTAGAGACCTACAGAGATAGAGATAATATATGAGCGAGAGAGTAAGAGGAAATGGGAGAGGAAATGAGAGAGATTGGAGACGGAGAGTGTAAGAGAAGAACAGAGACACAAGAGAGGATAAAAGCAGTGCCTCCCAGTTTTATCACACATTCGGTTATGAAAAAGACTGAGTAAAGAAAACGGCAGCTCGCCATCACCAGAAAAATATTCATCAGTTACTGGTAAGATTTTATTTCACGAGCGCTAATATTTGCTGTATTACAATGAGCAATATATTTTTTAATTCCCCACGTTTTTGCTATGTAATTATTTGTTCCACCTTGCCACAGTCTGTCACCTTTCCTTTGAAAAAAACTAACTGAACTGTCTAATGCAATGTACATAGAGATGAGAACAAGAGAGCGAGAGAGAGAGAGAGGGGGGAAGGAGAGAGAGGGAGAAAGAGACAGTCCTCAGGCAGATCCCTCAGAATTCTGCTGAACTGATTCTAAACTCTAAACACACTGTGACCTCACACAGACCTGCCTGTGAGCATCAGCAACAAAACAATGACATCACAGGAAGCAGGCATGCTTCTGCTCACAGTAAACACCCATACACCTGCTGCATCACAGACTCACCACAGCTGAGCACACTGCAAATTGGATCCTTTCATGTAAGATTTGGAAGTGTGAGACTCAGTTTCCGCCATGCTCCCGTTGCTAGGCTAAGCATCCGTTGGGATTCAGCTCTAAAAATACAGTGTACCTGACATGCTTTCTCTACGATCGAACATCGTGGATTCCAAGTCACAGAGTGTGTGTGTTTGTGTGTGCTCATATACGTGTGTGTGTGCATAATTGTGTGCTCTTCTACGTGTGTGTGTGTGTGCATAATTGTGTGCTCTTTCACGTGTGTGTGTGTGTGTGTGTGTGTGTATGTGCATAATTGTGTGCTCTTCCACGTGTGTGTGTGTGTGTGTGTGTGTGCATAATTGTGTGCTCTTCCACGTGTGTGTGTGTGTGTGTGTGCATAATTGTGTGCTCTTCCACGTGTGTGTGTGTGTGTGTGTGTGTGTGTGTGTGTGTGCATAATTGTGTGCTCCTCCACGTGCGTGTGTGTGTATGGGTGGATGTGGGTGAGAGAGGGAAAAAAAAGAGATTGAGAGTGTGTGAACGTTTCCTCGTTATTGGCTAAACAAAAACAAAAAAAATAGGCTAAGCAAAGTCACTTGAAGAGCTGTAATGTTTGAACATTGAGCAAAGCCCTCTCTCCATTCAAAAATAACCGCCGGGTATTTAGACATGTTGTAATCAGTTGTTATGAAAACATAATGGCCAAATCTCCAATTTACTCCCTCATTGTTCTCATGGTTCTGGAGCAAAATCATTCAGAATTACCGGTGCAATGTTATTGCTTATTTGTAAGACTCATGAAAAAGCTGCAGTAAACCGATTAGCTCAGTATTCAGTGTCAGTTGTCACTACTCTTTTCTTGGAGACCTTGTATATAAATGGTGTACACTACCTCTCTGGGCCTGGATTCATTCAAAATTTGTCCTTAACAGTGACCCATAGACAAATGTGCAAGTGATACCTTTTATTTTTATTTATTTTTTGGCAGTTTGGCAAATTAATCTTGGCGATCGCCCAAGTTGCTCAAACTGTGTTTGTAAAAAAATAAAGTTACACTCAAATTTAATTGTGAGTCAAACTTTAGGAGAAATTTAATCAGTTGAATCCAGGCCAGTGTGTTTACGTTTAGTGGAGCCTCTTCAGAAAGCCCTGATCTTCCACATTGTCCTGCTGTTCATACTGCTTGAAACAGAACAGGGATAATAAAACAGGCATAAGACAGTTGTGATATAGCCTTACTCATAGAAAACAGAGAGGAGCTCTTCCAATCAATGGGTATGCTGGTAACACAACCAGTACAACAACACCAACAGTGATTGGTCAATATTTTATGGCTACTTCCTGATAAATCCTAAACTGTGTTTGGAATGGCTCACTCATTTGCTCCCTCCCTATACACTACTTAGGGAAATCTACAAAGAGCACTAGATAGGGATTCACTGGTGAAAGGAGGAGACGATTTCGGACGCTACCATTTCTGAGCAGGTTACTTAGCAATGCGCGACGCTTGCATGACAGCGGTCATCGGCTTGGTGAGAAAGCATGCAATAAACGTTTTTTTTTATTTTGAACAAGGGTTTTGTTGTCTCATTGTAGGTAGATAGGTAAGTTAGGTAACTACGTAGCTAGCTAGCTAGCTAGCTAATTAAGTTGCATTTTCCATTAAACAGTAATAATTGTTTAAAAAAATTTAAAAATTGTTAACACTTTGTAATATATTTAATCTACCGTGTTTGTTTATATTTCGGTTATAAAGCCGACTAAACTTATTTAATATAGTCTACAAGATGAAATTTGCATTTATATTTACATTTGTAGACCAGCGCGGGCTCAGTTGTCACCATCTTGACATCCCGTGATGTAGTGTACATCGTTTGTACCCTATATTTTGTGGTGCATTGTGGGGGATATTAAGTGAACTATTTAGGGTGTCAAATTTGACATTTAGAATTTTGGACACCCTACAAAATGGCCGATACCCTAAATAGTGCACTATATAGTGAATAGGGAGCGATTCCGAACACAGCCCAACAGGGATCCCGGAAGTAGAGCAAGACATTATCCACCAATCATTGTTAGGGTTATTCTACTCTATGTACCGCATGATTGGTGGAGTTCCTCAATGTTTTATACCAGTATGGTGATATCCAATACTGTATTATCGCCATTTTGTTATCTCTGTAACAGAAAAGGAAGTTTCATTAACTGTGAGATTCTGACCTATGTCACGTTCTGTCCTAACCCATGTCACTTCCTACTCCCCAGGCCTCAGCAACATCATCGGGGTCATCGTGTACATATCAGCCAATGCGGGGGACCCCTCCAAGAGCGACTCCAAGAAGAACAGCTACTCGTACGGCTGGAGCTTCTACTTCGGGGCGCTGTCCTTCATCATGGCCGAGATGGTGGGCGTGCTAGCCGTGCACATGTTCATCGACCGGCACAAGCAGCTGCGGGTGGGGGCCAGGGCCACCGACTACCTGCAGAGCTCCGCCATCACACGCATCCCCAGCTACCGCTACCGATACCGCCGACGCTCCCGTTCCAGCTCCCGGTCCACGGAGCCCTCGCACTCCCGCGACGCCTCGCCTGTGGGCCTCAAGGGCTTCAACACCCTCCCCTCCACCGAGATCTCCATGTACACCCTCACGCGGGACCCCCTAAAATCCTCCAGCACCCCCACCGCCACCTACAACTCCGAGAGGGACCACAACTTCCTGCAGGTCCATAACTGCATTCAGAAGGACCTGAAAGACTCCGCCCACACCAACACAGCCAATCGCCGCACCACCCCTGTATGAGACTGCCCCCCCCTGGAGGAAAGGGGTGGGGGAGAAGGAGGAGGGGGGGATGGAGAGAAGGGAACGGAGGATGCCCCACATTATAAAAGATATAATGATATATGAGTTTCCATGTTGAAAAAAAGAAAAATGTTTAAAAAAAGAACAATGCATGATTTTCCCATCTACCGTTATCTAAATGAATTTTTAAAAAATGTTTGTAAAGATTTGAAGCGAAATGGGAGTGACCGAATGGGAGCGTGGGTAATAAAGTCCTGACAGCGGGGTTCTCTTCTGTTTGGAGCAAGGTTGGGAAACGAGGGCGGGGGTCAACGAGGAGGAAGGGAAGGTCAGCTTGTAAATTAGATTTTCGATTTTGACTTTTCGCCTCTCTCCTCCGTCTGGACGGGACTGCAAGCTATCCCTCCCTCCCCCCTGCCCCCTCACCTCACTTTTTATTTATATCTTTATTGATTTGTTTTTTTTGTTTGTTTGTTTTTTTTGCATTGAAACTGTGAACCACAGCAGCTTGGGGTTCGAGAGGGAGTACCCCAAACAGCAAACTCTTATACATATATGTATTGATTTTATATATAAATATACAAGTTAATAAATGACAGACAGACTTATCCTGACGCAAAAACAAGCCAACAAAGTCATCGTGGAAATGCAAATAAGTGAAAAGACTCATCTTGACTAACTGCTTTAAGGACTATAAAAAGAGGAAATGCAGATACTCTGCTGTCACGGCTGCTGAGAAACACACAGAAATGTGCAAAGTCAATATTAGACAAATTCTATTCTTTTAACGGAACCTTCTCGTCTTTTTCTGGGGCCCTGATCACTTTCTTTTTTGGTTGTCACAGGAGAGTCCAAATCTAGCCCTTCTATGGATACCAGCTATGTTTAAAATTTAAAAAAACAGAAACAAAATGAAAGGTGAGAGGTTCACTGGAAAAAGGAAAGGGTAGCAGGGAGAAAAAGAAGAGGAAGCGGAATAAGAGACAACCAAGACGACAAAACGACAAGTACGAGCTACTACAGGAAGCGATGTGACTCACAAATAAAGAAATTTACATGCATGCTAAAATTACAGTGAATCTGCTCTTGAGAAACTAAGTTTTAGAAAATAATAATAATAAGGAGAAAATGTGACAACGCAAATTTTTTTAAATGTTACTGTTGTGTGTGTAATTTTGTTTTTGATTTTGTTTTTTGGAAGGGGGGGTGGGGATTTAATTTTCTGCTTTGGGTGAAACAAATCAAACAGCAGCAAACAAAAGGCCTTTATTAAATGCTGATTTATTTATATATGTATGTACGTATGTGTGTATATTATTTTTAAATTTCACACAGCCTTAGTAAATTTATTCTTTTCTTTTTTCATTTTTTGAGTTGCGTTGTTGTTTAATTGAACAAAAAAAATCTTTAAAGGTGCCAAAACCAAATGGTCCTAAAGTTGGATGCATTAAGTCCTGATGATAATAAAATTGGAACCCCAGAGGGAGCAAAAATAACCTGCAGCTTTTTGAGTCTTATTATTCTGCACCATTGGGCGCAGCCCCGAATATTACAGGCAGATCTCTGGGCCTACGTGTTCATTTCAGAACATTACAGGCAGATCTCTGGGCCTACGTGTTCATTTCAGAACATTACAGGCAGATCTCTGGGCATACGTGTTCATTTCAGAACATTACAGGCAGATCTCTGGGCCTACGTGTTCATTTCAGAACATTGCAGGCAGATCTCTGGGCCTACGTGTTCATTTCAGAACATTACAGGCAGATCTCTGGGCCTACGTGTTCATTTCAGAACATTACAGGCAGATCTCTGGGCCTACGTGTTCATTTCAAAACATTACAGGCAGACCCCTGGGCCTAGGTGTTCATTTCAGAACATTACAGGCAGACCTCCGGGCCTAAGTGTCCATTTCAGGACATTACAGGCAGACCCCTGGGCCTATGTGTTCATTTCAGAACATTACAGGCAGACCTCTAGGCCTAAGTGTCCATTTCAGGACATTACAGGCAGACCCCTGGGCCTATGTGTTCATTTCAGAACATTACAGGCAGACCTCTAGGCCTATGTGTTCATTTCAGAACATTACAGGCAGACCTCTAGGCCTAAGTGTCCATTTCAGGACATTACAGGCAGACCCCTGGGCCTACGTGTTCATTTCAGGACATTACAGGCAGACCCCTGGGCCTATGTGTTCATTTCAGGACATTACAGGCAGACCCCTGGGCCTACGTGTTCATTTCAGGACATTACAGGCAGACCCCTGGGCCTATGTGTTCATTTCAGGACTAGATTCCATAATGTTCCGCAGATATTCCTACAGTGCCTCCGGCGTCATGAATCAGGGGTGTAATGCTCAGAAAATGAATTTAAGTCTCAGTAAAGCTGTGAAGAACAATATTCTCCCTCCTTTCGGTCACCTCGGTTACCCTCGCTTTAGCTCTGTACCCTCATTGCCATTCCTTTCATTGTTGAAGCTCACTTCTTGGTCTTGTTGAGAGCCTTGCTCACTAGCGCCAATGCAGTTGGCTCCAGTATAGGTCTTTCAGCCACGCTTTTCAATGTAAGTCAATGGTACCAATGCGGTCAGAATACAAAGTCAATAACATGTTTCCCACAACAACATGTATAATCACAACAGGTGCTTCTTTGTCTAATGTCTCCCCATGTGCGGATTTATTAAGTTACTGTGTCATTCGGACAATATTTTAATATTATGTGGACTAATAAGTTTGTGTCACTGCACGTCACTCGGCAGGGGCGGTATCTCACACATTTACTGGATGACCAGGATCCAGCCTGAACTTTGTGAACATATAAGGGTCCCCTTTTTTCCCTCCTGCACAGTCTCTGGCTCCAATTTTTATAATGAGGCGGCGCAAAAAACTGCGCTTCCGCAAGCCCACAGAAAGTCAATTAGTGACTTCACAGTCACGTTGTGCTCATTTTCTTTTACAGTCTATGGTCCGAACTGAACAAGGTGAAGACAAGACAGCAGGAAAGGTGAAGATACAGCGCAGTATTTGTAAGTCTTATAGCTGCCGCAGCGAAGGTCCGCTTTCAAAGTTTCATTTCATTCTGTGCGTCTGACTTGGTTTCAATAGCTGAAGTTTTTGAGATTCCCAATTAAAAAAATTAAAAAAAAACACTGGTTACTTAGCCTTTCTGGGCTTGTTGCAGTTGTATGCATCGTACGTCTTTGTAATCTGTCCCCCGAGGCATGTACCCCTGTGATAGTGGTTCCCACAAGTGGCGGTAAAAGCTGTGCACATCTGAAGCAGTAGAGCCCTCCCTGTGACACAAGGGGAGAAGATGGATTGTGTGGAGGAGCGGGTTCCAAAGATCTAGCCAGAAGGGACATCAGGCGATCGAGCGATGTCAGCGGCGTACCTGCTCAGTATTCACAATGAGGAACGACTCATGTGCATGTGTGTTCATTGCAAATAACTCTGTACTGTAGCTATGCGTGGCTAGTTTGACAAACAACAATACTTCAGTTGATCTTTTGAGATTGATTCAGAATGGGTCTGTTCTGCAGGGACTGACTCTCTCAGATTCAGGTCATTCACATCACTGATGGAGTTATGATTAGCTTTGTACTCGATACACTACATATGTTTTGCGCTCGGCAGGCTTTTTTTCCCTAGGAACTGGAACTTGTTCTTCATACATAAAACAAAATTTTTCTCAAATACCCATCTGCTTGCAAACCCCTATGAATGAAATACTGTATTAAGAAAAACTGCATGGTTTTCTATGTTCTGTTATAGAATATTAATGCAAAATTAAAATACAGGGGATCCACAGTAATGAATATGCTAAATTCATGATACGCTTTCTTCAAGCTTAAATAATCTTAAAATATTGTAGGTTTGCATAGGCGGTCATACTTTATGTGCATTGAGGGAACAAGTATTAACAAGTTGTAAATACGAAACTGTCTGACAAACTGTGCTTGTCTTTGTGGCCTTGCATTTATCCCTGTACTGCATCTATTATCTGCCTACATTCATTTCCTTCCCCTACAGTTTATTAATTCCCTCCATCTTTCCATCGTCCCTAATTCTCCTCTCCGGCACGCATCCTCAGGGTGTACCCGTCAGCGAGTCGCTCAGTCCCCAGGTACACCCACCTGTACCAGGGCCTCTTTGTCTTTCTCTGTCACGCTCGCTGCCTGCTCTCTGTTCTTTAGTCCTTGTCTTCCTTTCTTCTTTTATTCTTTTCCCATCTCCCTCCCCGCTCCGTCAGGGCACGGGAGGCTAAATTAACCAGTGGGCGTGACCGGTCTGGGTCTGGCCGCACCGTGAGAGAGGGTCTGCTCGCGTGTCTGTCTGTCTTTCCGTGGCTCTGTAGGGTTCCAGCACAGTGTGCTTTTAATCACAGGCCAGAGAAGACTGCTGCCGCCGCATGCACGGCTCCCGTTTTCTGTGGGGGAAATCACGTCTGGCGGGCCAAAATGGGCCAAGGTGTGGGTTCTCTAGATGGCACAGCATGTTCCTTTTTTAGTAAGGTAAGAGCTCTATTTATGTGAGAGCGGTACAAACATGACTATGGGGCTTTAGACAGGCCTTAGCTTTCTCTGACATTATGACTGCAAAACCTCTATTTGATTAGAGACGGGTTAGTGCAGAAGAGTTATTCACCACCAATGTCCCAGGTTGTACCTTTGAGGCTCAGATATATAGATGCAAAGAGTTTCAGTCGGTGTGATTTTAGAAAAGGAATCAACCTCTGCACTCAACAAACTCTATTTGACTTTACAAACATGCTGTTCCGCTCTAACTAGCTTGCCAGTTTTCATACTATGAGCACTGCTGATAAGAAGAGTCTATTTAACCCTATAATATGTAAGATCACAAATATGTGATTAGAATGTTCTTAACTGAACATTCTAATGCTGATGTAACAATCACTACTGAGCAATGGAGTTCTAGAACATTGACTTAGAATTTAGAAAAAAACATTCCAAAAAACCTACTCTTCAAAGGGGCCAAGGGCTCGGAAGTGTTGTTGCTAAGAAGCATAACACTGCTGCATAGATCCAAGGCACGCTTGGACAGGTGGGTGCTGCACACATCAATCTTATTTGCATAGTCTAGATTTTTACATCTTTATTTTCAGTTGCCCTTCCTTTTTTGTACCCAAAAGCCCCCTGACGCTTGGAGTTTGTTCAGTATCACGTGGAATATAATAGCTCAGTAAAAAAGTGTTCATAAAGGGAAAAGAAGAAAGAGAAAAAAGGAAGAAACAGTTGAGCATTAATGAGTGATCTGTGCTAATGAGGTGTGTGCCTCCCCTGCTGGAAACAGCTGCAGACAGCTCTCACCTGTGTTTTTGGGTCAGAGTGAGTTTGGGGCTGCGGAACAGTAAGTACTTCCAAGGTGCAGAGAACAAACCCAAAATAAACACCCAGTCCTTAAGAGTTCAACAAAACAATGATATCAGCTCAGGCTTTGTGTTCTCTCCAGAGACATTGTTTCTTAAGGAGGTAAGTACTAATGGCAGTATTGTGTATTTCCAGCTAATTAGAGAACAACTAATTGTATGTTAAAGTGATGCATTCTGTGGTATACTTTACTATAGTCTAGTATTATGCGTTCTGTATTTTTTGCCTGTAAAGCTGCCATTGCTACAAATCTTGAGATCTAATCTGTTAAGGTTTAATTTCTATGTCAATTATTGATTCATTATTTTGAGCTACTTATACACATTTTAACCCTAACATTTTAATGCCTTCGCTACCGAGTTCTATATATGCTGGTGATAGAGACATGAAACTGGTTGTTACTCTGTTCAATCATTAGATTATAGAATTGTTCATACATCACTTTGAAACAAAAAAATAACCATAGAGTTATACAGTGTACTGATGGGAATATGGGTCAAGTTCAGAAGTACAAATGAGGAAACAGCTGGAGCTTGATGTGTCTCCTTTAGTATAAATATATAATGTAATGATATCTCTGTATCTGATTAGGTTTTTTGCTCAAGGTTGATATATGCAAACTGGGTTAGAAAATTCATGATGGTGACAGCTTTTTCAAACGATATCACCGCAAACAAATGTTATAAAGATGTTAAGTTTGGTTAAAATAAAATAAATAAATTATTATTATTAATGATAATAATAATAATTTTCTGTGAAGACAAGATGGTCTAACAGAGCCAGCCCAAGGGTTTTGGTGGCCCTAAACGAGAATGTTGTTGTATCCCCAAAGTGCTCAAACATAAAAAATTTAAAAAAATATTTTTAAAAAACTTTAATTGTGTGGCCCAGGGATGCTTGTAGCCTTAAATGACTGCATAGAGTGTTTATGCCAACGGCCGGCTCTGTGGATTAAAATTATGTTTTATCCTCTATGTTTCTTTCTTACAGTTTCAAACACAGGATATATAATTTGTAGGCATTGCTAAAGCATTGCGTGCTTGTGTTGCATGCTAGTGTTGCTAAAGCATTGTGTGCTAGTGCACGCTAGTGTTGCATGCTAGTGTTGCTACAGCATTGCATGCTAGTGCATGCTAGTGTTGCATGCTAGTGTTGCTACAGCCTTGCATGCTAGTGCACGCTAGTGTTGCATGCTAGTGTTGCGACAGCATTGCATGCTAGTGTTGCTACAGCATTGCATGCTAGTGCACGCTAGTGTTGCATGCTAGTGTTGCTACAGCATTGCATGCTAGTGCACACTTGTGTTGCATGCTAGTGTTGCTACAGCATTGCATGCTAGTGCACACTTGTGTTGCATGCTAGTGTTGCTACAGCATTGCATGCTAGTGCACGCTTGTGTTGCATGCTAGTGTTGCTACAGCATTGCATGCTAGTGCACGCTTGTGTTGCATGCTAGTGTTGCTACAGCATTGCATGCTAGTGCACGCTAGTGTTGCATGCTAGTGTTGCTACAGCATTGCATGCTAGTGCACGCTAGTGTTGCATGCTAGTGTTGCTACAGCATTGCATGCTAGTGCACGCTAGTGTTGCATGCTAGTGCACGCTAGTGTTGCATGCTAGTGTTGCTACAGCATTGCATGCTAGTGCACGCTAGTGTTGCATGCTAGTGTTGCTACAGCATTGCATGCTTGGTCCAAAAGCATTTCATTCTTGGTTGCTACCAGCAGCTGTTTCTTTTCACTCTGTACTCTGCAGTCCACTGGCTGTGATTCATAACCAGTCACCAGCAGGGCTGTACCACCAGCGAGTGCAGGTAGATCTTATCTGGCTGGTTAAGGAGAGGATAAGGCAGAATGCACTGCTGACTAAGACCTTTTGGTCATAGGGGTCACCTTGCTCGAATCCAAGCGACAGCGAGCGTGAGTGGATTTGATTCCAGACCTTGAGGCTCAACACAGCAGCAAGGATTATTGCTTTATTTCTCAGGTGTCAGAGTCCTGGGGGTTATTCTACAAAACCTGGAACCCTCCCAAATCTGGAACATGGACTGAAGTAAAAAGAGCTGTTCCAGGTTTTACTCAGTGCAGTTATCCAGTTAACTCAGTAATCCTGCTTTGTGGGGTGCCCTACTGGGGGGGTCACAGTGTGTGTGGCTTTTCCATTTGTTACAGCACCAGTGCTTCCTTTAAAAACATACTGAACTTTGTTAGAACATAATATTGTATAGCTACCTGGCCCCGATATGAGTCGTAATATTCAAGCTCATGACTTGCTCCAGTGGTCAGCAACTGGCTAATGAAGATTGACGTTTTTTCTCTTTCAATTCACTCCCATTGCATGGCGAAAAAAAAGGTCTCAAAAGCACACTTTTGGCACAAAACTAATGCGGTTTATGCCGATAAACAAAATCACGACATCCGGAACCGAACATTTGAAACTTTTTAACAAATTTTTAATTCATTTGATTTTGAAAAACTATTTCCAACTGTTGCTAGCTTTTTTGTTTACTTACACACACTTCGGGAAGTGAGTGGGACCATTACGGGTGCAAGAACGAAACAAGGAAATTAATAAACGAACGACCGGATCGTCTTCCAAACCTTTGTTTGGAAAAAGTGTAAAATATCATGAATGGAGCTTTTCAAACGTACGGTTCCGGATGTTGGGATTTTGTATATCGGCATAATCCGCTTTGTTTGCATTTGTTTATGTGCTTATGTGCCAAAAGTGTGCTTATGTGCCAAAAGTGTGCTTTTGAGACCTGTTTCACCGTGTAATGGGAGTGAATGGAGAGAGAAAAAATGTCATTCTTTGTTGGCCAGTTGTTGACCACTGGAGCAAGTCACAAAGGTGAGCTTGAATATTAGAACTCATATCAGGGCCAGGTAGCTGTACAACATTATGTTCTAACAAAGTTCAGTATGTCTTTAAGTCATTGATTGGTTAAACAGTCCCCACACCATGTTCCCCAGGCCTTAATTGGCTTAATTGATTGAACAGGAATGAGGAATCATAAAGACTGGCAGGCACTGCGGCCCACTCGGTCCGGAGTTTGACACCCCGTCTGCTTTTGGTAGACGCACTATCCAGGAGGCTCTCTGGGAAGATATTTCATGCCAATTTAATGATAAATCAGGTAATGCAAAGAATAATCAAAAGCTTTCTCTAAAGTTTTATATTTTGTTGTGCACAATTGCATTGCTGTACTTATTGTCGTCTAAACAAAATAAATGATGCCATATTCAACATAACAGGAGCATTCTGAAATGGAGTACTGTGCAATGCACATCTTTTATGCGAGACATTCACTTTATTGAGTATTTGAATCACCATCTAACATTTTAATGGTACATTTACTACCCTATAATACTAGAGAAGTTTTATTTTACATATTGCAGGAAATGTGTCTGTGTAGATGATGATCAGTGACTAAATCCATGGTTGACCTTCATCTCTGACCTGGAAGTAGATGTGTCTATCACAGACTGCTGGCTACACAAGGGAAGGAGGTGTTCTCCAACTTGTTTATGAAATAAAAAATAAAAACTAGGCAATAATGCTCAATCTGTTTTATTGTGAAGCCTTACTCATTTCTTTTTACGAACTACCATAATCATGTTCTAAACAGAGTTGTACAAATCCTGAAGTTAAGTCACACTGTATACATGACGGAATCACGTAGCATGGTTAAAAAAATAAAATAAATAAATAAATTTAAAAAGTCCGTTAGAGAAATGTATTACACTCTCGCTCCCTCTGGTGGCAGAATACAGCACTGCAAGCAATTGGACCCCGCCGCACTTGAGAAAGACCGTTGTTCTGGGGAGCGGGAGCAGAATACTAATGGGAGCGTGGCAGTGCACAAGAGCTGCAGTCCGGCAGGCTTTGTCACGGCTCACTGGAAGCCATCAGCATCAGTCTGTTTCACAAAACCACTCTGTAGACTAATAACATTTTAAATTTTGAAGAGGTGCAGCTTGTGTATCCAAATATCTGATTAAATTACTGATGTATTGCGTCATATGTCATTGGGTGGATCTGCTGTGCGGCATTAAAGACAGAGCGGAAAACATGAGTCCTGCAGTCACAGCAAGCTATTCCTGAGAGGATCAGGATAAACAGCATCGTATATCAACCTCCTACTCCAAAATAAATCAGTTTGAAGATGGTGTGTGTGGTCTGGGTGGAGTTGGACTCGGTTGCCAGGGGCAATGGACTGAGCAAGAATGATCTTTGAGTAGACATGTCGAACAGATCCTGGATGACAAATGTTCACGTCTGTTTTTGCTTCAACCTATGCCATTCAATCTCTGTTATTAATTTCTTAATCAGCCCTTGCAGTGGTGTGTCTAGAATGTTCCATTTGGAGAGATACGGAGGAGGTAGAATTGGGCTGGGGGTGAAAAGGGCGTGTGGTGGTCAAGGTAATGCTGCTGTTATCAGCTGTTTCTGAGGACTGGCTTACCCAGAAAACCACCGGCATAAGGAGGACCACACACACACATTTATCAACAGCAATTTTCACAAATCCTTGAATATTTGCAAGAATTTGTGAATGATGTTTGATTAACAATAAATGCTCGCCACGGAATATGCAAAATATGCATGAGAAAGAAATCTGCACTCAAATAATTTTTTAACAGTTTAAAATAAAATCTGGGTTAGATGTGCGTCTCCTCACAGTGATGACTCTTTTTGGGGATGAGTTTTTTGTGGACATTCTCATACAGGTGCTGACAGCATCTAGTTATATTTCCTTCTCTAAGGAATGTCTGAGAGATTCATCTCACAAATGATCCCATTATTCCCTGAATATCAGAAAAAAATCACCTTGTGTGATCACTAAACTGAAGTAAGGCTAATACTATATGTAATATTTTGTGCAAATGCCTTGATTTATCACTCTGATGCCATAAAGCTAGTGCATTTCAATAACTGCTGTCATAAGAATATTACCTCTCTTCCCTCAGCCAATACCTATGGTATTGTACTACAATCACAGACATTTTTAATAATGTGCATTAAATATTAAATATCACTAGATCACAATTTAAAAGCTATGAATCTAGCAATACCTGCCGGTCTATATGTGATAAGAATGTAGGCATGAGCTTGAACTGTGAGCTGCTTCAAATTAAAATGATTCCTCCGCACGACCACCCTGAATATCATCTGTGACAACGACTTGCAGCCTTTCGTAGTCACTCTCAGTCTAAGTTACATCAAGGTCACATGATATGAATGATAGGTCTTCACCACCCAATACCCAAAAGTAACATTTTACAACAGGGCTGCCCAACCCTGTTCCTGGAGATCTACCATCCTGTAGGTTTTCACTCCAGCTGTAACAAAGCACACCTCATTTAACAACCAGAGATCGATTGAACTGCTAATTAGTAGAATCAGGTGCGCCAAATTAGGGTTGAAATGAAAACCTACAGGAAGGTAGATCTACAGGAACAGGGTTGGGCAGCCCTGTTTTACAATACATACAGTAGGATATATGATGGATACAGAAATCAGCCTATTACTGAGGGCTTAATAAGGCTTAAATACACAGGCTGAAAATACTGTCCAAGCACATGTGTTTATAGCAGTGTACCGCATTGCACAGTGACAATTATTAGTATGTAAATGCAACAAGTTCAGCCATTTTAAAATACCAGTATTTAGATGTTACATTCAAAACAAGCATAATGTGAGTTTGGCCTGGAGCTATCAAAAACTAGGATGGCTTTCTCCATGAGACATTAACGAACCAAATGAAAGAGCATGTTTGCAGGGAAGTGGAATGCCTTATCTAAGATAAATACCTAATCTAATAGCCAATTACTGAATTAGGTCACTATCCTCCATTGTATTCATGGCAGACATTTTCACAAATTTCCTGTGGAAATGAGCTGTCTGGCAAACTTGGAGCACAAACCGAGCCAGACCATCCAAAACCTGCAGAAGATTCTTGAAGATTGGAATGCATTACCAGTCAATTGCTGATTTTACATCTTTTTAAAATCAGTTATGATTGAAAGACAGAATGTGCCTTCTATCAAGTGCCAACATTGTAATTATTGATATTGACCCATTTGATTTGCTGGTGTTATTTACCTCCTTCGCTTACTTTCTTTGTTTTATGCATTATATTCAGTGTTTTATGGTGTTTTCTTTTTCACGATGTGCAAAGAATGAAACACTTTGCCAAGAGGTTATTGTGGCTATCCAACATCTCAACAAATCTGTCTCAATTCATCTTGATATACTGCTTTTTTTCTAATGCACTGTGTTCGCTCTGTAAAATTCCCTTCTTCTTTTGTTTATGCTGAGCTCAGCAGACATATATCATTCTGTGAAGGACAAGGCGTTGGAACTTTAAAATACATTACTCATTAGCTGACTATTTTCATCTCGTGTCTCGCAGGGTCCCCTCATGCCCTCGCTCCCCTCACTTCATTCCTGACTAGACTACATATTTCTAAAGAAATTAAATGCATTTCAAAAAGGGAGAACATCTCAACTTTTCAGTTTACTTCATCATGTCTAGCGAGTTAGCTACGTAAATCACTAAATATTACATTACATTACACATTTTTTTAGCAAATCCATCCAGAAAAACAGTACAGCATAAGTGCATACAAGTCATCGAAGAAAGGCACAGATAAACAAGCACATCTATCCCATACCAGTATCTATCATCCCTCCTAAACGAACACAATGCAGTTCACAGTGAACTGGGTAAATCAGCTCTACTACAATTCTGTTCTAAATAGTATAAACTTGAGTACACAGTTCAACAAGAAGACATAATAAATAAATAAAGATCAATCCGTCGAGAGGGGGTGGACCAAATAACACCAGTATGCCCAAACTCTCTGGAACAAGACATGGCTTTGACCTAATTTTATATAACAAATAATCATAATAGTCATTATTCTATGTATTATTATTATTGTCATTAGTAATAATAATTTTACTATGTATTCATATTACACTCTAATATGTTCTAGACTACGTTGCTCCAGTTACGAGCATCTGCTAAATGAATGTAATAAAAAAGTCATGTTTTTCCGCACGATTGCATGATATAAACATGCTTCAAATGTTTCCACATTAAAAACGCATAGTGAAATGAGATCTTAACATGGAATAACTGCCCCTGTTACCCACGGAAGGCTAATAAGGACAGGGCTTTGACCTGATTTGATTGCAAGGGAGTCATTAAAACATTAATTAGCGGCTGTTACGAGCACATTTGAACTGAACAGAAATTACGCTCGCAGTTAGAACATTTTAGAACTACTTTGAGTTGCTGCTGGAGTTTTATGCAGGAAAGTGATACAATATAAATGTCTCCGTAAAAAACATTGTCTCTTTCTAGTATATATACATTTCATTACTGAAGTTCCCTCACAGAAAAACAAGTTATTATATTCTCCCTAAACAATGAATGTATGAACCACAACACGGCCAAAACATCTAAAAATGAAGTCATCTTTTGGCAAATGGACAAAGAGGCCTATTCATGAAATACTGTCACCCTTTTATTTCCCAGCACATAGATGTTTTTACTATATTTATATGAAAAGCATTTCAGTGGGTGATGCATCCCATAATTATAACTCAATTACTGACACCGAATGCCTCACATATTGCAGGTAAACGGAAGAGATTAAATTTCCCATGTAGCCTCAGTGCAGGGGCCTCACATTTTGTAGAATACTAACAAAAATAGTAGCGGTTACAACAACAAGGCGACCGGCGTATAAATATACGCAGTGTTTATTCCTATAGCACAAAAGAACAATGTCAGAGATGAGTTAGCCATTGGTACATAGAAACACGAACACCATTAGCATGGAGGGGAAGAGAAAGATACATTAAAGATCATCAACTACGTGTGAGGAGCAGCCAGCCACCCAGTGTCTGAGGAAGAGAGGCACCCTCTCCAGTGAACAGAGTGGAGTGAACCAGCGTCAATGTGCCCTCTGGTACCACGAGGAGGAGGAGGAGGAAGAACCAGCTGTGTGCATCTGCTCTAGCCTGCAACGGCGAAAGGCCACAGCAAGAGCGCCATTTTTTTTCCCCCGTGATGGAAAGCGGCCTTTCAGATCTGGTCTCGTTTGGCACAGCAGGAAACTGCTTTTTTCTTTTTCGTCAGTCTTTTATAGTATCTGGTGTTTTTTATAGTGTCTTTTTTCTTATTTTTATAGTGTACGCTCTTTGCTGAGTCCAGTGCTCGTAGTCTCCCTACAGAAACCCCGTTGTCCTACATCCTCCCCCAGCCCCCTGTAAACACATTACATAACTGGGAAGAATAATATCTATGACACTGATACTACAGCAAAAATAGCCAGATTTTTCATGGAAAACTGCAGTGTTGAAGTTGAGATAGCATGACTTGGGTGTGTGTGTGTGTGTGTGTGTGTGCATTGGGGGGGTTAAAGCAAGCAATTTTTTTAATGGGAATTCTAACTCAATCCCTACAGTGGGGAAAAACTGATGTATAATGTCAGACATGATCTTTTTGATCGATAACTGTGTCTCGACTGGCGTGAGCGGTGAATTCCTGTAGTAGAGAGCACAGCACCCCCTGCAGGTTGGAGGTCAGACGTTTTTATGCCAGAGTCTGGATGGTTTGGATCCTGTCCTGGTAGAGTGCATAGAAAGCCTGGGCCAGACAGAGGAAGGGGGCCTCACAGTTCTCCATCTCCTTCTACAACACAACACACACACACACACACACACACACACACACACACACACAACACACACACACACGCACAAACTCAGTAACTGGCTACTAGGTGAACCACAACATGCAGTACGCAATTAAAATATAGGACACCCAAGATGTGCTTTGGAGCATCATTAATGTTTGAACGCATTCCCTGAATACTAAATGACCCTTCCATACCCCATGACTCTAGCCTGTGTATTAGAGAGTGAACAGAGTGATGATGTGCTGCTGGAGCACAGGGCCGTGTCGGGGCGTGTGAGTGGGGAGCATGTGGACTCACAGCGGAAGTCTCATGATACTCCAGCCCCTGGCTTTGGGCCCACTCCTGGGCCACCGCCGTCTCAACCTCCCGTCGGGATGACAGGTCCGACTTGTTGCCGACCAGAACCCCTGTGCAGCACGGAACACACACACACACACACACACACACACAGTAACGTTACGCTCCCCACAGGAACGAGGCCAGGCCCAAACCCGCCACCCGATGTGTGCAGATTTACCTGGCATCTGCAGGCCCTGGCAGCGAGCCCTTATCCTGTCCAGCCATAGCGCGCAGCTCTTGAACGACACCTCACTGCTCACATCAAACACCAGGCACAGCACCGAGGGCTGACCCCACTGGGGAAGACGCAACACACACGTCACTACCCCAATACATACGTATGCACACACACATACACACACACATCACATACGTATGCACACGCAAACCACATATACACACACGTCACTACCCCAATACATATGTACATGCACACACACACACACGTCACTACCCCAATACAAAGGTATGCACACACATGCACACTCAAACCACACATACACACACGTCACTACCCCAATACATACGTACGCACACACACACACACACATGCACACGCAAACCACACATACACACACGTCACTACCCAAATACATACGTATGCACACACGCATACACACACACACACACACACACACACACACACACACACACACGTCACTACCCCAATACAAAGGTATGCACACACATGCACACTCAAACCACACATACACACACGTCACTACCCCAATACATATGTATGCACACACACAAATGCACAAGCAAGCACACACATCCCTTCCCCAATACACAAGTATACATATGCACGCGCACAAGCACACATACACACAGACGCACACACACATCACTTCTCCAATACACACACACACACACACACACCATCACTTCCCCAATACACATGTATGCACACGCTTGCAGCAACACACACACACACACACACACACACACACACACACACACAGAGCACAGCTAGACAGAATCAAGTTGAGAGGCCTACACACACAGATAAGCTGGAGGTTGTAAACACTAGTTTACAGTCTCATTAAAGAGTGTGTAAGACGAGCACCAGCCCAGGCAGGGACAAATGGAGCCATCATTCTCATTCATTATTCATATTCAACTGAGTTCAGCAGCAATCAAAACACAAAAATGCAGGAAAAGTTTTCAAATTTGCATCAACATGCCAGAGGCCCAATAAGAAAATATGTAAAATTATTACAACAGTAAGTACAGACAAATCTAATCATGTGGCTATAGCACCTCTTTGAAGTGTTCCCCCCCCCCCCCCCAGAATACAGTGCTGCTTCGTACTTCACAAGCAAAAAGGTGATACGAGCACTATCTATCTGCATTCTGCATGATGCGACAACTTCTTATGGAACAAAATGCAAATAAGCACTGTAAAATCACAGCTGTCCTCTAATGCTGCTGCAAAACTATTATGGGATGGCCTTTTCAATGTTAGGGCTGGCTAGCCTTTTTTTTTTTATTGCGGCACGCCGTTTCTTCAATAAAACGAATCACTTTAAATTTATGTGGAATACCAATAGCCAAAAGCTCAACTTGATGGTCATCCAGGATCACGGCCTCTCTGTATAAAGCAGAGAACCCAACTATAGTAGCCGCCTGATACCATCCCAGCCTCACTACCCAAGCTTGTGTAACTCTATCGCATATTATATTATTGAAAATATATTTTTTCAATCTTTCCCCCCCCCCCCCCCCTCTGTTTCTCAGTTCTCACATTATTACATTTAAAATAAACAAAATGTCCCTTTTTTTATTGACTCCCAACACTTGACGGATAACTTTGACATGTCAAGACCTACATATGATTGTAGGGACTCGTATGTATCAGTTTGTTTAGTTTCATCTGTACTGTTCTAATAAAGAAGGGAAATTCAATAAAAGTGTTCATTAACAAAGCAGACAAACGAGAGAGCAGGTTCTGGGACACATGAAATAAGGTTGAAGTATGGGACTGGCAAATATAGGCTAATCACCACAAACAATCATTTGAGATCCACTGGCAGTAATCTCTTTGCCTGTAATAAGCATTAGATTTCGTAACAATGAGTTTCCCTTTCAAAATGCTTATCGGATTCTGAGAATCACAGACTTGAACGTTAAATTAGGACATTCTGTGGCTCTACCGCCAACTAGAAACATGACATGCAAAGAGCCTTAGCCCAAACAACCAGGACACGTGGCGGGATTCGGAGAGTGCGCAGCGGGGGTTCGGGGAGAGAGACACCCTTACCAGCTTCTCACACGCCTCCACAAAGGTCTCCTTCCCAGCCGAGTCGAAGAGGAACAGCTCCTGGACAGAGACGTGAGCGGAATGGTGACGCGGTGCGTGAAGGCGTACTGAGAGCCCCGCTAATCCTCCGAGGCTCGCGCGGGTAAACACGCCGCTCAAAACAAATGTTGAACAAAGCAAGCACTCACCACACTGTCAGTGCTGTCAGGGATGTTGACAGATTTCACCACCAGCTCCACGCCTGCCGTCTGGGAAAGAGCAATGCAAATAACCTCAACCTCGCTGGTCTCACAATCAGTGTATTCTACTGGTGTACCTGTGCTCACCTGGGAGTGCTTTCTGAATGCTTTAGATCAGACGACACCCCAGCACCCCAACTGTTATAACCAGCTTTTATTAAAAAGAGACCCATCGTCCTGTGATACACTTTACTTCAGATGTTCAAGTGAGGCGAATGGAAAACATGATCAGCTTAACCCCTTAACTAGCACGGGCGGGAATATCAGCTTAATCCCTTAACTAGCACGGGCCGGAATATCAGCTTAACCCCTTAACTAGCACGGGCCGGAATATCATCTTAACCCCTTAACTAGCACAGGCCGGAATATCAGCTTAACCCCTTAACTAGCACGGGCCGGAATATCAGCTTAACCCCTTAACTAGCACGGGCCGGAATATCAGCTTAACCCCTTAACTAGCACGGGCCGGAATATCAGCTTAACCCCTTAACTAGCACGGGCCGGAATATCACCTTAACCCCTTAACTAGCACGGGCCGGAAGCGCTTTCCTTTATTAGCATTGACTGCATTTTTTAAAGTGAAATTTTAAATCAATCTGGTCCATTAATATACCGTTTGAAAGTGTTAAAACTCATCATTCTATCACTATAAACTATTTTACGATCCCAACGTTATAGTGACACTGGTTCCTTACTTTATAGCATGATACAAAACAGGCTCGATCAAAACGACGACTGCATACGTTCTATGTGTTCTGGAAATCCCCAGACGATACGAATCACGATAAAGTCCGTAGCCTTATCCCTGCGAAAAATATATATTATAATAATCTTTTAGGCAATTAAACAAATTCCACTGAGCTTGTTTCAGTAATACTTTTATTTAGAGTAATTCTGACTCTTAGAAAACAAACTCCTAGGGGTTACCTTACAGACAAGACCAGTGAAAGGGGTTCAAAAACAGTAAACATTTTATTTCCTGGCTTGTGTTCAAAAAGGTGGTGCTTGAGAAGGTGTTAAATAACTTAAAGGTGAATCTCAAACACTGATGATGCAATGTGATTTTTTGCAATAAACTTGAAAATAATATTTAAGCTCCACTGTGCATAATGCTTAATCCATATGCCGGCGCATTAACGTAGCTGCTCGCTAAAGTGCATGCCGCTGCTGCACACCTTGATGCATTTGTAATGCGGCGTGCGCTGTGCTAATTCAGCGCCCTGTGAACATAGCGCTCAGTTGCCTTTGCCCGTTGTATTAATCATTGGCGTTTCTGTCCCTTCCTTAGCTCCAAGGTGCTGACACAGGCAAAGCCACAAGACCTCCACTGACACACACTTGCAACCTGTTCAGTGTTCCCTCGTCAGCCCTTCAAGCAAACTGGCCCGATGAGGCAGAAATGCCTCCCGTTTCACTACGCACGTGTCGCCATCACATTTCAAACATCAGAAACACACATCCCACGAAGCGCCGTGATCCGTGAGCGACCAGCCTCCCAAACAGCAGATGGCAACATTGGGGCTCACTGACCTACTGGGCTGCAGGAGTTCTACATAAACCACAGAAAAGGTGAAATAAGAATCTCCACCATCCCCACAAGCATAGACAAACTTTATATTATTATCATGCAGCTGGTAGAACAAGGCATTAGGTTCACAATGCATTTATTTAAAAAGTAGAACAAATGTATTGAACATAATAAAATACAAGCATTCTTATTTGACCTAAACTATATGCATTCAATCTTAAATGGTCTTCCAAATTATTATGATAAAGTTCTGTTATGAACCTGCAATTCTCTGATACTTCAATTCCCAGAAGCATCGTGAGACACTTCGCTGGTAAAGGTGACAATAGCAGCACCGAAGTGATGATGATTTTAAGGTTTTTAGCACCCCTCAGCCCCTAAGGCAGTGGTGTCAAACTCATTTTCACCCCGGGCCACATCAGCATTATGGTTGCCCTCAAAGGGCCGGTTGTAACTGTAAGACTATAAATATAACCATACGTGGGATTTTCGCGGACCTCGATTGTAATTATTGACGGGGGGGGGGCAATCGCCTTTATTTTTGTTGACGGGGGGGGGAGGAGGAGGTGCGATCGCCTTTTTTAAAAAAATTTTATACAAACTTCATTTAACGTTTTATTTAACGTATGTACCGCGGGTGTGCGTCCGCGTCTGCGTTTGTCTGTTATATCGTAAAAGTAAATCCCCGTTAACCAGCCACGTAGATACACGCGTCAGATACTTAAGTTCTCGCGGGCCGCATAAAATGACGTGGCGGGCCGGATTCCGCGTCAGATAATTAGGTTCTCGCGGGCCACAAAAAATGACGTGGCGGGCCGGGAGTTTGACACCTATGCCCCCCCGTCAACAGAAATTCTTGATTGCACCCCCCCCTCCCGTCAACAATTACTATCGAGGTCCGCGAAAATTCTTGATTGCACCCCCCCCCCCGTCAACAATTACAATCGAGGTCCGCGAAAATCCCAAGCATGGTTATATTTATAGTCTTACAGTTACAACCGGCCCTTTGAGGGCAACCATATTGCTGATGTGGCCCGGGGTGAAAATGAGTTTCACACCACTGCCCTAAGGCCTTAGAATCACTGCTGAATGACATCATGGCACTTGATAAAATAGTAGTAGTTTAACTTTGTAAGGAAGCCAGAGTCAATCCCACAATCAGTGAAGCTACTCTGCCACATATTGTCACAAGAACTAATCAGAAGAAAACAATAAGGGATTTTTTGTTTATAAGAAATACAAATTACAAATAATAAAACAGGGATAGGACTTTGGTGTTGTCACCTTTAGCAAGCAACCCAGAAAGGAATTCCACCAATCAAGGAGTACATCGGAAACAAGAAACGGAATAATTACAACGGTGTCCACCAATCACCATTGGCACCGTTTTGTTTCTTATTATCAACTTGGTCTTTGTTTTGGTTTCTACAAGTTAGGTTAGCATATCATTATTTCATTATCCCTGGTTCAAATCGAGTGAATTACTCGATAGGAAGAACCTTCTATTATGTTTCAAAGGTTCGGTTATTGAACATGAAGTTCACTCCGCAACATTCGTTCTCCTTCGTGGGCGTGTCCTTTGCATTAATGTCAGCAATTTCCATTTTAATCTGAATAAATGTAATTTTAATCTGGATACTTTCAATATTAATAGAAAAAATGGACCTTGTTAAAAATGTCCTTTATGTGTGGGTGTTAAATATGCGTGGTATCATCAACACCGATACATCCAAATATATAAAAACAAAACGATACACACATAGAGGTGTGCGTGTGCGCGCGGGGTCCTCACCATGCTGTAGTTCTTCTGGAAGTGCGCGCCATCGCTGCGGAACATTTGAGACAGGGCACTCTTTCCCACTGAAGCGTCACCTACGCGCACACACACACACACACACACAGACCGACTCCACAGTTTCTGAATGATGCTAAGAAAAGCAGTAACAACAATTAATCGCCAGTAAGTTCGTGCCATTAGATGAATCTCAGTCAATGCGTAAAACAATTCAAATCAGAATCAAACTATTTGTGATGAAAGAAGATAGTTACGATTATCTTATGAGCCAGACATAATGTAGCACGGACAGGTTTACGTCTTCTGTTAGCTATGTCATATGGGTAAGTTAGCTAACGTTATATAAATACTGGCAATATCAAACTAAATTGCTTACTAAATAGCAGCCAGTCTCAGCAACAACGATAACGTTAACTTATGTAGCGGACTTTCTGACGTTAGTTTTATCTGTCGCTCCCACTCTACATTTGCTTAATTTTAGCGAGCTCGGTATCTAGCTATATGGTTACTTGACGACTTGCCAGTTAGCTAGCGACCTTCTACAGTCTAACGTATGCTAGCAGCCAGCAAACGACAACTTTTGACAAGAGGTGAGTTAATGCTAGCTACATTGGACGGCCGATACGGTGTATTAGGACGTGGCAACTACAGTGAAGTATCGGTTTATTTCGTAAGGACGTTTAGTTTTTTCCTGTGTTCTTTATAAAACAGTAACGCTATAACGTTACTAACTTACAAAGCTTAATCAATAAAATGTAAACTTTCTTCAAATTGAGCTAGCTACCGTCGCTAACGCTGCCTAGCTTGCTAGCGTTAGCTGACAACGAAAGAGAATGGAGTGGCGATGAAGCAAGCCTTCTATACAGTTAGCTCAGCTTGAAAGATCTTACCAACTAGAATGCACTTTGCTCTTAACTTCACCATTTTACAAGAGTTCGCTAAGAGCTAAATTCCATGCACAATGTGCTCGTTATATTAGTTCTACTTGAAATATTCCCTTTGGCAGTTGCGCATTCTTCCCATCGACCACAGTAACATGCCTAGAGCTCGTCTCCTAGCAACCTCATACGTGATGCAGAATTGGTCCATTTGTCGATGACGTCACACTTCAGACATGCCCATTGGCTAATGATTTTAATTCCCTCCTTTTTTAGCACCAATAGACGAGTCAGTCAGTTCCAACGAATATCTTATTGGTCCAAGTTTGACTATAACATTACTACTCATGTTAGCTTTCAATCAAACTCATCACCTTACAATTGGTCAAACTGACCAACATTTTTAGTTCCATCCTCGAGAGGGACTTTATTACGGGCGGGTTCAACATGAAGGTAACAGCAAGGTCGATGCATCTGTAGGGTTGCAGATGAGCAGCAGTTGATATACAGGTGCAGCTCAAAAAATTTGAATATCGTGAAAAAGTTCAATATTTTTTGTCACTCATGTCAGAAAGTGAAACTCATATATTATATAGATTCATTACACATAGTGAAATATTTCAAGCCTTTATTTCTTGTAATTTTTATGATTATGGCTTGCAGCTAATGAAAACCCAAATTCAGAGAGAGAACAGAAATGTCAGCCTTCTGAAAAGTATGTTCATTTCTATGCACTCAATACTTGGTTGGGGCTCCTTTCGCATGAATTACTGCATCAATGCGGCGTGGCATGGAGGCGATCAGCCTGTGGCACTGCTGAGGTGTAATGGAAGCCCAGGTTGCTTTGATAGCGGCCTTCAGGTCGTCTGCATTGTTGGGTCTGGTGTCTCTCATCTTCCTCTTGACAATACCCCATAGATTCTCCATGGGGTTCAGGTCAGGCGAGTTTGCTGGCCAATCAAGCACAGTAATACCATAGTCATTGAACCAGCTTTTGGTACTTTTGGCAGTGTGGGCAGGTGCCAAGTCCTGCTGGAAAATGAAATCAGCATCTCCATAAAGCTTGTCAGCAGAAGGAAGCATGAAGTGCTCTAAAATTTCCTGGTAGACGGCTGCGTTGACTGTGGACTTCAGAAAACACAGTGGACATGGCACCCCAAATCATCACTGACTGTGGAAACTTCACACTGGACTTCAAGCAACATGGATTCTGTGCCTCTCCACTCTTCCTCCAGACTCTGGGACCTTTAAAAATTTACTTTCATCTGAAAAGAGGACTTTGGACCACTGAGCAACAGTCCAGTTCTTTTTCTCCTTAGCCCAGGTAAGACGCTTCTGACGTTGTCTCTGGTTCAGGAGTGGCTTGACACGAGGAATGCAACATTTGTAGCCCATGTCCTGGATTCGTCTGTGCGTGGTGGCTCTTGATGCACTGACTCCAGCCTCAGTCCACTCCTTGTGAAGCTCCCCCAAATTCTTGAATGGATTTTGCTTGACAATCCTCTCAAGGCTGCAGTTATCCCTGTTGCTTGTGCACCTTTTCCTACCACGCTTTTTCCTTCCACTCAACTTTCTATGAATATGCTTGGATACAGCACTCTGTGAACAACCAGCTTCTTTAGCAATGACCTTTTGTGGCTTACCCTCCTTGTGGAGGGTGTCAATGACTGTCTTCTGGACATCTGTCAAGTCAGCAGTCTTCCCCATGATTGTGTAGCCTACTGAACCAGACTGAGAGACCATTTAAAGGCTCAGGAAACCTTTGCAGGTGTTTTGAGTTAATTAGCTGATTAGTGTGTGACACCATGAGTTTCCAATATTGAACTTTTTCCACAATATTCAAATTTTCTGAGACACTGAATTTGGGTTTTCATTAGCTGTAAGCCATAATCATCAAAATTACAAGAAATAAAGGCTTGAAATATTTCACTGTGTCATGAATCTATATACGAGTTTCACTTTCTGAAATGACATATTGAACTTTTTCACAATATTCTAATTTTTTGAGCTGCACCTGTATGTGTATGGTACAAAACTGGCGTTTTGCCACTGATGAACTTACACTGAGCAGAATTAAACCAGTTTAGTGAAATCAGCATGCTATGTGCAATGGTAACTGGGAAATGCACCAGCAAACAGAATCAGTCACTATAATTGCTTAAGGAAAAACTGACATGGCAAAAAAAAAAAACTGCATAATTCTTAAGATCCTTTATTCACATTGAGGGCTTCACACCTTTTATGTATTCATACAAGATCCTGTAGCATTCCTGCAGTAGCGCGTCCCATTGCGGATTAGTTCTGTTCATGTACCTCTGTCACAGTTCAAGTCCCCAAGGTTCAGAGGGATTTATATCTCGCAATCATTATAACAAAGTAATGACAAACTCCCTCAAAACCACCCCTTCACAGTGTTGCCATAGCGACAAGCAATGTTATCTTATGTTCTCAGACAATCTTTCCTCACCAAATCCTAAGAAAGGCTTCAACAATGGTTCAGGTCAAGAGCCATTATTCAGCATAGATATGCATATACAGCTCTGGAAAAAATTAAGAGACCACTGCAAAATTATCAGTTTCATTATTTTGATTCTGTAGTCTAGCACTGTGTTTGAAAGGATACAATGAGCTTTAATTTGAGGGTATTTTCATCCATATCGGATGAACCGTTTAGAAATGATGCCCCAAAATGGCAGGGGGGGCTATGTACAAAAGGTTTTATAATTTCTAAACGGTTCATCTGATATGGATGAAAATACCCTCAAATTAAAGCTCAATGTATCCTTTCAAACACAGTGCTAGAGTACAGAATCAAAATAATGAAACTGATCATTTTGCAGTGGTCTCTTAATTTTTTCCAGAGCTGTATGTCTATGTACAAGTGTACTCATCCAATTACCCAGCACACAAAGTAAACCTAGCACATGAAATATGTACATACATTACATGAGGTATTAACAAATTAGTCATCGCTGGAGATTATATTCTTAGGCAGTAATCAAAACAGACTTAATGACAATAGTAATTAACATCCAGCAGGTGGTTCAGAACTGGAAAAACAGTTCTGGGTTTTACTCAGTACACTTATCCAGCAAACTTCACAATCCTGCTTCGTAGTATCTTTATTGAATAGCCCTGTTGTAGGGCATGACAAATATCACACTTCCAGAAGCGCATGGGAGCGGTTGACTTCAAGCAGACACCTCCTGGATGGCTTCCCTTCAGTGGTACCTATGAGAGGTTACAGGCATTTTCATCATGCAACAGTGGCTATGCATTTTGCTCCTGTGTCCTACAGTTATAGAGAAAAGGGGGGAAAAAAATTTCCAGTATGGCAAATTCAGGATTAAATCCACAGCCAATTAAGAGCGAGCTGCCTACATGGAGTAGTGAAGTAGTGACAATGGCTGTTATTTCTGCAGTGGTGCATGCAAGGACATATCAAATAGGAAAGCCTAATGCAATGCTTCCCATTTATAATTCGGCTCATTTTTGGCTACCATATAATCACAAACCGCTGCCATTCACATTGGTCATTTCGCACTGAATTTTGAGAGAATGAAAAGGAAGCCTGATTGAAAAGTTTGGATTTTAATTTCACCCCAACATTTCCCCCTACCATACATGGAAAATTATTTTATCAAGACGTCGTGCCCTCGCCAACATACTCGCGTAGATAGGCCATGAAACCCCCGAGCTTGAGACGCACGACAGAGCCATCTAATGCAAGCGTGAGTCAGTCCATGACTCACCATAGCTCTTCCACCCTAGCGACAAATTATAAAAAGACCACGGCTGCACTTTAGCAATGCTTTTAAGGAGGATAACGGTCAGTCAATGAGGCTTAAAATAGACAGGTTCCCCATTTAGATCCAAACAAATTCCCTTTAAACTTCTCATTGGTTGAAACTACTGATAAGTCAGTTATTGACCAATGCCACATTTAATCCCCTGCCCATGTTCCATATAGTATAGAGAGTAAAGTTTGTTACCACCCCTGTTCAAGAACACAAATGGTTTATTTTTCCTCCACAATCCAGAAATGAATGATCCCAAAATTCAGAGGAAGTGTCAGCAATCAGACCGGAGGTAAATATGGAAATGTGGCAAGTGACTAGTTCAGTTTCCAGTACAAATTTAGCAAGATTTCACAGCAGATGAATCCATCTCCAGTCCCTAAACAGAATTGAACATTACCTTGAACAAAGTCAGTGCTCCCTCTGGTCCTGACCAGTGTGTCCTTCAGCATGGCACCGATTGGTCACTTTTCCATAGCGGACAAAGACACCTTACAGAGATGGGGCATGGGATTATAGTAGTTAGTGTTAGTACAGTCACGGACATATAGCTGACAATACCTAAGACCTATCACCACTGTACTATTGTCACTTCTAAACATGGCAAAATAAGTCATAATTACTGTACATAATTGGGTTAAATTTGAAAGTTAAGATTTTGGCAATTGTAACAGGCTTTGTGCTAAACTGATTTATAAGCTGGTGAAGCCTAAATTTTCCATATTTCTTTACATTCATTCAGAGCATACATAACACATATACAGTGTGTGTGTGTGTGTGTGTGTATATATACACTGCTCAAAGAAATTAAGGGAACACTTAATCAACACAGTCAATTAAACGTCTGGGATATCGATCTGTCCAGTTGGGAAGTGTAAACTATTGTGAATCAATTTCACCTGCTTTGGTGCAAATGAGTGACAACAGATGGACAGGAGGCAACAGCAAGACAACCCCCAAAAAGTAAATGGTTTTGCAGGTGGTGGCCACAGACCATTTCTTTCTCCTTATCCTTCCGGACTGATTTTTCTCTAGTTTTGCATTTTGCTAGTGCCCTTGTCACTACTGGTAGCATGAGGCGGTACCTGCAGCCCATTCAGGTTGCACGGGTAGTCCAGCTCCTCCAGGATGGCACATCCATACGTGCCGTCGCAAGAAGGTTTTCTGTGTCTCCCAGCAGTCTCAAGAGCGTGGAGGAGATACCGGGAGACAAGCCATTTCACGAGGAGAGCTGGACAGGGCCGTAGAAGGGCAACAACCCGGCGGCAGGACCGGTATCTGCTCCTTTGTGCGAGGAGGAACAGGACCACCACTGCCAGAGCCCTACAAAATGACCTCCAGTGGGCTACTCGTGTGCATGTTTCTGACCAAACTGTCAGAAACAGACTCCATGAAGGTGGCATGAGGGACCCGACATGCTGTAGTGGGACCTGTGCTCACAGCCCAGCACCGTGCAGCTCAATTGGCATTTGCCAGAGCTCAGGTTCACCATTGGCGCCCCGTTCTCTTCACAGATGAGCAGGTTCACACTGAGCACATGTGACAGACGTGAAAGAGTCTGGAGACGTCGTGGCAAACGTTATGCTGCCTGCAACATCATCCTGCATGACCGGTTTGGTTTAATTGACTTGGTGTTATACTGTGATGATTAAGTGTTCCCTTCATTTTTTTTGAGCAGTGTATATAGTGGCTTCAGAAAGTATTCATACCCCATTGATTATTTCTCATTTTGCTGTGTTGCAGTCAAATTAAAACATTTACATTGGATTGTTTTCTACTCCTGTAGAAGTAATTCTCTATAATGTGCAAATTAAATAAAGTATTTACATATCTTCAGGATTATATTAAAAATTAAAAACGGAAATATTACATTTACATAAGAATTCACACCCTTTGGTTTAACGTATTTTTAAAGTATCATATTTAATATTTGGTTGCATATCTTTTGCATGCCATTACTTCCTGAAGTATGTGACCCATCAACATCAAGACTCATATCATCTTATTTTCAGGTACTGTAACAAGTGATACTATAACCCAACTATACCCTAAAGCATTTGAACGGATCTCTATGGGAATTATTGAGTGAGACTAGATTCAGCTACAAATTACACTGGTACAGTATGGAACACATGGCTGGCTAAATGGCTGCAAGTCATCTTACAAGGGTCTGAGCTATCGAACAAGCCCCAAACCATCACATGGTTGCCAGATATGGAGTAGATGTGGATGGATCACTGCAAGGGTTATTTCTCCTGACTCATTTTACTATAGAATACAAATACTGCACTCAGAGCTCGACATTCAGCAGGGGCACAGAGCCCAATATGTCCGCCCGTCGAGGGGCTCATCACAGGCAGGCATATACATGCATGCATGCATGCATGCATACAATACTGACTTACCAGTCTCATTTTGGCGATTGTAACAGGCTTTGTGTTCAACTGATTATTTCAAAGCTGGTGAAGCCTAAAATAGACGTACATTTTTCATTCATTCAGAGCATACATATAAAATGGAGGTTTACCAGTTTTTGTAGAAGCAGTGCTTCTACCCAGCAGAGGCAACATGGAGTCCAGGCACATCCCAACAGCATCACGGGGACAACCTCCCCCATCTCCATAACTTCCTTCTCATTCACCTCTTTTGGGGTGGAGCTGGGGATTGGTGGTGCAGAAAGTGGACAAAAGGGTACAATTTCAACTCATACAAAAGAGACATTAAAGGTCACTAATGCCTAAACTGAAAGACTGCACTCAGAGCTCGACATTCAGCAGGGGCGCAGAGCCCAATATGTCCGCCCGTCGAGGGGATCATCACAGGCAGGCAGCCATATACATAGTGCTGCTCGAAAGTTTGTGAACCCTTTAGAATTTTCTGTATATCTCCATAAATTCAATCTAAAATGTGATCACATCTTCATATAAGTCCTAAAACTTGATAGTGAACCCAGTTCTACAAAAAACAAACTTTTATAATTTATTTATTGAGCAATAGTATCCAACATTGCCTTTGTTGGCAAAAGTATGTGAACCCTTGTATCATACTTATTTTTAAAGCATCATATTTAATATTTGGTCACATATCCTTTGCATGCTGTTACTTCCTGAAGTCTGACCCATCAATATCAAAAGACTCAATATCTTATTTTCAGGTAGTTACAAGCAATAACCTTTCTGCATTTGAATGGATCTCTAAGGGAATTGGGGGATGAGGCTAGATTCAGCTGTAAATTACGCTGGTACAGTATGGAACACACGACTGGCTAAATGGCTGTAAGTCATCCAGGGTCTAAGGTATCAAACGAGCCCCAAACCATCACATTGCAGTCAGATATGGAGTAGATGTGGATGGATCACTAAGAGTTTCTTCTATATTACATTACATTATAGGCATTTAGCAGACGCTCTTATCCAGAGCGACTTACATACTTATTATTACATTTATCCATTCATACAGCTGGATATATACTGAAGCAATGCAGGTTAAGTACCTTGCTCAAGGGTACAACGGCAGTGTCCTACCTGGGAATCGAACCTGCAACCTTTCAGTTACAAGTCCAGTTCCTTAACCATTATACTACACTGCCACCTATATGCATACAATACTGACTTACCACAGGCTCATTTTGGCGATTGTAACAGGCTTTGTGTTCAACTGATTATTTCAAAGCTGGTGAAGCCTAAAATACATACATTTTACATTCATTCAGAGCATACATATAAAATGGAGGTTTACCAGTTTTTGTAGAAGCAGTGCTTCTACCCAGCAGAGGCAACATGGAGTCCAGGCACATCCCAACAGCATCACGGGGACAACCTCCCCCATCTCCATAACTTCCTTCTCATTCACCTCTTTTGGGGTGGAGCTGGGGATTGGTGGTGCAGAAAGTGGACAAAAGGGTACAATTTCAACTCATACAAAAAAGAGACATTAAAGGTCACTAATGCCTAAACTGAAAGACTGCATTCAGAGCTCGACATTCAGCAGGGGCGCAGAGCCCAATATGTCCGCCCGTCGAGGGGATCATCAGAACACAGCAGTAAAATTCAGCACAAATGCCATTAATACAGCATTACTAAATTTCCCAAACACACCATGTACATGTAGTTACCCTTAAAATACAATGGCATTTATGGCAGAAAATTAAAAGCAAATATCCAGCCTCACAAAACGTGAAAACGTTTCCCCTGTACTCACTGAGGATGGGTCTGTGGCTGTTCAGTGTTCATTACGGCAGCCAGCCAGCACAGGAGGGGGCGAGATTGCTGGGGTCCTCCTGGGATACTCAATGCAATACTTCTCAACGCAAGCAGTGGCTCCTCTTTCAGGGCAAGGAAAGAAGCCCATTGTTGGCACTGGAAATCAATTTCAACTTGAAACCGACCAATTTAAATATTTTCCAGTCAGAGAAAATGGGGCTCTGCCAAAAAGCTCAGTTAATTCTCACTTTAGCCTCACAGAAAACGGAGGTAGTCTTCTTTAGCCCAGACTCCAAGCTGTGAGTGAGACGAGAAAAATAAATGAAATGCTGTACAAGTTGTTTCAATTGTGCAACCAGCCAATCCGGGTGTGCAGAACGACAATCTAATGATCTTAATCCTGCCTGAACTTTTATGCAAACTTAATCCTGCGTGAATCATTTTTATGCAAAACTGTATATCCATGAGAAACGTAACTCATAATTATTTAGGAAAATAGATAAAGTAGTTGACTGTACGGCGGCAGTATACGATTCCACTCATTGTTCGCATTAGTGCCAGTAGTTCCCAAACACTCAAGTGAGTCGCAAAACATGATTTGATGGTTTGCAACGAATGCGGTTTTATCGACTTATCTAACGTTACCATCTGTAGTGAGTAATACGCTTTGAAAGTGTGGCTCATTTCTGCTCCACGTGGTAAGGGCTAGCTGGCCGGCCAGAATATGCCCTTGATCAAGAAGAGCCAGACGGGAAAATTGATTAAACACGATTCAAAAGGCTAGCTAAATAATACACCTAACGCCAACTAATCAGCAACGAATGCATTTGATTTTTAATCATTAGTCGTTAACCATCATAATTACAGTTGTCCGCATTGTAGCCTATTCAACAAACCCATTTTATTACACGTTAAATTGCGTAAAGCTAAGAAATAAATACAACCATAGCTACTGGCAATGAACCGGATACTGTCCCAACAATAGCATCATGCAAAATCTATGGTTTACAAGAGCACAGCATAGTAAAAACTTTCGTACCACACTGACTTGTCCTGCACGATTTAAAAAAGGAAGTAAACCGGCGCGGCCCGTTTAATTATATAGTCTACGTGAACGCTACGTCACTGCGTAAACAACGTAAATGTGCCCTCAAGTGGTTCCACAGAGATTCTCAGGCAGCTAGATGAGATACTTCGATTGTTGTGGCAATTTACTGCAACAGGACCAGCAAGAACTCATCCCTGTTTATTATAACATTTGCTTTATTGATTTCCTCTCTGGAAGTGCTTTGGTCTTCGGACACATCGTATGTGCTATTTTTGGATTGGATTTAATGAATAAAGTTAGGATCAAGGCAGCCAGAGATACTGATCTACTAATATACTAATACTGATCTGGACATGATGTCACATGGCTACATTGTCGTCTCATGAGAATGTCAGTTGTAAAAGTTTAATCACAAAACACAATGTATCGACAGGGTATTAGCCTATATTCTAAGGTGGCTGTGCCAATTGAATGAGCTTAATCAGCTCAATGGATCTTTACAAAACAGTTTCACTAAAGCAGTTCCTTAGTTAATTGAAGCACTAATTCGCTTAATTTACTTTGAAAATAGGCTAACCCATATTAAAGGAATGATTACTGCCAAAAAAAAAAACATGTATTTATGAATGTATGTAGCCTACTTCATATTTTATCAGTCAAATACACTTGTGCAAATGTGTATTTGTATTTGAAGGCAAAATATCCTCTTAGTGGCTCATCTCAGCTTTTTGTTCCCATCACATCAGCAAAATCATTAAGATCAGTGAATCGACACAAAAGTTGTCTTTCAGAGACAATTATTTTCTTCACAAAGGCCACCTAATAGATAACTGTCGAGAGTGGACAGAATCCAGATCAGGCTAGATAACTAACACTTTTGATGAAGACTAATTAATACAGTTAACAGAAAGGTTACATTTACAGTGGGTCCAGGACCAGATTTTGGAAAGAGTTCTCTAAAGCTCCCAAATCTCAGAGAGAAAAAAAAAAACCTTTCAGCCAAATTCACTTTCGGAGAGGAGCAAAGTCCTAGGTGGCGCCCGTGAGCAGTTTTTGAGAAAATTCTAATTATTTTTTTGCTTTCTCAAGAAAGAGATGGAGTCTTATTGACTGGGGTAAACAGGGCTCAAGATGCTGCTTTGAGTCAAATTTGGCGAAAGCACGCGGGTATGCATTATATGAATATAGAATTAGTTCAGAACTGGTTTGAATGTCCACTGAATAACGAAAGTTGTATACTAGGCTATACACCAGGAATATTCAACTATTTTTGAGGGGCCTAATGTAGTCCACCATAATTGTGGCTTTTGGATTATTGAGAAAATAGAATTAGTCCAGAACATCAAAAAAAGAACATGACTGTCCAAGAAAAATTATCCAAACATACAATAAGAACTCTAAACAGTCAACCAAACCACGTCCTATCCTTGCATTCAGGATGCAAATTAAGAAATAAAAGATTGGCAGCATAAAGCAGCATTTTACCTACCATTTAGAAACTAGCAGTTAGCACTGTGTATTCTCAAACCTGGTCTTGAGCACCCTGGCAGCTGGCAAGTTGTTCAACCCACTGACAACAAAAATATTTAACTTTAGCTGATCTTCAGCTGCGTATCTGAGTTCTGCTGCCGACAGTCAATCTCTGAAATAATTGATAACGGAATTCATGTTTTATATGGAACCATTACAGCCTCTCAAATAAATAGACCTAACGTGGTTCTGTAACGTGGTGATGGTGATAGGCTTATTGTTTCTTTTTTTCATCTAGCCTATCCTCTCGTCATATTGTGATTAATGTATCACAAATGCTGGAAACATTTTTTTAGCGACAAAGGTTACGGCCAATCGACGAGCTCGTCGCCACGGTGTTGTAGGTTCTGAAAAGCAAGATCAACCGTTGCGCGCTTGTAGGCTACTCTAGCATTTTTGTCGGGAGTGCGCGTTATGGCTTGACAGCATAAAGCGCGCTCTCATGCATACTAGAATGCGTAGGTTTCTCATTTTCACTGCTTCTCTTCTCCACCCCTACAACAACGCAAGCCTGACGGGGGGAGAGAGAGAGAGAGAGAGCGAGCGAGAGAGAGAGAGAGAGAGAACCATCACAACCAGAAACTGTTTGCCAGCAACGGACGAAAGGCTGAGATTGAGAGAAAGTGAGGGTCGAGGAGAGAAAGAGGAGAAGGGGACAGAGAGAATATTGCATTCCAGGGACCACCATAATAAAATACTGTTAAAATAAATCGCGAGGTCAGTTTTTCATAGCACTTTCGGTATTTGAAGCTTTATTTTGACCCGGAGAGTAGCAGAAGGTGGAAACGCAACCTGTCTGAAGATGGAAGGGATGGCATACGGAGCGGGGAAGGCTGGTGGAGCATTCGATCCCGTGACGTTTTTCCAGCAGCCGCACACTATTCTTCGAATCGTGTCTTGGGTAAGTTGCTCCGATTTTACGCGTTTTATTTGAAAAATAAGGTCTTGGCGATGGCCTGTTGTGGTTTGCACCATAGGCTAATACACGCGCCCCCCATCAGCAACCAACCCCGCTGATGCCTCTGTGTGCGCTGATACGGAATCACAACCGCTGGCGCGATACTTGTAAATACGTAACATTCAGTAGCTTCTACAGATCGTTTAACATTTTCCGGGGAAGATAAATATAATTGGCGTGTTTGAATTGACCGCAGGTGTTTTTTAGCACTCGGAAAGAGAGCGCACCGAGCCTCGGGTTATTGAAGGCTGGATCCGTCCCATTTTACGTGTCACAGATTCACCCGTTTGTGCCAAATAATCTAAACATTTTTATGATTTGTGTGTGAGATAGCCTACCGGCCAATCCGCCCCACATTTGCGCCATATAGCCTATAGGTTCGAGGACAATTGTGTAAGGGACTGTGCCATCCGTATGAGGGAAAGTCACCCGCTGCAGATTAACATCGGACGGGACAACAGTCTCTGTCGTGTTTGTCTTATGCATTAGGCCAATGCTAGTATATGTTTAAATTAATTGTCTGTGTCACTGTCGAGAGAAAACACAGGCGACAAGCCCATGTGCTCAGCTGGGCATGCGGTTATTTTGAAAGGAGGGGAAATATAGGCTAAGTGAAAAACAAATTGGTTGCTATGAATAAAATCACAAAGGAACAAATTAAGGGATGTTTTGAAACGAGTAGCCTACGCTTCCTCGTGCACCCTCCACCGAGGATTGTTTTTTTGCCAGCCTATTCATGAGATGTCAAGGTTAAATCTGATTCAATCAAATATTTCCGCGTCACCGTTGTTAATTTATTATTCGTATTGTTGCGCTTGCTATTATTCCATCTACTTACGTTTGCTGCTGCGGACGAGGCGGCTTCCGTAGCTTCTATGCGTGGCAAATGAATGGCTTTATGTTTGAAGGGTCAGACAATGTGTGCTGACACAGGCCATAATAACAGCCTCTGTCAAAATAACCCGGCTTGCAGCACCCAGCCGGCCTCTATCCTCCTGAGCATCATTGACTCACACACATTTACCAAAAAATAAATAAACAGCAATAGTAGGTGTGTTTTCAAAGATTATTATTATTATTGTTGTTGGTGGTGGTGTTGTTGTTGTTTGGGGTGGTGGTGTTGTTGTAGTTGTAATAATAATATAATCATTTTAATAACACATCTATCACCTTTGCAATGTGTCTGTTTCCCTCATTTGTGAGTGATCCCTTTTTCAAGATCAACAGCACACAGTCTTCTGTGCACACATGTTGAATGAGGTACATTTGGTCTTCCACACAGCAGTTAAAATATTTATGCTTGAATATGACTTTGGCCTGCGGTATTATTTTCTATTGCAAATTGGCCTATACCCATGAACATAACCATCCTTTTGCATCGTCAACGTGTTTACTCTGAGTCATATATTGTAAGGAATGACTGTTTAATGATTGGATTTAGTTCTGTAGTGCATCTCACTTAAACACTTTACTGGCAGTTTGTCAGAAAACAGAATATTTTCTGAGTTCTCAGGTGATGTACCTGGTAAAATAAAGGTCACAATAAAATAAGATGTATGCATCCAGGAATGAGTTAGTTCTCCAATAGAGAAACCATTGTTTATATTAATCACTTGCCTTGACAATATTTACAGAATAACTGCAAGGTAGCTACTTTATCCAAGCTATTATAAGGCAACACCCTGGAGGCAGTCTTCAATATTTCTTTAGTCCAGTGTCCTGCCCACATTCATGCTGTAACCAAGAGCAACAAATGAGTTCATGGTTATAGAGTTCATGTACTAACAATAGCTCTTTTCAGACTATCGCACTACACTACCCATGGTGCTGTTGCCACAGTACTCCACACTGTTTTATCCTTTCCCTTTTCCCTCATTTTACCTTCACTCATTTCAAGTTGTGTTTCTTGCCCTTTTTTGCATGAATGTCCAGTCTTAATAATCATATTATTGAGAGCGTCGGTATTGTGTGTTATCTTTGCGGAAGTGACATTAATTGCTTCATTAATTAATTAAATGGTGTGTGTAATTCGTATATGGCTACCCCCTCTATTTACGATTCTGGTTTATAAAAAATGAAAAAAAGTTTGGAAGCTGCGTCTGGGAGAGTGAGTGACCCCCAAGAGCACCCCCTATAGACCTCTGCATGGCCTAAACTGACAAACAGGATGAGTGTGAGCCTGAGCTATGCCACGCCCTCACAGACACGCATTCACAGGGGATCACAGAGGTGTGTCACTCTGGCTGGGTGCACGAGAAATGAGGAAGTGACACTCACATCTGTATCTGTGAGACATGGCAGTTAGCCTCATGGGGGCTGGGGCGGTGGACTGTGCAGAGCCCTATCTACTGTGTCCTGTCTTCTGTGTACTGTGTACTAGCGGCTGTGTAACCGTATTGTGGAAGTGTCGTAAGATATCCCGCCCTTGCGCGGCCATGTCCACATGTTATTTTTGTTGTTATGGTTAGCAAGTGTACGCAACGAAACTGCGTGTCATATTTATGTGACCAAAATGTTCACGTACTTCTTGAAAAAATATGGTCCCGAATATATTCAGTGATACCCAGGAAGTAAGTATATTATCCGGGGGTTTTAAGTATACTACGCTTAGAGAAAATTTTGCTTACTTAACTACTTCCTCGTCCTGTCTACTCAACAAGCCTACTCAATAGTATGGAAGGGTGTTGATTCAGACGCAGCCCACAGCCAGTCATCATTTGCAGGGACACCCCCCGAAGGTCCCTCCTTGGTTTCTGCTCCACTGCAGATAGCTATTTTAGGCCAATACGGAAGATTCGACCTGCACAAGGTCTGATCTTTTTTTTTGGCCTAAAATAGGCTACAATGCACTGCTGTGTAACCTGTATGTATGTTACTTGTATGTATATATTGTATAGACATTACAATATGTACATACAAGTAACGTACGTACAGTAAATACAGGTTATACAGAAGTGCATTGCCTGTGGGCACGTTCAATTAGGGGCTCCCGGTTGGTAGGCGACGTAGCGGCTGGGCGGAGTTATGACTCGATTTAAACCGGGCCGGAAGGCTGGCAACCTGCAGAGGTGGCAATGTCACACCCTTCCCGGTTAACGGGCGTCCATAAAAAAGGGCACGCTTTATGCGCAATGGTATTAGTGAGTGCAGGGTTTTCGTCAAATGGCCTGTCCCTCTTTGTGGACTGTTGAGCTCAGGGGACTTGGTCATTATCATTTGTGATTCCAGGAAGGCGGGACACTGCAAGACAAACTCACTGTTGATCTCTTCCTGTTTGACATTTCTTAAATTATGGTAGGGGGTGTATGTGGAGGCCTGGAGGGGGTTAGATATTTCTGGTTTTGAGGACCTTTGATCATCCAGGGATGTGCTGCTTCACACCTTTTTTCATAAAGAACCTATTTTAACTACACTGCTCAAAGAAATTAAGGGAACACTTAATCAACACAGTATAACACCAAGTCAATTAAATGTCTGGGATATCGATCTGTCCAGTTAGGAAGCATAAACGATTGTGAATCAATTTCACCTGCTTTGGTGCAACTGAAAGTGACAACAGATGAACAGGAGAGGCAACAGCAAGACAACCCCCCAAAAGTAAATGGTTTTGCAGGTGGTGGCCACAGACCATTTCTCTCTCCTTATCCTTCCTGACTGATTTTTCTCTAGTTTTGCATTTAGCAAATTTAGTGCCCTTGTCACTACTGGTAGCATGAGGCGGTACCTGCAGCCCATTCAGGTTGCACAGGTAGTCCAGCTCCTCCAGGATTGCACATCCATACGTGCCGTCGCAAGTAGGTCTCAAGAGCGTGGAGGCGATACCGGGAGACGGGCCATTACACAAGGAGAGCTGGACAGGGCCGTAGAAGGGCAACGACCCAGCGGCAGAACCGGTATCTGCTTCTTTGTGCGAGGAGGAACAGGAGGAGCACTGCCAGAGCCCTACAAAATGACCTCCAGCGGGCTACTTATGTGCATGTTTCTGACCAAACTGTCAGAAACAGACTCTATGAGGGTGGCATGAGGGCCTGACGTCCTGTAGTGGGACCTGTGCTCACAGCCCAGCACCGTGCAGCTCGATTGGCATTTTCCAGAGAACACCAGAATTGGCAGGTTCGCCATTGGCGCCCCGTTCTCTTCACAGAGAGCAGGTTCACACTGAGCACATGTGACAGACGTGATAGAGTCTGGAGACGCCGTGGCGAATGTTATGCTGCCTGCAACATCATCCAGCATGACCGGTTTGGTTTAATTGACTTGGTGTTATACTGTGATGATGAGGTGTTTCCTTAATTTTTTTGAGCAGTGTAGTTACCCTAAAGTACCTTAACTTGTGTATTTTTTGTGATTTTGTGGAATGCCTACCACTGATCAGTGTTAGTCTAATTATGAGTGACTGGCAATTGTCACTCCAACGGTGTTGGAATGACGATTATTTAAGCCTCAAGAAAAAACATATATGCCTATATTGTTCACCCTACTAGGATGTCACACCGCTTTGAATCTTTGTACAGTTCTACTGCCATTAATTCCCTGTCTTCCATCACCCTCTGTATATTTTCAGGGATAACCTTTTGAGCACAGGAATGAGCTACAGTGACACACACCAGTGGCTGTGTGTGCATGATAGTCATGATCGTAGGTTAGGAGAAAGGCCCTTTCACAACCAAGAACCTTTGGAGAGTGTGCAGTATTAGTACAGACTGGCTAACCTTTGGAGAGTGTGCAGTATTAGTACAGACTGGCTAACCTTTGGAGAGTGTGCAGTATTAGTACAGACTGGCTAACCTTTGGAGAGTGTGCAGTATTAGTACAGACTGGCTAACCTTTGGAGAGTGTGCAGTATTAGTACAGACTGGCTAACCTTTGGAGAGTGTGCAGTATTAGTACAGACTGGCTAACCTTTGGAGAGTGTGCAGTGTTAGTACAGACTGGCTCAAAGTTTCATCTGGTATTTGCATAATTAGGCAGCTCCAGTGCGATGAGAATCCACATGAGTGTTAAAAGCAGAACCTTTTCAATTAGAGTGAAAATTAGAGGGACTGACAAGTGTGTGTGTGTGTGTGTGTGTATGTTTGTGCGCATGTTTGTGCATTCGTGTGGTGTGCGCATGTTTGTGTGTGTGTGTGTGCATGTGTGTCATTGTATGTGTGTGTGTGTGTACAATTATTAAAGATGCAGCTAGATTGACGGTGTCAAGGCATCCGCACTGTGTTTGAGTCTTCTTTCTGTCTCTTTCTCCTGTCTTGCTTCCCTGAGCTGCTTGTGACGGATTTGCTCTTCGATGTGAGGAGGTCCTCTGAGAGCCTGCCTATACACGAGCAGCAGTCCGTTGGCATGGAAAATCCCAGTCTATGCACTAATAACGTTGCAGGATCACGCAGGAAGCCTAACGAGAGCTAATAAGAAGCATAGCCGGACGAGTTGTTATTTCAAACTCAATTCATCAGGCGAACGACAATGGCTCAAGTGAAAACTGGGGAAGATTCAGAAGGACATTAAACCATAAATTGGAATATTTATATTTATTCGTATCAATGTATAAATTTAATTTATTGGTTTGGTCCTCATCTTTACTAGTGTTGGAGATTACTGTGATTTATTTATGTGTGTATAAAGATTTTATGATGCCATATAGCATGCCAATTAAAAAGAAATTCACAGCCTCATAACCACAGAATTGGTTCTCATAAAAATCCCAGAAGTCTCATACAAACCCCATAATGCATTTTTGCTATCTCATTGCCTTTCTTGATTGAACAGCCTTACTTTGCATGCTGGGTACTGGAGGCAGAGGGGAGCAGATGGAGGGATCACTGGCTGTTTTCCACTGAAATGATACAGAGTAATACCATCTCCACGAAAATAGAAGTGGCTTAATTGGTCTAAGACCGCCATGCTTTGAGGGCTCATATTAGGATAGTACCGTCTGAAATCAAAGAGCCATTACTTTTCCATTTCACTGTGGCATTCTCTCATTTGAGCAGGTCAAATCTGGCCAATCAGAGGGGCCATTTTCTCTGCCTCTCAAATGGTTCTGTGCTCACCAGCTGGAGAAAGGCTAAATTGTAAACTAAAGAAGCAGGTTTGAAACACACTTGTTGTTTCGTGTCATATGGTCACTGTTCGGTTGACATGTTTCCCGTCGCTGATGCTTGTGGACGTGGTTCAAAACAAATAGAGAGGCCTTTCAGAGAACACATGTCTGATTTGAGTCCTTTTTAACTGTCCTGAATACCATTGTCTTTATTCCCCATTCTTTTCTCGTCTTTCCCAATTACGAATTCTCAATCAAACTTGTATGGCTGTACCGCCTCTAGAACGTCAATTTTGGCGAAGTGAACAGATGTGCCCAAAGTGCCCCTGAAGTTTGTGCAGCCAGCCTTCTTCACTCCTTTTAACTGTCAGCTGAGCTGCGCAGTCGTCATGCTGGAGAACAGCGCCACTTTACACAGCTGAGCCGGTGCAGTCAGACTACCGATGTTCTATCGAGCAGAGGAATCACTGTCGTGGGGGACGCCCTGTGATTGAAATGCTCTTACCCTCTTTTTTTCCCTCTCTCCCTCCCTTCCTTTATTCTGGCTCCCTAGCCCAGAATAGGACCGATTAAGTAAAACTGAGCAGGTAGCGGCTGTATTTGCTTCCCGACAGGGCCTGGCTGATTGAGATGCAGCCCTCTAATTCCAGGCCTGCCTGTAGCCTGCTGTGTTCTCGTCTGGCTTAGTTCGTGAGGTACAGTTTCATTTATTTTTATTTTTTTGTGAACGTTTTCACTTTTAAAACTTGGCTTTTATAACTGGGTTTTTTTTTTTTTAGCTATGAATGAATACAGTTATGAACACATTTCTAGAATTGATTTTAAACCAAATGTATGAAGTGAGAATCTGTTGTTTGCGTGAATGTGTGTTTGTGTTTGTCCTTCAGTCTTGTGAGTCAGGGAATCTGATGGTCACTGCTCTCTCTCAGTCTCTCTCTCTCTTTCGCTCAGTCTCTCTCAGCACAAGGTCACAGAAGGATTGTGGAGGGTGGGGGATGCAGAGTTCAGGAAAGGAATGGAGTGAATGAGAGAAAAAGAGAGGAAAGGAAACCGTTTTCTTCAGTTTCCCACATTCTAGTATCTCTGTGTATGAGCAGCTCTGTACACAGTAGGGAAATCAGTGTTAAAGTGCATGTGGTCCTTACTGAACTGATATAAAGTCTGTCAGAGTTGCATTTATCATTTTACTGTGTGTCAGTTGAGGAGGAGTAATCAGGCATGCGCCCATGAGGAAGGTGTTCATGATGTATGTGCCATTTGTATTATTTTATTTTATTTTCAAAATGGCCGTTTACTGAGGTATACTGACTCAAGTGCAATTCAGCCAATTTACTTATGAATTGGAAAGTAAATTGATCATGCACACATAATCGCTGTTCACACTTACAGGACAGACTTGTGCATATCTGGATAGACCCAGATAGACCCGTATGGCCGCTGCTCATGAAGTTTCTCAAAAAAAAATTAACTATCGTCAAATGTGCACATCTCACGCTATTGAGAAACGCAATGGAAAAAGAAGCTAAGTGTTTTTCAAGGCTAATTGGAGGAAGCGCAAAATAAATCTTCCCCCGAGGTGAAAGCGGAAGGCAGCGCTCTATCGTACGTGGTTTGGGTGCCAGGCCGTTTGGGTGCCAGGCCGCTGGGTATTTGCGGTCCGCGTTGGCGCGTCGGGGCCAGTGTGTGTTCAGCGTGTGGGCGCCTGATGCGTGGCCGCCAGCCTGTGCATTCTCACACTGATCTGCTGAGTAAACATTGGTCCGGTGCTTCGGCCTGTTGCATGCTGGGATGCGTACTGCTCGCGGGCTGGGTCTGTGTGCCAGGCTGTCTGTTGCTATGCGCACAGTGGGCAGAGGGCCGGGGTCGATGTGTGTCTGGTGTCTCTGTGCTAGAATGCTTCTCTGGTGTGTATGAGGTTATCGTAGAGAGAAAGCACCATGCCAAACTCTAGAACAACACAACCTAGACTAGGGCTCTCAAACTTCACAACTGTTGTTTTTTGTGATTTTCTTTCAAATTCAATCAACAGCCAATTACTTAGGCCTCGGAAACAAGGTGTGTAGACTTTTGGCCAATCAGTGACTTAAATTAAGGACTTAAGTGCAGGATTTCAGTTTGAGATTCTCTGCTACCTAGACCCTAACACACTGGCCCATAAAATGTTCAGTGACCCTGCCAAGGTGACTGGCTTCAGTGGATTCAGTCAGGAGGCCACATGACTGCAGTGTGTTCGCTAACTTAGCGCTTTAGAGCATCAGGCTATGGCTGTGGTGGAGCAGAACTGTGCACTGTGTGTGGAGCCTACTGTGCTGTCTGCAGTGTGGAGCTGAGCTCTTTGAAGTGAGGGGCTGTCTGGTTCTCTGCGGGTCTGGACAATGCGCTCTAAAGTTTTGTTTTATGTGCACATGTTGGCATGTTAGCATGTTAGCATGTGTGTATGTACATCCAATGATTCGAGCACGTGTTTGTGATTGTACATGTCCATGTTAATATGTTTGTGTGTGTGCGCGTGTGTTTTTATATCTAGGCATACAGTGCATACTGTATGGTGTGTGTGGAATACCTCGTTCCCCTGCCAGACCCTTGCTGGGCTTGGCTGGCAAGGCTTGAATGGTTTTACATTGCAGTACCCAGTCTGTAATATGGCATTGAATTTTGAACAGCAGGAGAGATGCTTGACTTGGTAGGCATCTTACCAGGAAAAAAGGTTTATTGAGCTCTAAAGCTTTAATTTAGCTAAATCTGCTTAGTTAGGTTGCTATAGAGCATGAATAAAATGGTGTTATGGTATTAATAGCTGCTTATCTGTACAGGTTGTGGCTGTGGTTTGATAGGCTATCGCACGTGTATCATATATTGAGGACAGAAAGAATAAATGTTTGACAAATTTCACAAATTGATTAGGATGTGCAATTTTTAGGTAGCTAAATCATTTGGTATTGTTCACGCAAAATTGACCAAATCTTGAACATTACCTCATAATTCAGGAAGCCTGCCCTGAGCCCATTTTTAAGGAGGTCAGTTTGACACACTGGATACTCTTGTCTGTAGGAAAATGCTGAGCCGAGATGGCTACAATGGTCTTTTCTTATCTTTATTTATTCCTATGTTTCTTATGGCCTAATAAAGCCCCAATCTACAGACCACGCCCCCATACCCACCATATCAACCGGGGTCAAAACACCCTCAAACCCAACATCACATTACCCAGGACTCCATTCTATAGACACCCCATCCCCCACATTATACCCAACATCACATTACTGTGTGCCCCAACCTACAGACTTCTGCCTCATTCCCATCTCATCACCCTAGGCCAAATCGTGCCCCCCGCCTCCACAGCACCAGACGACCAGCTCTCTGCTTTCTCACTCAGACCCAGGCTTCCTCACCAGCCTGTCGGCCTTTAACGCTCAGTTGCTCTGGGCCTGGGTCTCTCTCCACATTCACAAGCAAACAAGAGCCTGGCTCCTGCCCCCTGTCAATCAATCTCCCCAGCGCTGACCTCACATCCTTCACCGGTACGAGGCGGCGAGGGGAGGGTGCGTTTGACACCTGACAAACTCTCGCTTCAGTCTGACATTCAGAGCGCCGGCCTGTCTTCCTCTCCTCATTTTGCACATTAAAGACAGGCACAGAGCTCGCCCACGCCGGGCTAGACGCTGCTGTTCAGACACGACGGTGGCGGCCTCAAAGCTGTACTGACATGGAGGAGTCTTTCCGAAGCAGGACCCCAGTGGCGCGACAGAACAGAGGACATGGTGATACTCCATAGAAGTGGCATGATGACACTGATATGTCTGAAACGGCCTTAACTTTTGTGCCCCTGTCACACGGGACACAATGCTCCCTTTGTATCTCTCTCTCTCACCAAATCAGGTTGGTCTCTCTCGCGCAGGGCAGGCTGACCATGACAGCTTACTAAATTCCGCACAACAAAATGTTCATCGTTAAATCCACTCTGACAGAGTCAATGTTACTCTGATAGAGTACATAATGTGCTATTGGAACTCATATAAGCTGGGTTGTAAGAGTTGAATGAACACAACATTTTCTGTGGTAACTGACTGCGAAGGAGTGTGCAGTCCAGGAATGTTTCATTCCTGTGTTGATTACCTCATTGCATCCTAACACCTTGACCCCATCCATCCCCCCAATACCACACACACACACATACACACACACACACACAAATGCAGTCCCCCAACCAAATATAATATGGAGCGTAAAATTCTCTTGTTGGTCACAAGATCAGGACCCCACGTGGTGTCCTCAACAATGCCTGCTTTCAGGAGGACCCGTGGCCTTGTGATCCAGGCAGAGAGGAGAGTCAGGCTGCTAGACAGAGCTGGCCTGAGAAACTGATATCATGAGAGGATCAATAATAGCAACATGGCTGTCTGGATCACAGTTAAACACTCTCTCTGACTTAAGTGGACAGTCACAACCCGCTTGTGCCGTGTAGTATTTGAGCTCACCCACACATTAAGCCCATTACATCATGTGCCGTTATAAGCCTTTTATCTCCTGACTTAGCGTACGGTAGAACCTATTTGGACAGTTATGGATTTTGAGCAGCGCAGTTTGACTTAAATAGCTGGGCCCCAGGTCTCATCTGCCAGGTCCCACCTTGTTTGAACTCATTACCCATTTTCCTTCAGGAAAGTTATAGAATTCACCTCACGCTATGACACAATTTAAGGGCCAGTGCAGAAACATGCCCATTCAGTCTAATCTGACAGCCTCCGGGCTTCAAGCCTATCACTTATTTATCTTTTATTTCCTCTCTCATTGATGTGACCTGAATATGTATTGCAGTTTAATCTGAAATAAAGAAGCAATCCTCTATCCCCCTACATAATTGTCAAGTGGTTGAGTCGGTGAAGGTGCTCACCACTAGTACAGGCGGCTGTACGCACAAGCCTGGGCCTATTTTGAACGGGTGTCATAGCAACAGTGCTATTAATTTTGCTAGGAGTAGGTTGGGTTCAAGTCCACCAGGGTTTCTTGGGTTACCACCAATATAGAAACCTTTATTTAACCAGGGATATGTCTGCAATATAAGGTCCACCCAGCAATATGCCAGGATGCCACAGGCTTTTAGCCATCCTCATTGAAAGATGATCATCTGATTGGCTATAGCTCTCAACCTGTGTCCTGTAGGGTTGTAAAACAGTCACAGAGGAAGGAGAGAGGAAGTAGAGGGCAGGGGTGTCTGTGATTCCCGTATATTCTGACGGGCATCTCCGGCACAAAGAAGCAGAAGCCTGTGCTTTTTTCCTCTTCTTTCTGTGCAGGAAGTAAATAGCTTGGTAATCGAATCTGAACGGCCATGTGACGTGAGATACCATCCCAAGTGCGACTCAAAGACAAAAACATTCTTCTTCTTTTTTTTCTCCTTCCCCCAACCAAGTCAGTTCTTGAACCGTGGTAAAGGCCGTTATTATTCCATCTGGGTTGGCTGGGTTGCAGAGGGAGACGAGATGCAGTCAACAGAACAGATACACCCAACGACCAATCTCTGTGTCTGCTGCACAGATTGAGAGAGACAGAGATTGAAAAAAAGAAAGAGAGAGTGAAAGAGACAGAGAGTGAAAGAGAGACAGAGAGCGAGACAGACCAACAAAGTGTTTGATCATCATCATCATGACTTGTTCATCACCATAATGTCCAACAACATTGCCTCTTCATCACCAAGATCATTATCCACCTTGTCATTTCATCGACCTTCCTCTTCCTCTCATTTCAAATCACTCTGCAGCACAGGGCAGGGCAAAGGGAGAATGAGGATGAGCGCTGCAGTGTACAGCCACCAGAGTGAAGCTGCCAATGTTATATTACAGCAGGGGAGAGTCTAGCAGACGCCTTAAAACAAACAGAATCAAAGGACATGAAGACCACTGGCGGTAAACATTGCTCGGATTTCTTGGAAGTGTGAAAACTGGCTTCAAAGCCTGGAGAAGTGTGTGTTCTCTAATTTAGCAAATCCATGACTACTAATTGATACGCGCACCAGTGAGGATTAAGAAGTGAGTATACTCTATGCCCACTAAGAAATACTGTGTATACCCACGTATACCCTCCACTACAATACTGGTTTTAGCCCAGCACTACGACCCCTGGTTCAACTGATTTACTAATCATGGTCTTCAGTCAAGACCATGATAATTAGAATCAGGTGTTTTAGTGTCGGGTAAAACGAAAACCTGCACCCACGCCGGCCCTTTTCGGATAAGACCGGGCCTCCCTGGCCTGGAGGCCCTACAGAGGGAGTGTCACGGGGCCACGGAGCTGAAATCAGCGGTGCGACTTGTGCAGGTTGTGGCGCATAACGAAATGGCACCGCGGTCAGCTGAGAGCGCCGCTGTCACACGGCGTGTGCGCAAGAGAGCCGTGCCGCAATTCTTTCCACCGCGGGTCACAGCTTCATCATTCCCATCCGCATTCGAGCAGGAAATAAAGGATCACGCTGTTCCTGGGCCCCCGATCGAGAGACGCCTCTAAGACCTGGGCTTTTTGGCTGCAGTCCTTTTGACCCTCATACACCTGTACTCTGCCATTTTCAAAATGATTTAGTTTGACAAGGTGAACGAGTTCTACACTCTGCATTTCCATTAATGCTATTCTGTAGGGAAAGAGGTTGATTATTTTACGTCTGCTATGAAAGATTTCCTGTGGCCGGTTAATGACCATGATTATGAAATAGTTTTATTCATTGTTTATTACTCATTTTATTGTCCAGCCCAACAAAATCTGAGGCAGAAATGATGTAGAAATAATAATAATTATCTATGCACACACATACTGTCTAGTGTATTATATATATATATATATATATATATATATATATATATACAGGTGCAGCTCAAAAAATTTGAATATCGTGAAAAAGTTCAATATTTTTAGTCACTCATTTCAGAAAGTGAAACTCATATATTATATAGATTCATTACACATGTTTCTCCTGACTTTTTTCCCCATAGAGTTCTATAGGGAAATGAGTCAGGAGAAATAACCCTTGCAGTGATCCATCCACATCTACTCCAGAGTGATGGTTTGGGGCTCGTTCGATAGCGCAGACCCTTGATGACTTACAGCCATTTAGCCAGCCATGTGTTCCATACTGTACCAGTGTAATTTACAGCTGAATCTAGTCTCACCCCCCAATTCCCATAGAGATCAGTTCAAATGCAGAGAGGTTATAGTATCGCTTGTAACAGTACCTGAAAATAAGATATCGAGAGTCTTTTGATGTTGATTGGTCACAGACTTCAGGAAGTAACAGCATGCAAAGGATATGCGACCAAATATTAAATATGATACTTTAAAAATATGTTAAAGCAAAATATTCTAATTTTCTGAGACACTGAATTTTGGGTTTCATTAGCTGTAAGCCATAATCATCAAAATTACAAGAAATAAAGGCTTGAAATATTTCACTCTATTTGTAATGAATCTATATAATATATGAGTTTCACTTTCTGAAATGAGTGTCAAAAAATATTGAACTTTTTCACGATATTCTAATTTTTTGAGCTGCACCTGTATATATATATATATATATATATATATACATATATATACATACTATGTGTGTGTGTGAAGTAATTGAACTCCGACACATTACAGAAAGGAACACAGCCTTTTAATTTTATGATGAGTTGGTGTCTGATGCAGTTACATAGTTATGTCATGTTACAGAATATTGAGAATTGCTTCTGGGAAATGTGAGGTCAAATTCATGTTTCTGTTTTTCCCTCTTCTGGTATCAGCTCAACCCTCAGTTACTTTTTTCAATCTCCATCTCTGACTTTCACTTCCTCAGTAATCAGACTATTTCGGTTTTGTCTTTTATGTGTGTGTGTGTGTGTATACAATACCACATCAAGACAAAACTAATTTAATACTTATTCCATCATGGATATAATGAGTAACCATATATTGATGATGTACAGATACATTTTTATTGGTATTAACTCAGCTCACCAATGATGCATGATAAGAGTCATTTCCCATTCTGAAATTATCTGAGATATGAATTCACATTAAATTGAACATATGTTATGTGCTCACTTATCTGTTGCTGTCATCACCAATATTATTATTTCTTTAAAAAAATTTTTTCATACACACAGAAACACACTTGCACACACATTTAAAAGCACAGAAACACACACACACGTATACGTTAAAGCACACACACATACACATGTACGCACAAACATGCAGAAATACACTACACACATAAAAACACACAAGCATACATACATAAATGTTTGTACACGCACACACACGTACACTCTCTCACACACACACACACACACACACACACACACCCACTGGCCCTGAGTGACAAATGCAGCAGCCAGCTGTTAAAAGCACAGTCCCTGCCAGCGCCACCCGCTGCCTGCCCTGATCCTCTCAGTGACGGATGGGTGTTCTCCTGGTGTGACATTAGCAGCTGGACGTTAGCTTCTGCCTGTAAACACAACTGAGACGCGCAAGCGGTCTAATCCCCCACATGCTAACACAACACTCCCTCATGAGCCTCTGCGATTAAACAGAAGTAGCAGTCCCTAACCTCAGTAAGTTTCTCTGCGAGCTGTACTCCTGGCCGTACACTAGTTTTTTAAGTATATCTTTTTAAGACTCTCCAGTCACGTTAAGGGATGACATCCAAAGCCAGATTTGTTTAGTATACCTTGACCCTGCAGTCCTCCTTTCTTCAGGTTTTTTCAATGGATGTTCCATACATTACACCTGTTCATTATAAAGAGAGTGTCAACTTATAGTAAATCTCAAACCTGATTTTACAGAATCCAGGTTGTGTGTAAAACTGGCAAGAGACCTGTTGTTTATTATAATCTCTCTCTCTCTCTCTCTCTCTCTCTCTCTCTCTCAGCTCTTCTCCATTGTGATTTTCGGCTGCATCGCTAACGAGGGCTATGTGAACCGGCCCAACGAGGTGGAGGAGTTCTGCATCTTCAACCGCAACCAGAGCGCCTGTAACTACGGCGTCACCATGGGGAGCCTGGCCTTTCTGTGCTGTATGGCCTTCTTGGCGCTGGACGTCTACTTCCCCCAGATCAGCAGCGTCAAGGACCGCAAGAAGGCCGTGCTGGCCGACGTCGGGGTGTCCGGTAAGGCGATGTGGGCCTCGGGCCCTGGGGGAGGTGGACACAGGGCTCCCTTCCAATAGGGACAGAGAGCCAAGGGTACGGAGTGGTACCTCCTCCAATCAGGCTCCAGCTTGTCCCACGTTCAGTCTCCTCTGTGTTGGGTTTATGTATGAAGTCCCCTGTGATCACGGGGATATAATAATGCGGGGGTCTCCAACCCAGGCGCAGGGTCTGCTGGGCTTCCCTCTCACCTTAAATTCAGCAACCGATTTAGATCCCGGAAACCGGGTGACTTGAGTTAACTGTAATAGACTGCTGAGTGCTGAGTAACGTGGAAATCCAGACTCTCTGCCTTTCCACACCTAAGGTCGGGCCTCCCTGTGCCATTGTGACACTCACGTAATGTGAGTTTACATGTATTTTTTTGCACGTTTATATTTATGTTTAGGCTATGATATTTTAAGTACATTTTTTGGCAGTTCACTAAGTTTCTGAAGGCTCTCTCACTGTCGGGCCTGCATTCACTGCATGACATCCTCCAGCACACGTTACAGCGCTCTGCATTGCAGTGAGTCTTTCGGTACACGCTGCGCACGCTCTTTCGGTACACGCTGCGCACGCTCTTTCGGTACACGATGCGCACGCTCTTGCGGTACGCGATGCGCACGCTCTTTCGGTACACGCTCTTTCGGTATACGATGCGCACGCTCTTGCGGTACACGATGCGCACGCTCTTTCGGTACACGATGCGCACGCTCTTTCGGTACACGATGCGCGCGCTCTTTCGGTACACGATGCGCGCGCTCTTTCGGTACACGATGCGCACTATCTTTCGGTTCACGCTGCGCACGCTCTTTCGGTACACGCTGCGCACGCTCTTTCGGTTCACGCTCTTTCGGTACACGCTGCGCACGCTCTTTCGGTACACGCTGCGCACGCTCTTTCGGTACACGCTGCGCACGCTCTTTCGGTGCACGCTGCGCACGCTCTTTCGGTACACGCTGCGCACGCTCTTTCGGTGCACGCTGCGCACGCTCTTTCGGTACACGCTCTTTCGGTATACGATGCGCACGCTCTTGCGGTACACGATGCGCACGCTCTTTCGGTACACGATGCGCGCGCTCTTGCGGTACACGATGCGCGCGCTCTTTCGGTACACGATGCGCGCGCTCTTTCGGTACACGATGCGCACGCTCTTGCGGTACACGATGCGCACGCTCTTTCGGTACACGATGCGCACGCTCTTGCGGTACACGATGCGCACGCTCTTTCGGTACACGCTCTTTCGGTATACGATGCGCACGCTCTTGCGGTACACGATGCGCACGCTCTTTCGGTACACGATGCGCGCGCTCTTGCGGTACACGATGCGCGCGCTCTTTCGGTACACGATGCGCGCGCTCTTTCGGTACACGATGCGCACGCTCTTGCGGTACACGATGCGCACGCTCTTTCGGTGCACGATGCGCACGCTCTTTCGGTGCACGCTGCGCACGCTCTTTCGGTGCACGCTGCGCACGCTCTTTCGCTCGCTCTTTCCCTGAAATGCACTGATGGATGTTGCATTGTTTCTCCTCACTGGCCTGGGACTGGCCCGGGACTGTCCTGCGCTGCTTTATTATGCTGTCTCAGTCGGCCATTGTTCTGCTCTGACTCTGGCTCTCTACGCTGCCTTTTGTTGGCCATTTACTTCAGCCTGGACAGCTGCCAAACAAGGAAACGGCGACGGGACAGAAAGCCGTTACGTGTGACAGAATTCACAAGAAGTTGCACTATGAGGATATGTGCCAGCATGGGAGAATGAAGTCCTGGGGTGCAGGCAGTGTAGGAGAATGAAGTCCTGGGGTGCAGGCAGTGTAAGAGAATGAAGTCCTGGGGTGCAGGCAGTGTAGGAGAATTAAATCCTGGGGTGCAGGCAGTGTAGGAGAATTAAGTCCTGGGGCACAGGCAGTGTAGGAGAATTAAATCCTAGGGGCACAAGTTTACAGCACAAGTGAACATATATACATACCCACATGCATAAATGAAGACCCCCCCCAATACATAGACACACACAAATCTACATGCATACATACATACACATAAACACACACAAACAGGCACACGCATACACAAACACACACACACACACACACACACAGGCGTATGCATACACACACATACACGCACACACACACAGGCGTATGCATACACACACATACACAAACAGGCGCACGCATACACACACATACACAAACACACACACACAGGCGTATGCATACACACACATACACAAACACACACAGGCGCACGCATACACACACATACACAAACAGACGCACACACACACTCCGTAATGCGATACCCTCGCTGTGTATATCGAAGAAGCGTCCTGTGATTGCGCAGTGTTCCTCTCTGCTGCACTTCCTGTGATAGGGGAGGAAGGGACTCTAATGAGGCTCAGGACATCCTATGTAGGCAACTCATCACCTGTCTCAGGTTACCGTTAGAGATATGACAGGGACACAAAATGCCCCTCTCCGTACACTCTCTCCACACTCCCAGCCACTTAATGGCCATTAAAAAAACACCTGCTCCCTCACCATAGTGCAGTGCAGCATGATGTGGCTAAAAATGCTTGTCTTGGCAGAGTACAGCACGTCTGTCTCAGCAATCACCATATCATGTTGTCACTGTGGTGGAAAGGTGCTTCTCCAATCTAATATTTAACAAATTTCCAGTTTTCCTGTTTCTGGTGCCTGGGTTAAATCCGTAATACGGCACAGTGCAATCCCACTTCTGGTGTGTAGGCTAAATCACAGCACAGTGTCACAGAGATTTAGCGTATCCAGAACAGCAGTGATTGGTGCGTGGGAGCGGAGGAAACCGGGACTAAGCTGTATGGGGAATTAAGTCCTCATAATGTTCTGTATGAGTGGGTTACACTAGCAGGCCTTGGAAGTGTAGGCACTGAGTGAAGTCAGAGATGTGAGGGTTGCCTTCATCCTTCACCGTTCTTCTGCTTTGGGCGTGTGATTTATTCAAATCAGGTTATAACCGTGGCGATATCTTTGAGACTTGGTGAACATCAGCTTCATCGAAGACCTTTTCTTTTTTTGCTTTTTGTGTTTGTCGATAGTTGGAATAATGGGTTTAGCAGTAGGTGCTGCTGCTTAAAGCTGCAGTAGGCAAGTTTGAGAATGTACAAGGCAAAAAGACTTCCCCCTTTTGCTCTCCTCCCTCCCCTTCCACCAAATGATGCTCCAGTGCACGCTCGGAGACAGGCAGATAGGGAGGGGTTTATTCTACGCGGTGGATCTTTTGCTTGTAGATAGTTGCCCTGATTGGTGGCTACATAGCTAACCCTGATTGGTTCATTTTTGTAAGACCGGGATGAGATTTTTTTGACAGCTTAATAGAGTCCAGGACACTCATAGAAACCAGATTTTTTTCCCAGAACAGATTTATTGATAGCTGGTGGAATGTAATGAGAAAATGGCAAGGTGAGATGATGACATCAACTCTGAGACAACATCAAATAAAGTCTCCCCAAATTTTTATTCTTGGCTACGTGAAATATGTAAACTACAGCAGCCATCATAAACTACAATCTTAAACCATCTCCAAACCCAGTTGAAGAGCAAGCTGAGAATCAAAGACGGACAGCCAGAACTGCAGTAAAATATCAGCAACGTCTGCAACCGGCACCGGCGTCAAAAAATGACACACACGCATGCCTAATAATACAGAGAAAATAGCCATCGCATCGCAAGTGGCACAGAACTCAAACCAGCGTTGAAGCTGTCTGATCAAGGAGCACGGACAGGGTCTGGCACAGCTCTTCACTTGCAGCCCTCTTTCATAAAGAAAGTATCTAACAATCTGTGATTGTTTTCCTTTCGTTATTCCTGCACAAACAAACTGCTAGCTAGCGCACTGCACGCCGCACGTGGCCACTTTTTGGCGTTGCTCTACTTAGCATGAATGATTGTGCGAAACAATAGGATGATTTGAAAACACTGAGAAATGTTTAATTAAAATCTATTTTTTTACATGAACCAGACGGCCAAGATATGGCACCGGCCATCGCTTGCTGTACCCAAATGAAGCCCACATCTGTAACACTCACCCCAGTCTGATCTCAGATAAATAAAGTAAAATAAACATATTTAATAAATTGCCGGCGTCAACTGCAGGGCATCAAATAATTGGCTGTGGCATCCATAATGGGATGTGGTCAATGAGTATGACCTTTTTTAACGTGTTTGTAGTGGAAATGGCCCAGGAATTGAGACAGAAGGAAGGATGTAAAACACAAGGCCAGCATAGGTTGAGAATCATCTTTTCTAATGCTATACCAGCGGCTCTGCCTGTTGGGCTCCGGGTTTCTCTCTTATAGTCAGTAAGAGTTGACTTTATAGTCAGTCCAGAGGTTGTGTAAGTATGATGATCAGCAGTCATGTGTTTGGACTTCAGTCTTTTTTATTTAGCTAACAGATACAATCCTGCGTCTGGGGGTCATCGTTTGTTGATGCCCTTTGGTCCAAGGCGATGGATTATTGGCTCTTTTCGATAAGTAAACCTTCTCTGTCACTGATGCCTTCTGCTGCGTTTGTGCCACATCATATTTTTATTTGTTTCACCTTTATTTAAGCTGGCAGGTCAATGGAAAACTAAGTTCTAATTGGCAGCATGTTCTCGATCCTCATTTTATTTGTGATACTCAGCTCATTTGGGCAAGAGAGACTCAAATGTTCAGGATAGGAGCAACCACCAATGTTTATCGAGTCTATGAAATCAAGTAATATAAGAATGGAGAAAACAAGCTGTGTGTGTGTGTGTGTACCTTATTTAGTACCCACGACCAGCTCTTGAACAGTGTAATAATGCCTCGGATCTGTTGTTCGGATCACTGCATCAGAAATACTGGAGTGCAGACGGAGAGGTTATTCATGTCATCAATAACACAGCCAGGAATGATGGACTGGGTACCAATTTAAGGCACTTTCTTATCAAACCCCTCATACCTCCAAGCGCAGAACAACTGAAATCCAATATTTTCTTCTGCTCATATAAATGTACCATTGGAAATGAGATCATCTTCAGCAAGTGTAAGAGATAAGAGGGGGGGGGGGGACTCTCCAGTCATGTGAAAGGATGATATCCAAAGCCAAGTGTGATCTCAAACCTGATTTTACAGAATCCAGGTTTCCAGGTTATGTATAAAACTATACATATACATTTATACTATAATATAAATATGTGTGTGGTCTCTCTCTCTCTCTCTCTCTCTCTCTCTCTCAGGGTTCTGGTCCTTTATGTGGTTCGTGGGTTTCTGTTTCCTGACCAATCAGTGGCAGGTGGCCAAGCACGAGGACAATCCCCTGAGAGAGGGAGGAGACGCCGCCCGAGCCGCCATCACTTTCTGCTTCTTCTCCATCTTCACCTGGGTCTGTATCAGCCTATCCCTCCTGTTTCTCCTCATCCTCCTTCTTCTCCGTCTTCACCTGGGTCCATATCAGCCTATTCTTCCTCATCTTCCTCCTCCTCCTCCTCTATCACTTCCTCCATCCTCAGCTGGCTCCACCTTAGTTTTCCTTATGTCCGTACGATCCTCCTCCACACAAGCTCGCACCTCATAAACATCATCACCGCGTCCTAGGGGTGGGACGATACACTCAACTCACAATACGATACGATACGCGATATTGGTTTCACGATACGATATGTTCACGATATTAAAAATTAAGTTCAGATTAAGACAATGTTTAATTGAACAAGATTACTTGTTTATTCCCAAGGCAAAAAATTTACTAGGAGTACAATTTTGACCACAAAGTATGGTTGAACAAGACTGAAAGTTGACTTACTCATCATCCCATCATGGGAGATATTAAAATAACAGTGCACTATAAAATTTAATTTTAAATACTTTAGTACTTTTTTAATTAAAGAATTTCCTCTTAAAACATATTATTTTAAGACTAATGTAAGAAAATATAAGCTACTAGGCCTACGTAGTAGCCAAAATCGCACTTTCAAAAATACCAACATAAAGCTAGACATTCAGACTGATTACCTGTTTCAAGTCTAGGATATGGACATGTTCTTCTTCAGGAAAATTAACATATCAACATTTTTAGAAAGTAGTACAGATTTTTGAGCATTTAAAATGTCCCCCGCAGTGGGGTCACTCGCTCACTGGACACCGAGGCAGCTTGGCTATCCTGCTTTCACGGCTACAAACTAATGCATTGGGTTTCATCTGATTTTACTCCAAAAATGACTTGGCTTTCATGATATGCGTGTCTTAATGTCAAATGCATTGTGAAAATATAGTTTTGAAGCATTTAAACGTAGCATGAGAAGTTAACACCGGAGTTTGTTAGGTTATGAGACCAAGCTCTATCCAGAAACGTTAACACATAGCTAGCAACTTTCGCGGCTGAACTTTGAAGTTGTTTTTTTCAAAAACATGGTTTAATGGCATTCCAAATGTAATGCGACGTAACTCGCTTGATATTTTGATTAGAAAAATAATTTTGGTATCATTAGAAAGCTTACATTTTCCTATAAAGCCAAAAATGTGTTGTGACTGATTTTGATAAAGCAGGTCACAAATAATGTACGTTACTTGAGTCATTTTAGAATGATACATTTACAAATTCACACACCCCATTTAAAATAAATAAGCGTACCCGATTCTGTTGCAAGTGTGCAGCTTTCTCAGCTAGCTGGGCATAAACAGTCTTGCGCTTTCGGTGTGCGTGCGTCAAAGTAACTTTACTAACATAAATTGTTGATGGCGCCCTCTTGTGCACAAAGGGTGTGATAGAAGATTAAAATATGTGGTTATGTGAATTTGTGAATTACCGGTAGTCATGCTTGTTTCGCGACATTTTTAAGCTCCACATGCATATCGTCACGTTTTCGTATCGCGAAATATTGCGTCACGATATTTCGTCACACCCCTCCCGCCTCCATGTTCGTTACTAACCAGATTGACAGCCCCAAAATCGTCACAATGCCACTACATCCACTCTTTCTGTCCTTCACTCATGTGCACATAGAATAGCCTTTAGTCTGCTTACCCAGAATGCTTCTCTCTTTCTCATCCTCACCCGGGTGAGGACCTCCACATTCTCTCTCCTATCTCTTTTCTCTGCGTCCAGGAAGGCAGATATTTGCGGATGCACTGCATAGTAATGCACTGGATGTTATTGGCAGCATTGCTTGTTTTATTGTTGTACTTGTGAGATTTTTTTATTGTTTGTTGCCGACCTTGTGACCTTTCTGTCAAATCTTCAGGTAAGTTCCTTGGTGATGCGCTGGGTGGGTCAAGGCGCTGTATAAAATGAGTTTGGTCATGCTAATGTAGCCACTGGGTTTCTGGAATCCCGACTGACTGCTGTTCCGCCTGGCTTTCTGTTTCTGTAGGGGGCTCTGACACTGCTGTCCTTGGAGAGACTAAAAAGTGTGTCTTTTGAAGAAGAGTACAACAAACTTTTCACCCCTCAGCCCATGCCTCCGCTAGCATAACACCCTCACCGCCCTGTAACTTCAGCGCTCTATCTATCCGCCCGCTTCCCAAGCACGACCGAGACTGCACGTTCCCCGGGGCCCACCTCCCACCCAAGTCTATTCTGTTTGTTCCAACTTGATTTTTTATTATCAGTGAGTTGTGGCGATTTGTCCAATTGCAGGGGCCGCTGAATGTATGGCTTCATTTATGCAACTAGTTTTAACATATTAATCTGATGCTGATCAACCCATCTCAGTGTGTCACTCTCAGTGCATTGGCAGAAACTAGCATTGAAATCAGTGAGCTAACACATTCGCGGGGAAATCGTCAAACTTGGGTTTTCTTTTATTCCTAGATGTTCCTTTGAGGTTTTGTATTTTCAGAATTCAGGAATGACTGAAACTAATCTGCAGGTGTCTGCCGCCACACGCGGGAGTAGACAACCTTATATGCACACGCTTTATCCCAAAAACAGTACCCCAATACATTACAATACAGTCCGAGATTCAACCCACTGTTTAAGTGACTTAAGGTGACAGGTCACCCAGTGCCTTATCATTTGGTAGATTTCCTTGCTGTTTCCTGACATTGCTCTTGGAGTTTGGTCTGTTTGGAGTGGTCGTACATTAGATATGAGTGATCAGCATGCCTAGTGTTTCTTCTGTTCTGCTGCCAACCTGAACAGAGTGTATGATATGATGATAATAATAGGGTACATATAACAGGGTATCACTTTTTCAAAATATCTATTTACATAGAGAACCTCGTTCATATTTATGCACAAGAAATTCTGCACTAGAACATTACGTTGTTTACAGATGTTTGCTGCTATTGTACGTGTAATATATTGCTGATTGTGCCCTGTCGTTATTTCAATTTATTTTTAAGCTTGAACAAATTACAGCCAACGTAGGTTTATTCTGACATCTCTCTTTCAGTGTTGTGCTTGGCCTTGGATACCACAAGCAAGCTTACTTACTAACCAAATGTAGCTACTTACACAACATAAAAAATAAAAATAAAAATGAAATGGAATTAATAATTGCCAAGCTCAAATGTGAAGGTCAAATAGTTAAATAGTTTGATTTTACAAAACAGTTCTCCTGTGTTTACACTTAATACTTCTCTTAAATGAGTGGCCAGCATTCAACTGGAATAATAATTACTTTACTATAGAAGAGTTTGTTTGTTTTTTTGGGGGGGGTTTTTCATCTTAATGTCATCACACTGATATCCTTTTGTTGCCTTTTTGAATTTTTTGTTTGTTTGATTTTTTTGTGGTTAATAAAGAAAAAACTTTAGGAAAGCAAACGTGTGCCAACCACAGGATACCACCACTATTTACATGTAAGCAGTGGAGGAGAAAACCTGAATTCATCATAATTCATCAACAAAAATCTACTGTCCTTAGAGATCTACTGCTACTACCACCACTGCTATTGCTTCTATTACTAGTACGACAGTATTCTTCATTACTGACCAATCACAGCACAAAATAAAACAATTAGTCGCCTCGTTATGTGCCTAACTAATGACCTGACAGAACAAAATGACACAGCTGTGCCTTTGAAATGATGGGCTTGCGCTCCATCTGCTAAAGGCCAGTTAGCCTCCAAGTGTTCCACAGCAGCCTAGCTGGCCCTACCAGGTCTGTATTGTGTGTCTTTAGCATTAACGTCCAGCTCAGGCCTCTCTCCAGTGTTTCTGTATTCGATTGAGCTGTTCCTTCACTATGTTGCTATGTCACGCCCGTTACAGTTGCCATTGGTGTCTTCATTTTTCTCTTTTCTTAAGCTTTTTTTCCACATTAATGATGAATATTTGTACATATTAAAGTTCCAAAGACTGCCAAACAGGCTTCTCTCTGTGAAAGTGAATTGAGCTACACGTCATGTGACCACGGGAGCGGGAGGGGGGGGCGGAGGTGTGGTGGGGGGTCAGGGTGTAACTTTTGTGGGGGTGGGCAATGGGGGGGGGGGGGGGTTCGTAGGAAACTATTTTCTCAGTTAGCCCCGACACCCTGACTAAAGCAAACTAACAAGCTTACTCTCTGAAACTAATCAAGCAAATGTTTTCTCTCTCTCTCTCTCTCTTTGTCCCATTTACTTCATCCTCTAATGGTCCTGTCTCAACCCGTATACCCTGCGCATACCTCCCGTTTCCCTCCATCCCACCATTTCCTGCCAATCCCCACTACTGTCACTGCCAATGGGGGGTTCCTCAAACATTCGACCATGAATCTCCCTCACTATTATCATAAAATATCCATTTCTCATGCTCACCGCCCAACATAAAACAAACAATCACTATGGCACATTATTTTACTGGTTTGTGACATTTGGATTGTATTTGTGGTGCTTTTAACTTTCATACTTACAACTCCAAACTCTGTTCATTGTTATTATCATATATCACATCAATAATACATAATTACATACCGCCGTCCTCCGCATTCACGTTCATTCCCACTGATCATCACTCCAAAAAAACTCAATCACATCTCTGTGTTAACTGTACTACCTAAATTCATGAAATTTTGAATCCATCTCATGTCAATTATTCTACACCCCCCCCCCCCCCCTCCTCCTCGCTGTACACGTCTGTACCCCACCCCTCCCACTTCCCATGCTGCACCTGGCTGAATATCTGCTCCCTCTATCTCTGTTTACCATCCACCCTTTCCTGCTGTCGCATTTCCTCCTCCATCACCCTATCCCTCTCTCCACACCTCCACCCTCGCCACCCTTTCAACCCTGAAGGCGGGGCAGGCGTTTCTGGCTTTCCAGAGGTACAAGCTTGGGGCGGACTCCGCCCTCTTCTCCCAGGACTACATCGACCCCAGCCAGGACGCGGCCGCCGCGCCCTACAGTGCATACACCAGCGGGGGGGACCAGGAGAGCCCCTCCACCGCCGGCTCCTACCAGCAGCCCAACACGGAGGCTGCCTTCGACGGATCAGCAGGGTACCAACGCCAGGACTACTGAGCCAGGGGGGAGTGGGGGGTGAGGCATGATGGAGGCTCAGTGGGGCAGGGGGAAGTGTTTGGTAGGGCAGGGTGAGATCAATGCTTGTGTACCAGTTTGCCTTCAGCGTGGGATACCCAGTGTTGGTTGGCCACTCGCAGTAGTTGAGTCTACTTTTTTTATTTTCAGTTTATTATTTTTTTTCTGAGCTGGGGGTGGGGGGGGGGTAGTCTTTCCAGGAATGTACGGGGGCTGTTACACTCCTAATGCCTGTGTACTCACTAATTAAAGGGGAAAACAAACAACTTCTGAAGCAAACAGGGACCTCAGGGTGGGGTGTGCAATGATGGAACCACAATGAGAAAGTGGATACTAAAAAAAAAACTCTATGGCTATTATCCTTAACTTTAATGTAGTTTTATCTCTTTATAAATATTACAATGATTGACGCAGCTGGATAGGATTCCTGACACTCTGGGGTGCTGTGGGCACTTAGCCGTGATTTTCCCTGCTGCTAGGTAGTTCTACCAGAAAACTGCCGAGAGTCTATTGTAAATGGTACAACTAGACTAGACTTCTTCTCAGTGGTTTGCTGCTAACATCTACAGAAAATACAAAAATCCAGACAAAATTTTAAAGTAATTGTTACTGACAAATATGAAATATTGAACTTGCAGTCCCATCTTCTTCCAGTTGAAAAAATTAACCAGCTTTCTTATTCGTCAGAGAGTTTCATGAGTGAACAAAGAAATTCTAAATCCTGTCAGACAAAATGCTTTTTTTCCCCCTGAGAATATTATAATCTCTTGAAGCAAAGCTTCTCTTGACAATGGCATTGTGACAGTTAGAAATTTAGTCTGCAACACCAACTTTCCTCATTGACTAGAGGAGAGTGTTTTGGTTATAGGTATACAGATGACAATCCAGAATGTTCACTTTTGCATGTGTAAGTAACTGTACCCAGAATCCTTTGGGTGACAACACAAGAGATTCTTAATTGTCTACCTACCTTGGTGCTCTGTCCAGTCACACACACCGAGCCACGGCACTGACATCACCAAGGGTCACAGGGAAGGAGAAACCGCAGACCCACGGACAGGTGGCCAACCTCGACCAAGCTAATCACAATCCCCCACAATCTCACAACTTTGACTGCCAACCAAATACAACCAACACTGGCCCCGTACTACTGGGATCATACCTTAATCAAAGTAGCTCCAGGAGTCGCTCACCGTTATTAGCACTGCTTAAACGTACAGAACCAGCAGGTGAATATAGCTAAGTGCTAAATGGTTATATTTAATACCAAGAACGAAAGGAGAAAATCATATTTATTGATTTATTTTTTAAATGTATTTATGATAAACAGGCACGTGGCTGTAGTGTCACAGAGGAAGATTCACCATCACCATAGATTCCTCAGTTTAATCATTTGAAAATACATTATTACGACTGCTTATCAGCGATTTTTTTTTGTATTCTGTGTCGGAAGAAATGCTTCTGTAATTATATATAAAAATGTTTTTTTTTTAAAGTTCATCATATGGAAACTGATATTACTAATACGAGAATATGAGTAATATAAGACTAATACAATGTTCCCATCTCTGAATTATCCATCTATATATGTAAATCTGTATTTCAAAGTAACTGAGTGTTTGAAAAGAATACATATGACTTTATTTTATAGTATTATAATAGTTCCGATAAGTATGATCAGTATGGTGTGCTGTTGCGCTCTGAACCAGGAAAGAGTTTCTTCCTTCCTTATATTTTATTTTTGATTTTTTGGGGAGAAAATGTTTATTTTGGAATAATTACGAAGAAAAAATGTGGAAAAAAAGATGTTGTGACCAAAATATCAAACCATATATACACATATAGAGTTTTGTGGTCTCAGTCACTGTGTTTCTGTAAACAAAAATATGGTGTAAAGATGTTTTTGATGTGATAAGTTTTAATCGATAAAAAATTAAATATTAACAAAAAATATCTAGTCACTTTTTTTTCTTGTTTGTGAAGTATGGGACTTTATTCAGCCAGACATGCTCATTTTGTTCAAAATCTCAGGTAAATCTCCACAAGTTCCCTCCAAAATGTGAGAAATAACTTACATAATCTATACATTCCATACCCGAGCCAAGTGAATAAAATTTGAGATTGAAAAAATTTAAATACAGGAGTCATTCCCTTGCGGGCTCAAGGATAATAACTCACAAAAAATGTTAGGCTACCGTTTACATTTCAACTTGGAAACCGAAAAACCAAGTGACTACCACCAGTATTGTAATCAATATGAGGCATGACATCTTGTATCATCCTCTTTTGAACTTTGAAATATGTGCATATATAATAATAATAATAATTTTTATTATTATTATTATTATTATTATTGGACACTGCACTTTCTTAGTGAATTGGGAAGTTTGAGTCAAATTTTTAAAAGACAGTTGAAGCCATGACTTCCTGACTTTATTCATACCTTACTGCTGTTACAGCATCTCCTGAGGTGTGACTAAACCCAAATGCCCCTGTCCCATTGCTGTACTCTTTACATCCCAAATGCCCCTGTCCCGTTGCTGTACTCTTTACATCCCAAATGCCCCTGTCCCGTTGCTGTACTCTTTACATCCCAAATGCCCCTGTCCCGTTGCTGTACTCTTTACATCCCAAATGCCCCTGTCCCGTTGCTGTACTCTTTACATCCCAAATGCCCCTGTCCCATTGCTGTACTCTTTACATCCCAAATGCCCCTGTCCCGTTGCTGTACTCTTTACATCCCAAATGCCCCTGTCCCGTTGCTGTACTCTTTACATCCCAAATGCCCCTGTCCCGTTGCTGTACTCTTTACATCCCAAATGCCCCTGTCCTGTCTTTACATCGCAGGGGTGTATGTAAATTAATATATAAATGTGTCAATAACAACAACAAAAGGGATGTCTTGCACAGATCATGATGAGCATAATCTCTGTGCACAAGTTTTGTGTCCACTCGTATAGGCAAATGTTTTAGTAGACAGCTCTACTTACATCCTTTCTTGATCGGATTTGTTATTGGCATACTGGCTCCCTCTGTGGGTCCACTGTCTTATTTCACCTAAAAGCAATGGAAGGGGAAACCATTTTGTTGTGAAGGAGTGTGCACTGCAGGTTGTATGACCCTAAAAAATAGAATATTTGTTCCAACATGGTACAACAAAACAGAACCAACGTTATTCACCCCTGTGTTTCGCAAAAGACCATTTATATGGTATTTCTTTGGTGATACTATGACACTGTGATCTCAAGAATCTGTGACTTGAATAAAATACAAGCAATTTTAACTTTATGCACAGGAGGGCGCTGTGGCACTGTCTATGCAGCGCCATGAGTCAGGAGTGTGGCATATGACTGAGGCCGCCGGTAAAGAATGCACAGAAGCCTATATTGTGTAAACATGAAAAGAGAAATATTATTACTTGAAAAAAAATTTATAACCTTTTTCATTTTAATGAATTTAATGCAAACACCATACCATCTTGGCAGGTCTACTTCCCCCAGTGAGAGTTGTCATGGGTCTGAATCGTCTTTACACAGTGATTCCACAGCGGAGCCATCCGCATGGGATCATTACAATGAACACCACCCGAGTTTCTCTACTTCCAGTTACAAATTCTGCTATTATCATTTGGAACGGGGCCCATTCTGAACAGAGCATAATTATAGAAAGCAATCCAGTCATCCGGGTTACACACGATCGCTTACACACTAAAACTGTATCGATGAGCAAAGCATCTCAAACCATTACACAAGCTCCCAAAAGAAAGACTCATTTGCCAAAACTATAAACACGATTCACCTGTTTTCACACAAATTGCAGATTTGTTCAACCTGTTTTGCAAAACCCAACACACACGTCTCCTCATAAAGCATGAGTAACCTTGTGTTTTCATCTGGAAAGCACTGCCATTCAATATAGAAAACTCCACTCATAACCACTCAACACAATTAGCGCACAGTTCTCAAGGTGCAAACACTAGCGCGCTAAATTGTTCAATCAACAATCATAACTTCGGAATGAATAAAAGCGCTGCGGGTTATTCACTTTGATTTGGAACAATGGATGCCAACAATAGAGAGAGAGGAAGAGAAACATTTCGAATGAGAGGAGGTGGATGAGGAAGAAGAAGAGGATGGAACATTATCGGCCACCATGCCATTGTGAATGTCCCTGGCTTGCGTGGAGGCAACATTGCTCTTTGTGCAGCAATCAGCCATCATGGGGTCCTCCACCGCCATGCCACCCTGGGTCCTTATACGTAACACCGAACATCTGCTCACATTCCTTGATGGCCTTCGGGATGCTCTGTTCCAAGAAAAGCAGAGGCAGCCAGAGCGGCCAGAGCGGCCAGAGCAGCCCTGCTACATCATCATTTGGGACAATGTCAATGTCCACCACGTTGTTCTGGTCCGCAACTGGTTCACTGACAACCGAAGATTCACAAATCTCTTTCTTCCACCATACTGTTCATTCCTTAACCCCATAGAGGAGTTTTTAGTTTTTCCCAGTCTGTGTAGATGAAAAACTTTGACCTCTGACCCCGTCCAGAGACAGGATGCTGAGGCAGTGTAAATGACCATTTTCAAAAACATTTAAAACATTTTTATTTCCCTTATTTTAATTGAATAGTTTGGAATAATTTTTACTTTAATTTAATCTTTACTAGTTTCCCAAATGTTTCTTGTCTGCTGGAACCTACAAATATAATTTTGTGAATTTTGATATTGCGTACTGTTTTACTGTACCACTTGCACCTTTACATAATTTATGTAGATTATAGTAGCATGTTGTCGCACAATGTATAGAGGTTATGAGAAAGTACGTGGTTACTGATTAATCACAGGTTTTCCCAACAGCTAAGACCCATTTCCTTGTTCTATGAAACCCCAAACAAATCCCAAACCATTATATCTGTTACCAAAAGAAAGACTCGTTTCCCAAAACTATAAACACTATTCATCTGTTTTCACAAATTTGCAGATTTGTTAAACCTTTTTTGAAAAATCCAACACACTTCTCTTCATAAAGCATGGGTAACCTCATGTTTTAATCTAGAACACACTGTCATTGTCAATTTAATCTTTACTTGTTTCCCCAATGTTTCTTGTCTGCTGGAACCTACAAATATAATTTTGTGAATTTTGATATTGCGTACTGTTTTACTGTACCACTTGCACCTTTACATAATTTATGTAGATTATAGTAGCATGTTGTCGCACAATGTATAGAGGTTATGAGAAAGTACGTGGTTACTGATTCATCACAGGTTTTCCCAACAGCTAAGACCCATTTCCTTGTTATATGAAACCCCAAACAAATCCCAAACCATTATATCTGTTGCAAAATCCAACACACTTCTCTTCATAAAGCATGGGTAACCTCATGTTTTAATCTAGAACACACTGTCATTCAATGTAGAAAACCACGTATTATGACTCAACACAATTATCACACAGTCCTCAAGGTGCACACACTAACACGCTAAATTGTTCAATCAACAATCATAACTTTGTGTAATGGAGTGGGTAGGTACAGAGGACCAGACGCGACAAGGGGTTTCAGACTAGTGACCCCGGAGGGACAGCAATAGAACGGAGCGGACTAAAAGTGCAAAAAAGAAAACAGAAAGGCTCCAACTCCACAAAGGCACGAGGGAGTAATAAAGGAGACTTAAAAGGGGAGAAAAGGAAAACGGCCCAACGACTTGGGCGAACTGACTTAGAAGTCAGCGAGAGAAATAACAAGAAAAGAAAACCTCTGCTCTCAAAGATAAGAGAGGAATCTAAAGAGGTAACAGAAACAAACGGTAAAGAAAACAACCCGGAAGTATCGGGCGAAATGCTCGTAGGAGCGAGAAAAGAACAAAAGAAACAAACACTTAAACTCTCAATAAAAGAGAGAATCAATAACCACGATTTCTGAAGTACTGCTATCAAGTCCCGCGTTGTTTAAGCATACAGCAGAAACAAAGCGGTCGATAGAAAGCACTTGTCCTATACCTTCCCGGCTTTAAAATGAAATAACATGGAAGCGTCGATACCGGAAGACGCAGAGTATAAATAGCCGGCGGAAACAACGAACAGGTGAAATCACTAAGTGTAGGAGTGAAACGAAAACCCGGCATGAAACACGGAAAATCCGATAGAGTGCCTTATACAGGTAAAAGAAACAAACGCCCATAGAGATAAGGAAAGGCAGGCACAACCCATGACACTTTGGGATGAATAAAAATGGCTTCAGGTGATTCCATTTGTTTTGGAACAATGGATGCCAACAATGGAGAAAGAGGGAGGGGGGTGGTTCTATTTCAATTATCACTCGGGAGCTAAAAAGTTTTCTTCTAGTTTTTTTGTCATTTTATAGCAATAAAGTTATTGACAAGTTAAATAGATGTAGGCTACTTCTCATAACGTTTGCATAGCCAGGTACGTGAGTGTATAACGTTAGCTGCCTACTGTACAATTTTAAATAACAAATCAGTACATTCATCTACAGTATAAGCACAATTAAATTGAATGCAAACATGCATGGACAAACTGGTATAAAGACACAACACAATAAGAGGTGCTTATGCGAACTAGTTGTAGTGCTACTTACCTAAATTAAACAAAATTGTATTAAATGTTTGTACGATTGTACATTTTATTTGGCAGTTTCATCACCCAGCTGAAAGCTCAACACTTAGACCTTATTAAGCCCTATAGTGCTCCAAGAGTTGCATTATCACTTTGTGTATACACAATTTTGTATGTTGGGGGCTGGACTGGTCAGAAAGTCAAATTATATATATCAAATAGCCACTAGCATATCAATGAAGTTATACAGTGCTTTTGCACCCAATATCTTATGACATACACCTTATGCATAGTCCCACATGGCATTATCTTATGACATACACCTTATGCATAGTCCCACATGGCATTGCCGTAAGCTCCTCTGGATATACCCAAGATCTTATGACATACACCTTATGCATAGTCCCACATGGCATTGCCGTAAGCTCCTCTGGATATGCAAATCTGCCAAATAAAAAACACTGAATTGTATTTAAAGCCCATAATGATACAGAACACCAATGTGTCTTGAGGGCTTTTCAAACACAAGTGATGTGATTTTTTATTTTATTTTTTAAAAATAATTTTCTCACTGAACTCAACTGCCTCACTATAATTGAGAAACAGACGGTGACTCAGTCGAGGAGGAAACCTTATAACTGTTAAATACCGTTCAGAGGTCGGATGACGACAAGGCCATGCCGCATGTCAATGACTTGTTCGCACCTTTTGGTATGTGACATTTCCGATGCTTTCTCCTGTCTTGTTTTTGTTGGGTTGATGTCATGTTTTTGACGTGAGACATTCTGTTCTCATTGGGATGGCCGGTAGGCCTATACCATCCACTAAATTACAGATTGATGTACAGTACATTTTATTTTGTCGGACTCCTAGAAATTTTTATAAAGTTGAATTGGCACCAAATGTGTTACTATGCATGGTAGCACCAAGAACATTTCTCAGGGTTTCCTGCAGAAATAACTGATCACAGATCGAGTCCTATCATTAAGTCCCAACTATACTTTCTGACCACATGTGAAGGCATTTATAATTCAAGCAGAAATAATGTGTAATTTTAATGTGATGTGGCAGTGGTTTAAACCATGGTTATTTCTGGAAACGCAGAAGTGAATAATTCAGATTCATTTTCCAGACTGTTCTCTAAAGCAAGAAACCCCCAAGCAGTCATGATTACTAAAATAATCTATACATAAGGCCTGCTTACAATCAAAAAGTGTAGTTAGCCAAAAAAAACAATAAATAGTATTGTAAACTAAAGTAAATACCACTACACAGCTAGCCTATTTGCACACAGCCATATCCATAACATTATTATCCCCCCAAAAAAAGGAATAGCTGAAGAGAGACAGGGGAGCCATAGTGGAAGGGTTTTATAAAGAAATAAAAAAAGAGAAACAGGGCAGTAGTTCCGGATGACAGAGGGGTCAAGATTTGGGTTCTTGAGCAGGGAAGGACACAAGCTTGTCTAAAGATTGCCGGAGACACAAACAGTGCACAGGGATGAGTCACCAGGGAATGATGGGAGGGAAATTAATGAGAGGATGTTAGGAGAGAAAGACTAGAGGAGGGGTGTGGAGATAGTATCCAGGGAACAGGTAGTTGGATGGTGGGATAGTGGGATAGCAGAGAGAGGCCAGTACCTGTAAAAATAGAGACTACGGAGAAAGAGGGTAGTGGTAATGAGTGGGAAGAGGGAGAGGTTTGCTTGGGCAAAGGATTAGCTGAGGTGTTGGGGGACTCCACTGAAAATGGTGCCAAAGTCTTCTGCAGTGAAGAGTGAGGGAAGGGTAATGGGTTGAGGAGTGAGGAAACAATGGAGTACAGTTTGGAGTTTGCTTAGGGAACCAATGGGAAAACTATGCATTTGCAGTCTCTCTATTGGGTCTGAAAATTTTCACCGGTGGACAAACAGAAAAATATACCTAATCGCCATTTCAACGTTTATTCACGGGTGAATCAACGTGGTGGATCATGGTTGAATCACTGTTGAATTTGGTTTCGATTTTTAAAGGCGAATCAACGTTGATATCGCAACCTTGTTTCAACGTCTTACTTTTCAACATGGGTGAATTGAGGTCTTATGTTCCTGCTGTAACACAGCAATTTCCCCTAGGGAATTAATAAAGTACCCATCTATCTATCTATTAAAATGCTAATAAAAATCATAATAATATAATTTAAAAGGCAGAACATTGTTGAAGACATTATGTTGATTCAATGTACAGATCTTGTTAAAATTTCAACGTTGATTTATAAGTATGTTGTTAACCTTTTTACAACCATTTAGCATTAAACATTGTTTCAATGTTTTTTCAACATTGAAACAACAACTGACATTATTTCAACTACATTTCTGTAGGGAATCTCTATGCCCAGAGACACGGAGGAAATATTGGAGGTCCAGGTGCGACAGATGAAGACTCTAAAAGTGTTCTAACGAACACCACTAAGACGGACAATAATCTGTAGTGGATGGGGAAAATAAGGAGAACACAAATAACCTCGCGATAAAAAGCGAGGAACTCGATATCCAAGCAAAAGAAATAAGCAGTTACGCTTATCTAACTGCCGTAGTGGAGTGAACAAAAAGAAAGGAAGGAGAAAAATAAAAGGACCCTAAACCTTAGGGTGAAAGCACTCATAGGTTTGAGTGGGAAACAAAGAAACCAAAACCCCTGCTCTGAAATAAGAGAGCGAAAAAGCGCACTTTACTTTTTCTAAATTGTAATGCTAACAAGAACCGCGTAGAGAAGCAAAGCAGTCGATAGCATGCACAACTCCTATACCTTTACCCACTAGAATGTAACACTTATCTAACTCCCGTAGTGGAGTGAACAAAAGTAAGGAAGGAGAAAATTTAAAAACCCTAAACCTTAGGGCGAGAGCACGCTAAATTGTTCAATCAACAATCATAACTTTGTGTAATGGAGTGGGTAGGTACAGAGGACCAGACGCGACAAGGGGTTTCAGACTAGTGACCCCGGAGGGACAGCAATAGAACGGAGCGGACTAAAAGTGCAAAAAAGAAAACAGAAAGGCTCCAACTCCACAAAGGCACGAGGGAGTAATAAAGGAGACTTAAAAGGGGAGAAAAGGAAAACGGCCCAACGACTTGGGCGAACTGACTTAGAAGTCAGCGAGAGAAATAACAAGAAAAGAAAACCTCTGCTCTCAAAGATAAGAGAGGAATCTAAAGAGGTAACAGAAACAAACGGTAAAGAAAACAACCCGGAAGTATCGGGCGAAATGCTCGTAGGAGCGAGAAAAGAACAAAAGAAACAAACACTTAAACTCTCAATAAAAGAGAGAATCAATAACCACGATTTCTGAAGTACTGCTATCAAGTCCCGCGTTGTTTAAGCATACAGCAGAAACAAAGCGGTCGATAGAAAGCACTTGTCCTATACCTTCCCGGCTTTAAAATGAAATAACATGGAAGCGTCGATACCGGAAGACGCAGAGTATAAATAGCCGGCGGAAACAACGAACAGGTGAAATCACTAAGTGTAGGAGTGAAACGAAAACCCGGCATGAAACACGGAAAATCCGATAGAGTGCCTTATACAGGTAAAAGAAACAAACGCCCATAGAGATAAGGAAAGGCAGGCACAACCCATGACACTTTGGGATGAATAAAAATGGCTTCAGGTGATTCCATTTGTTTTGGAACAATGGATGCCAACAATGGAGAAAGAGGGAGGGGGGTGGTTCTATTTCAATTATCACTCGGGAGCTAAAAAGTTTTCTTCTAGTTTTTTTGTCATTTTATAGCAATAAAGTTATTGACAAGTTAAATAGATGTAGGCTACTTCTCATAACGTTTGCATAGCCAGGTACGTGAGTGTATAACGTTAGCTGCCTACTGTACAATTTTAAATAACAAATCAGTACATTCATCTACAGTATAAGCACAATTAAATTGAATGCAAACATGCATGAACAAACTGGTATAAAGACACAACACAATAAGAGGTGCTTATGCGAACTAGTTGTAGTGCTACTTACCTAAATTAAACAAAATTGTATTAAATGTTTGTACGATTGTACATTTTATTTGGCAGTTTCATCACCCAGCTGAAAGCCCAACACTTAGACCTTATTAAGCCCTATAGTGCTCCAAGAGTTGCATTATCACTTTGTGTATACACAATTTTGTATGTTGGGGGCTGGACTGGTCAGAAAGTCAAATTATATATATCAAATAGCCACTAGCATATCAATGAAGTTATACAGTGCTTTTGCACCCAATATCTTATGACATACACCTTATGCATAGTCCCACATGGCATTATCTTATGACATACACCTTATGCATAGTCCCACATGGCATTGCCGTAAGCTCCTCTGGATATACCCAAGATCTTATGACATACACCTTATGCATAGTCCCACATGGCATTGCCGTAAGCTCCTCTGGATATGCAAATCTGCCAAATAAAAAACACTGAATTATATTTAAAGCCCATAATGATACAGAACACCAATGTGTCTTGAGGGCTTTTCAAACACAAGTGATGTGATTTTTTATTTTATTTTTAAAAAATAATTTTCTCACTGAACTCAACTGCCTCACTATAATAGAGAAACAGACGGTGACTCAGTCGAGGAGGAAACCTTATAACTGTTAAATACCGTTCAGAGGTCGGATGACGACAAGGCCATGCCGCATGTCAATGACTTGTTCGCACCTTTTGGTATGTGACATTTCCGATGCTTTCTCCTGTCTTGTTTTTGTTGGGTTGATGTCATGTTTTTGACGTGAGACATTCTGTTCTCATTGGGATGGCCGGTAGGCCTATACCATCCACTAAATTACAGATTGATGTACAGTACATTTTATTTTGTCGGACTCCTAGAAATTTTTATAAAGTTGAATTGGCACCAAATGTGTTACTATGCATGGTAGCACCAAGAACATTTCTCAGGGTTTCCTGCAGAAATAACTGATCACAGATCGAGTCCTATCATTAAGTCCCAACTATACTTTCTGACCACATGTGAAGGCATTTATAATTCAAGCAGAAATAATGTGTAATTTTAATGTGATGTGGCAGTGGTTTAAACCATGGTTATTTCTGGAAACGCAGAAGTGAATAATTCAGATTCATTTTCCAGACTGTTCTCTAAAGCAAGAAACCCCCAAGCAGTCATGATTACTAAAATAATCTATACATAAGGCCTGCTTACAATCAAAAAGTGTAGTTAGCCAAAAAAAACAATAAATAGTATTGTAAACTAAAGTAAATACCACTACACAGCTAGCCTATTTTCACACAGCCATATCCATAACATTATTATCCCCCCAAAAAAAAGGAATAGCTGAAGAGAGACAGGGGAGCCATAGTGGAAGGGTTTTATAAAGAAATAAAAAAAGAGAAACAGGGCAGTAGTTCCGGATGACAGAGGGGTCAAGATTTGGGTTCTTGAGCAGGGAAGGACACAAGCTTGTCTAAAGATTGCCGGAGACACAAACAGTGCACAGGGATGAGTCACCAGGGAATGATGGGAGGGAAATTAATGAGAGGATGTTAGGAGAGAAAGACTAGAGGAGGGGTGTGGAGATAGTATCCAGGGAACAGGTAGTTGGATGGTGGGATAGTGGGATAGCAGAGAGAGGCCAGTACCTGTAAAAATAGAGACTACGGAGAAAGAGGGTAGTGGTAATGAGTGGGAAGAGGGAGAGGTTTGCTTGGGCAAAGGATTAGCTGAGGTGTTGGGGGACTCCACTGAAAATGGTGCCAAAGTCTTCTGCAGTGAAGAGTGAGGGAAGGGTAATGGGTTGAGGAGTGAGGAAACAATGGAGTACAGTTTGGAGTTTGCTTAGGGAACCAATGGGAAAACTATGCATTTGCAGTCTCTCTATTGGGTCTGAAAATTTTCACCGGTGGACAAACAGAAAAATATACCTAATCGCCATTTCAACGTTTATTCACGGGTGAATCAACGTGGTGGATCATGGTTGAATCACTGTTGAATTTGGTTTCGATTTTTAAAGGCGAATCAACGTTGATATCGCAACCTTGTTTCAACGTCTTACTTTTCAACATGGGTGAATTGAGGTCTTATGTTCCTGCTGTAACACAGCAATTTCCCCTAGGGAATTAATAAAGTACCCATCTATCTATCTATCTATTAAAATGCTAATAAAAATCATAATAATATAATTTAAAAGGCAGAACATTGTTGAAGACATTATGTTGATTCAATGTACAGATCTTGTTAAAATTTCAACGTTGATTTATAAGTATGTTGTTAACCTTTTTACAACCATTTAGCATTAAACATTGTTTCAATGTTTTTTCAACATTGAAACAACAACTGACATTATTTCAACTACATTTCTGTAGGGAATCTCTATGCCCAGAGACACAGAGGAAATATTGGAGGTCCAGGTGCGACAGATGAAGACTCTAAAAGTGTTCTAACGAACACCACTAAGACGGACAATAATCTGTAGTGGATGGGGAAAATAAGGAGAACACAAATAACCTCGCGATAAAAAGCGAGGAACTCGATATCCAAGCAAAAGAAATAAGCAGTTACGCTTATCTAACTGCCGTAGTGGAGTGAACAAAAAGAAAGGAAGGAGAAAAATAAAAGGACCCTAAACCTTAGGGTGAAAGCACTCATAGGTTTGAGTGGGAAACAAAGAAACCAAAACCCCTGCTCTGAAATAAGAGAGCGAAAAAGCGCACTTTACTTTTTCTAAATTGTAATGCTAACAAGAACCGCGTAGAGAAGCAAAGCAGTCGATAGCATGCACAACTCCTATACCTTTACCCACTAGAATGTAACACTTATCTAACTCCCGTAGTGGAGTGAACAAAAGTAAAGAAGGAGAAAATTTAAAAACCCTAAACCTTAGGGCGAGAGCACTTGTAGGTTTGAGTGGGAAACATAGGAACCAAAATCTCTGCTCTGAAATAAAAGAGCAAAAGAGCGCATTTTACTTTTTCTTAATTGTACTGCTAACAAGTCCCGCGTTGAGAAGCAAAGCGGTCGATAGCATGCACAACTCATACACCTTTACCGGCTAGAATGTTACATGAAATAACATGGAAGCAACGAGAAAAGGAGGAAGCGGGGTATAAATAGTGAGTGGAAATGCAGGACAGGTGAACTCACTAATCACGAGGCGAAAGCAAAACCCGTATCGGAACACAGAAAAATCAGATCGATTTACAGGTAAACAGAAAATACTAAGCGCGGAGATAAGGTAAGGAAGGCGTGATCCATGACACATTTCAACGTTGAAGATCGGTCACTTGCCGGCTGGGATTGATTGGTTACAAGTTTAAATAAAGATTATGCTTAAGTAATGATGACACCTGAACTTTAACAGTTCTGTCATGAAAGAAAAGGTTGAACCAAAAGGGGTTTTTACATAAAGAAGTGACTTGGTTTCAGAATCAACCACATAAACTGACTTTAGAGAATTAGTGTTGTGAGAGCGAAAGATAGATCAAAACAGACTGAGTGAGAGAGCAAGAGAGAGAGAATCAGAGTATCACTTCTACTGAAATCTGGCTAAAAGAGAGACAAAGTGGAGTTTTCCATTTCATTTCTCTGATTCACTGAATGAACCCAACTCTACTGTCTGGAGATCCCTGAGCATGAATCAAGAGGACATCAGAACAATGTAGGTCCACTGATAAGTATCTGTGAATTATAAACATATTATTATTAGTAGTAGTTGTAGTCGTAATACTACCCTAAGCAGGATGTTACACAATTATATGTTTTTCTAGTAAGGTTATTATTAGTCATTATTTATTATTTAATTGTTGTGTACATACATTTTGTACGTCTCACACATGTGCAGACAAATCCTGTTGCGCACAGATTTTGTGTTGTGGTATGCAGGTCCACAGTGACCCGTGTCTCAAAGACACTGTGGCTATCACATAATGTACAATCAGTACAACTACAGAGGCAGCAGCTGCAGCAACACAGTCATTTATACAAAATGCTCTTTTGATATTTTATCAATAAAGCAAAGGTATTTTCTCCAATTGTTTTTCACAGAATGGTAGAATTACAGAGAAATGGATGTTGTTTTATTGGCAGATCTTATCAATGGGCTTTTAGTTCAGTGGGGAAATGTTTCGCTTACGAAAGCATTGCAATCGGAGAGCTGCTGGGTTCACTTGGGCCGTTTCTATTTGTTGCTTCTAAAATTACCTAAAATTGTTATTATTAAACCTTTATTTAACCAGGCAGGGCCCCGTTTCCCAAAAGCATCTTAGAGTTAAGATCCTCTTAAGAGTGTTTTGTGTTTGTGCTTTATTAATCTTATGATTAAAATGATTCATATTTACTGACATTACATTAAAAAAATAATGAAAATAAAAAACAAAAAACAAATGATAAAAATCTAACAATGAAAGTAATAGAAACATTTTTAAAGATGGTCTTTATCTAAGATCCTTTTGGGAAACGGGGCCCAGGTGACTTAAGAACAAATTCTTATTTACAAAGACGGCCTGACAAAATTACTTTATTTCAACAAAGCCCTTGTTTCACCAGAGCGATTTCACCATTTAAACATTACTTTTTTGATGTGCAGGTTTATTATGTTTTTGTCAATGTTTACTTAGATTGACATCTTAAATCACCTGTACTAAACTGGTATACACTGCTGTGATACATGAGGAGAAGCAGTGCTTATGTTTAGGACCAACTAAATGAATGAATGGTAGAAAATTCCAACTAATATAACAATATACTTGATTTGAGATTAGAGATCTGTGCTGCCTTCTTGTGCTTACATCTGAGTGGCTGATTGACCACAGATGGCTCTGCTTAGTTAATGCAGTTCAGTTTCATACTCCGGGTAATGTAGTGAAATATGGGCAACCATAGCAGAATAAAGGAACTACAAAATGTCCAAATTAATTTGTCCCCTCTGTCCTTTCCCTGTGCTCAGTATTACTGACTCACAAGAAACCATCAGAGTGGAAGTTTTATGAAACTCCCACACACACAACAATACCACCTGCTGTTAGCGGTCCGGTTCCCCTTATACATTTCAGTTACATTCCAGCTTGATTATGACTTGGAAAAATAAATAAAAAATGAAAACGTTATTTTATTACTTTAAAAACGTGTCTGAAATCAAACAGTAATTTGGTTTACAAGTTAATAGTAAAAAAATAGTTAAAAATAGTAAAAATGTAAACAACCACAGCTTTTTTTAAATCGAGGTTCATTCAGAGCCAGGGTCAGTAATTTGGTTTACAAGTTAATAGTAAAAAAATTGTAAAAAATTGTAAAAATGTAAACAACCACAGCTTTTTTAAAATCTAGGTTCATTCAGAGCCAGGGTCAGCCGGTGTTTTGAAAGGCATAAAAGCAGATGTGATATATTCGTGTTGAACTTTCACAATTAAACATGTAATAATAAAGAAACCCAGATGCTACAATATTTTTGATAATGAGCTTAATATTGTATAGTGCATTCCAATGCTCCATTTACGTTTTCATTATCAGACATTATTGAATCGTTCACTCTGGTCACCTTGTCAACCCCTCCTCTCAGTCCACATCTCTTTTCTGCTCTGCCCCCCCCCCCCCCCCCCTGGTGGAATAAGCTGCTCACTACAGCCAGGACAGCACAGCAGATTCGCTATTTGTCTTCCACCGTAAACTGAAAACTCACCTGTTAATTTTATATCTTTGGTCCAAAAACTGTGAGCATTTGTTCTGTGTAGAGCAGCCCTGTTTCTTATTTATCTAAGGCTGTTTTTCCTCAAGTCCTATCCTCAGTCCCCCTCTTACACTTTCTATTGCACTCCGTGCTATATTGCAGGTTTATGCTGTTACTTCTGCTAACGCTTGTAGCACAAAATATTTGATATTGTCTCTGCTGCTTGATATTAAAATTTGATGTGCTCTTTTGACAGTTTTTCCAAACTCTCACATCACAAATTTCATTTAATGAGACAAATTCACAGGCAGGCAACAACAAAACAAAAAAAAGAGATGCAGGATGCAGCCTACCGTTTGTGGCAATTCTACCTAAATACATTAGTTCTGATAGCAGTACCACACCCAGAATGGAATCCAGATCATTGCCAGGGGCAACTGTTGCCCGGAGTCCCAGATGGTGATGCGCATTTGGCTGTAGCATCACCGGGGGGAGAAGGAGGTGTCAGGTAACAGGGCATGCCCTGTCCCTCTGTGCAATGGCCGCAGCGTGCTTGAACTGGCTACACTCCAACAGAACGATTACACATCATTATGGTGAACTGTAGGGTTAGGGCGAGCAGTGGATGGCAGCACATGGAGTGGAAATGCAAACAGATTTCTGTAGAAAATCAGCATCATAGTCGTATCTAATATAGAAATACCGTAAGGCCGCACTGCAGTAAGGCTGGCCACTGACTTGCCTACTTCACACAAAATGAAGGAATGCAATATTTTGATGGAATTACAATGGAACAAAATCTGCTTTCATGTCCCCCTCAAGACAAGGGATCATGGAAATCAATCTTGAACAAAGCCTGAATATTTAACCTATGTAAAGTCAACATTTACAGTAGCTTCATCAGATAATATCACTCTCAAATGTTTAGTGTAAACAAATCTTAGCAGAATGTTTATGACCATACACTCCAACAGAGCAATATTTACTCTATAAGAGTAAAATGCACAATGTCAGAGTAGATTTAACACTGAATATTATACTGGGCAGCACTGTCTAAGATCTACTGTCCTGAGCCTTCTTTTCAATGTGTGGCAGTATGGGTCTATACCGTATGATTTTAAAAGAAGGGGGGAGAAACAGAAAGATGGTGAAAGATGGATGGGGAGGGTAGAAGAGAGGAAGCTAGAGGGAGTACGGTTGAGTGTGCGATCGAAAAAAGGTTTGGTTTGCGGTTGGTGTGAGTGTTTGTTCATGCATGAGACCGACACCTATATGTTCAGGGAAATGGTTTCAGTTTGCATCTTAGCAGGAACTGGTGCTCCGTGGCTAACTTCTCTTTTTTTTTTACCTACAACCGCAGTGCAGGTTCTCTATCGCTCACGCTGTCAAAGCCTTGTGGCAAAACTGCAACTTATCTGTTTGTGTGTGTGTATTTGTGTGCTTGTCTGTTTATTTCTGTGTGTGTATTTGTGTGCTTGTGTGTTTATTTCTGTGTGTGTGTGTGTATATATATATATTTCTGTGTATGTACATGTGTGCATGTGTGCATGCATTGTGTTTATTTCTGTGTGTGTGCATTTGTGTGCTTGTGTGTTTATTTCTGTGTGTGTGTGTATATATATATTTCTATGTCTGTACATGTGTGCGTGCATGCATGCATGTGTGTTCCTGTGCAGTGCGTGTGCACGACTCATTTCACTTTTAATGTCATTTCAAGTTTACATACAGCAGATTTGCATGGGACATTTACAACGCCGACCTTATTTTGATTGGTTCTAATGAATAAGTGTATAATAAACGTATTAGGGTTTTAATTTTGTTGAGCGGTGACCGTTTTTGCAGTCTATTTTTGGATTCGCATTCTATGTTAATGTTTTTTTATGGAAAGGTGACTGCTACCTCTTTTTTACAAAGCAATGGGGGAGCCCCTGTTCCTCTTGTGATCCTTATGAGTCGATATAAGTCTCACCTCCCTGACTTGCAGGATCTGGATCGTGAGAAACCGGCAGCTGCATGCTACTCACGGATCCCGGGGATCACCATTACTGTAGATCAATGACCAGAACTGAACCTTGCGGTGCAGCTTGTTGGAAATGCAAAGTAATGTAAAATGTTATGTTTTCGAGAAAAAAATAAAATAGGACAGGAACATCCTGTGAACAACAGGAAGTGCTCTAAAATAGAACAGACGTCACTGGAAAAAATGACTGCAAGACATAATAACAAACATTAAAAAAAAAATTCCTGCCTTACCTTATCCTTTATCCATGCAGTGATAAGTGCTGGCATGCCTAGGAATCAATCACCTGTAGCATGAACTATTCATACTGTGCCTGAGACAGGCTGAATTGTTAAGACAGAAATGTAATCATAGGTGTTCTAGTGGTGAGAGTGCTTTTACATACGTTTAGCAGAAGGGCAGATGTTGGTACCGTTATGCTGGTGCAATCAGAGAGGAAACACGCACACCTGTTCCGGAATCCACTACCCAGAGGTACCGGTGATCTGTAAGTCGTGACTACCACAGGGAGATAATAAGAACAGAAAAACCAGGACAGAATGTGTACTGGCATTGGAGATGTATGCAGGTGATGGAAATGATGTGTGTGTGTGTGTGTGTGTGTGTGTGTGTGTGTGTGTGTGTGTGTGTGGATGTGTTAGTGTGTGGTCAGACCTCATAATGCACACAGATAACAAACACAGAGACTGCAAGGTGAAACGGCCCTGCTTTTTTTGTAAATTGCCAGGTGTGGAGAAGGAACAGAATGTCCCCCTATATAAAATAGGACAGAAAGCCATTGGATTAGAAAACTCAACACCATATTCCCAGGAGGATTAAACAAACGCTGGTTAAACTTCAACACAAGAGGGACCAAATTATTCCTACTTAAAGGCTGCAGTACACTGAATGGCCAGTGCAAACTTTTCTTTCCCAAGGGGCCCTCATAAGGGGTAACTTTGGAAATAAAGATTTTTCCTAAACCTACATAAAGTAGCTCAGTGTCAGTCCCAGACAGTTACTAGCCTACAGTCCTGTGGCTGTTCACAGAATTGTCTAATGGGGTTCTTTGGAACAGCCTATGCGGAACACTGAAATAGTAAATGGCTTTATGATGCAACCATCACTTGGTAAAACGTTTTTTTTAACCTATATGAAGTGACTACTAAGCAGTTCATGTGCCTGGGTGTTGAGGTGCAGCACAATGGACAGGTTAGCCACAAGGCTGCAAACTCTCACACTATTTTTTTGAGCCACGTGCAGTTCAGTTCAGTTTCACTCTCCTATCACACCTTCTCACACATTGTTAAGATTGACTTATTTTTTGGTTTTTGCAATGTACAGCAGGAAGTGGCTCAATAAAGTAATTTTAGTGTTGCATGGACACTTCCAATACATTGGGCCTCATTTATCAATATGGTCGTAAAAAAGAGTGTATATTTGACGGATTCATCTTGCATACAAAATGTTCACGTGTGATTCATCAAACTTGTGTAAATCACTGATCTGAGCGTAAATGTATGATAAATCAGACTTGATCGTATATAAGGAAGCGCGTTCACATCATTATGAATTACCAGACTCACACGCCGATTTTATTATCTGCTACAGATTTCTCTACAATTCACAAACAGACATTTACACCAAGAACGATAATTTACAATAGAGAAATGGGGGATGAATAAATAGAAATATGTTGACATTGAAAATAGCCTACATATAGCATTTTTACAAACCTATCCAGACATGTTCGCCCTGTCAATGTAGCCTACTGTATGTTTGTGGGTCAAATGAGATGATGCAAAATAAGTAATAGTACTAATTTGTTAACAAAATAATAGTTATGTTCAAACATACCCTGTAGTGTAATGATTGCAACATGTGAATCTCAGATTATTTCCATTATAAATTATTGTCCTTTCACAGTTTCACGTGGCATCATTGACCACAATCTCTTCACATGCTAAGATGAAAAAACACAGGGCCAAGTTGCAATAAATAATTTAGAAAAGTTTGGATAGCATTGCTTTGGAATACAGCTAGTTTAATTAGTGTGAGCAACGATAGGCAATGTTGTTAGTTGTAACTTGGCCACATTAGAGAGTGCACGCTTATAAGTACCAAAACCATCTTTGCAGGCCAAGTGGAATCCCTGCAGTTTAGTGGAACGCCATTTGCGTTTAAATTGATGAGACTTTTGCTTAAGAGCCAGAGTGTGGTCAGTACACAAGGGGGGGAAAGCCTCTTCTCAATGACAATTTTATGTCTAAATCAAAGTAATCAGGTAGCGCATGAATAAAGTTTCTAGCTAGTTATGGAGGTAGTGATAGTACAACCTTTGTACATCCTAGATTCAGATGCTACAAGGTAACCTAATTGTACATGAAATGTAATAAGGACCTGGTCAGACAGAAACAGGATTATGTGGGCGATTTTCAACATTACCAATATCAATACCAAAACTTAAGACCAGGTCTAAGGTACGACTGCAATAATGTGTGGGGCCAACAACATTTTGAGTAAAGCCAATTGATTGTAATATAGTCATGAATGCAGATGTAAAAGGATCTTAAAGTTATTGTTGCAATGCTCATCACAAGAGAAATATGAAAAAGTGGTAGATGTTCTCAACATACTATCACATACTACACTTACAGCCGAAAATAATCTTTTCAACCAGCATTGTTGAATTTGCATGCCCTATGCTCACAGTGACTAACTATGAGAATTCACAGTGAACCTATGAAATAATCATATTTTGGTGGACAAATAGGTGTTCTGCAGGACTGGACCAAGTTCTGAGAATTAAAGGATTTTATAATACAGTATGTTCTTGTCTGAAAGGTACTGAGAGAAGTTTCTGAAACTGTGCATAGACATGGAAGACACTTCTAGACTCATTTTGTCACACACAAGCACGCACGCACAAACAAACACGTGCACACACAAAAAAAGCAGATATGAAAATTTCAGGCGAATATAGAGAAGTATTCATTTTTGAATGAAAGTGATCACAGCCCACAGCCCAGTATATATACATTTCTCTTTTATTATCAGTTAAATGCTGAGAAGCTTTAGTGAGGACTAGCATGTAGCTACTTGAATTTTGAACGAAATGTACGTTTGACAACACAATGGATATTGACTGCTTCATACGTAGCAAAGGCTATCCCGTAGGCTGTTGCAAAGACTGTACTGTAAGTGAAAGTATGGATAATATGAACACAAAATAACGTGTAAATAATATTAACACAATCTAAATTATGGATATTAACACAAACTAAAACTGAATAATAACAGAAATAAAGCCATACATAGGGACCATACACAAGACGTGGGGTTTTTCTGCTCTATTTATTATATTATATAATATATTATTTATATTTATAATAACCCCACATGTTAGTGTGTTGAATGTGTGCTTCACTTCAAGCTCTGCTCCATTCGGGTTTCCTGTGGAAATGTCATTGGTCACTTTGATCGAGCAGACAGAAAAAGTAGGCAGGTGTATAGAGATACACATGAGAGGCTGCGGAGGAGGGAGGGAGGGAGGTAGAGAGAGAGAGAGAGAGAGAGAGAGAGAGAGAGAGAGAGAGAGAGAGAGAGAGAGAGAGAGAGAGAGATAATGTGTAAGGTAAAAGGTTGCACACGCTACCAGTTAAGCAGTGCCATTGACCAGAGACCCATATTTCTGTGCTGTTCCTGGCTGTTCCTGTGGCACAGAGCAGGATTATGAGGTAATACTCCCGCACAGATTCCTTACATTTGACTGTAATTTAGGCTAACAGCTGATGTTGAAAAATGACAGAGGTGAACTGAAGCAGAGAAAATAATGGTGAGAAAGATTACAAGACAGTGAAATCTTCAGTGTTAATTGAACCCTTACAGAATCCATGCTGGATACTGTTGGTACTCTATCACTGTAAAATTGTACTTTATCAGCACTGTATTTATTATGTAACAAAGGTTTTTTCAACTGGATAAGACAAACTACATGATAATTTTGTCAGAGGATAAAGGAGTTTACTCTGAGGGATCTATTGGATGCGTAACTGATTTATGAAATGTCCTATAGCCCATATGAAATCAAGACAGTTTCCGTTATGTACAGAGAATAAGCTTTGAAGCCTTTTTAAGTAGTATAGTATCCACGCGCTGTACAGTGTGCATAGGGAGAGGTTACAGTAGCCTCAACTGGTGGTTTTGTGTACAAATTGAGGAACAGGAGCTAGATGTTAATATTCCGATTTTTAAGCATGTGAACTGACGCACATGTCTCAGAAAATAGTTTTTGGTTCCTGGTATTGTCCCACGAACCTGAGCTGCTTTCACATCCGTGGGCGCTTTAATATTTCAGACATCTCTGTGGCTGTAGTTCTTAAGGGCACAACGTGCTCTATATCTACATAGCACATACAAAACCTGAAATACCAGTGTAAAGTCAGGCAGGCATGTAGGAACTGTAATATGCAAGGGGTGCACTGATGGCTGGGAAGGGATGTATGAGCTACAGGGTCGGGTTGCCATAGAGGCTACTATACCTCACAATCTACAAGAAGAATACAATGCTAAATTACACCTTGTTGATGGAAGAGTAAAGCATCTCGGGAATGTTCGCAGAATATGCCAGAAACGCGTCGTTTGGTTCAGATCCGGTGACTGAGAATGCTATGATATCACTGTAAAAAATGTGTGAATTTTATGGTAAAATAAGAGAAGGTACGAAATAGTAAACAACTGAAATGTAAATAATTGTATTGTCAAATATAATTCATATAATTAGATATGCAGCCTGCCACCATATGCTTAACATATTGTTACTGTTAGTTATACACTGCAAAAAAACAAAAACATTTTATGGTAAAATACTGGCAGCAGGGGAGGTTCTACATTATAGGTTACATATGCACAAAAAAACAAAACTGCGTCCGATCAAAAATATCCTGATTTATAAAATTGTCCTGCACTCACTCACATGTGCATAATTTTCTCAAAATCTACTTAAAGATTTTGTGTACTTGCACAAGCCTGGTATCCCACCCATTAGCTGCCACAATTAACCATAAATGGTTCATCGAATGTCTAATATGCTATTGTAACATTGCAGCCAGTCAAGGGGTGGCCTAACTGTTCCGATAACGGTGAATTCATCTTTAGCGCAGTGGTTATCGAAACAACCTCTCCCCCAGGAGATTGGTGTTCCATGAGATATGTGTCACTGGTGCTATTATCGTTTTTCGGACATGGATACTGGACTTTCAGACTAACATCAAAAAGACAGATACTACATAGGCCTGGATGTTACTCTGACAAGGGACATGATTATTAGAAGGCTGTGTCGGCTCCATTCACGTACCTTTTCACCGTCGTGTTCTCTTTTATCGATGTATTATCTGCCGTAGTTAGTGTGTGCTTTAAAATGATTCATTTTGGTGAGCTCCCGAAAATAAATGGGAACGAATGGGGAGCCTGACAACCGGGACTACCGGGGATGCCGTTAACGGACAGCAGGAACAGCTGACGTTGCTAGTATTCACGCTATGCAAATATAATGGGGTAGGCTCCACAAAATTACTTCCGTCACACAAAGGTGAAATATCCCTTTAACAAGGGGTTTAGTCTTGTAATGAGACTTAAAATATTAACTTGTTTTAAATTACTTTTTGCTTGAACATGAAATTGTCTTACAGCACTGGTGTGATCGATTTAGTAGCGGTGAATCACACGCATAGGTGGGGGGGATCAGAAAAGTCACCCAAACAAGTGAGGACTAATAAGAGGGAAATAAAACGAACAGAAGAAAAGAAAAACAGGAACTAATTCCTGACAGCTAAACAGCCAAACTAAATCTGCCCACGAAAATAGGGCGAACTAGAATAGAACGAGTGAAACACAAATCTAAATCTCCCGAACTCAATACTAGAGCAAATAATAGAAGACTAGAAAAAACGAAGAAAACACCTTCAGAACGTAACTCTACAACGTCTGATAGAAGGTGAAACAAAACAAAACCACCAAAAGAAAACGCTGTCTCGTAGAGAACAGCACGGGAATAAATAGTGCAGAACGCTAACAGGAAGAACACAATCCTCTACCTGAATACAACTATAAGCAAGTCCCTCGTGAACATAAGCAAGTTAATATCACAAGTTTGCTTAAACCTGACTGTACCTGGCTCAATGTATAAATGAATGACAAAGAAGTACCGGGGAAGCAGAAGTGAGGAACTTAAATACCCCGCAGGTAGAAGCACAGGTGAACTGAATAATGAGCATGAGTAAGCAAAACCCTGGGCCGCAATGTGGAAAAAATACGATAGATTCTCAATCGGGAAAACAGGATGAGAATCGCATCCGGAAAAAAACAATAACCCACGAACCATGACAACTGGCAAATCTTGAAATTAGTAAAAAATGTCTCACCCCACTGGCAGATAGTTTGTCTTATTATTTTTTTAAAGTAACAGAAATAAGATTCTAAAGTCTAAATATAAGATTAAAAGGATTTTTCCAGGGTAGGACTTCTATCTGTATTTCACTACTTTGCCATCAGAGTCGCCTGTGACTGTTCATGTTGTGTCGCCTGTGACTGTTCATGAGGTGTTGTTATCTTCAAATACACCTCTCTGCAGGAAAGAAATTATTTAACATGGGGTGGGAGAGGCGTTAAGTGAAGTAATGAGTGAGTAATGATTGACATTGACCTTGCTTTCGCAGTGTATAAGTGCATCCAAACTGTGCCACGAGCACGTGCCTCAGATCAACATAAGCACCAGAATCCTTTGCTCTAGGAAAACTGCTGTTTTTTGAACCAGTGGCATTAACAAGTGGCATTAAATGTAAATGGTACTGTACCTCGTACTAATCCAATTAAAATCATAGTTCAAGTAAAAATAGGCTTGCGGCATAAGACTTTCAGCGAGGGCGCGCGGTGACTGGGTTTTGTTTACACGTTACAACAACCAATCCAAGAACCCTTCAGGTAATTCTGTAATCTAATGTTTCACGGGTGAATTAAGTGCTCAGTGGCAATGGGAATCTGCAGAAGGTCTACAAGGACAGGAGTGCACACCACTGTCATCGACAATGTTTTTATAGCCACGTTATTTGTTGGCCTTATTTAGTAAAGAGCGACTGAATCTTCTAAAAAGCAGATGCATTAGATATTCAAGTGAATGCATGTTGAACAGGGCAGTGAATAATACTGTATATCAATTTCAGGCTGTTATATACTGAAATATACTGTACAAACACATGGATGCATTATTGAATGGATATTATTTTAAGTGACATTAGCACAGAGCAGACGCGCTTATCCGGAGAGATTCACAAAAGAGCAAACACAAAGGGCAGAGACCATTCCAAGCTATCATAGTCACAGCAAATAGCAGTACATATAAACCAAGAACAGAACCGTAAGGGCCATAGCACATGGAAGAAAAATATTGAGGATGTAGCATTTTAAGCAGAAAATGGTTGAGGCTATAGTATCAAGAATAAAATAAGGAGGGGTGGCCAGCCCAGAATAAGACATACTGCAGGAATTATTGATATCTGTATTGTGATTCATTTCAGACAGACAACTCACAATTGAATGAAGCAATATTTTATTGAGATTTAAAGTGAATGCCATTATTTGGCATCAGACTCTTATGACTCTTATCACTCCCTGTATGCGTAACATTTTTTTAGTATAAGCCAGCCAAGATAATAGGGACTACGCAAATCGCTAATGCGATTTGGCACTTCTCAAGTTGTCTGCCCGAATTAACTTTGCATCATTTATTAATTTGTTTCTGAGTATAATACGTACATCTCTCCATACAGAATGAACCTGTAAAACCTGTGAATGCAGCGATGGGGCCTCTTTGGTTTCCTCTCCACCTGCTCCTCTTTACTCAGCTCCACTCCAGTCACACCCATCAAAGTAAGTGTGAAAGCCACCAACTTAGAGGCCCATAAGAAGGGCCAGGCATGTATCCCTTAAAGATGTAAGATCACAAATTTGTGATTAGAAATGTTCTGGACATTCTAATGCTGGTCTAACAGTGACTACAGGTAATCGAAAGCAATCGAGTTCTAGAACACTCACTTTATAATTTAGAGGAAAAAAAACATTCCAAAAAACGTACTATTCAAAGGGTTAAAACGCGCTCCTCTTGCATTGTGGGGATGCAGTGTAGAGGTTGAGGTGCGAAGTCTGTAATCAGAAACCTGTGGCGTAACTGCTGACATGCATTTTTTTCAAGACACGTCCTCAGTTAGAAACATATCCACCCACATGAATGACAGAATTATAGTATAAACAGAATCAAATGTACATGGTTGCAGTAGCAGTGTAACAATAACCCCGACAGAGGAAAATGTGCTCTATCAGAGTCGAAAGAGTCTGGATTGCATTAGCAATACTCTCTTTTAGGTTCCATTTGGGGGAAATGTAGTGTCATTTTCTTTTACTTTCTGCCTATAATGAGATATGTCCTTGTGTCCGGACTTTTCCTTAAGGTCTGAGATGTCTCAATGACTTTATAAATAACATCACCTGCACCTGGGACAGCAGAGAAGTTGCGCCGGATACAGTCTGCACTCTCCGTGGTCTATTCAAGTCACGTCATATAACAACGTAGGGATCACTCTCTTTGTATACTGTAAGCTGAACCTTCCCACAATGCAGCTGTACTCTGGTTTTGTTAGAAAGTGTCAAGTGATTTTACCCTCTGTTATTTTTGTATAGAAAACAACAATGTAAACTGGAGCCCTTGAATGAGCAGAATCCAACTCTACGAGGGTGCAACCTTGTTTTTCTGAAACGGGTAAGACTTAACATATCCACTTAAAATGGCGGCGGTTTTCGGGCAATCACTGACAATCTGTAAAATGCCCATCACCTTGGACAGTGACAGGGTGTGCTATCAGGAGACATTTATTTACATTGTCCTACGAGCCAAGACTGATATTGTGTGTTTCACAATCAGTGAGCAAAAACATAAGAAGGGACAGTGACAGTTGGGCACAGGAAATCCACACTCAAAAAAATTAATTAAAAAGTTTTCTTTGACTTTAATTAAACGAGGCACAAAGATCCACCTTGAGGACAGGTTTGCGGTAGGAACAAATCACAAGCATTCAGCGTGTGCTTTACATCACTGAATACATGCTGGTTTACACTGGTGAGCGCAACTGGAGTCACTTCAAGACAAACAGAACCAATGAACCATGTAATTAGACACAATATCACAAAATCTTAAAGAAGGGGTAAATGTGTTCCACTCTCCAGAGTTATTGATTTATAATAGATATTTCCTCGTAAGATAATGTTCTTACCGGCGAGATGGTCTGATTCAAAGCAAAAAAAAAATTATGTTTAGCTCTTTGTGTGATAATGCACTCCGTTGCAATTTTTGTGTTAAATGTGTTGTAAAATGTGTGTGTGTGTGTATACATGCATATGTATATCTGTGTGTTGATTCAGTACTGAAATAGAGATGGAGAAGGCTGAAATCACATTGTTTGCTCTCTTTCAGAGATTCGGTTCGGCGAGTAAAATTACAATACATGTCAACTGTGAAAATGTGACGAACCCTGTGGCTAACATGGATCGCTATAAACCACATCTTCACAGTGAGTGTCTACACTACTGAGTTCAGCCGTACTTATGTATTCAATTTGACCTTTGTAACCTGAGTTAATAAATGAGAAGGAAGTAAATTAAATTCATTATAATAATAATATCTTTATTAGCACACAAAGGAGAACAGTCAACCTTCCAGCATATGAAAAAAAAGCTGTGGCCATGTTTGTATTAGTAATTTAAAAAATAGAAATTAAAAATTGTAAATGAATCTATCCCAGGCGGCGCGGTGGTGTCGCCTCGTATCAAGAAGGTACCGAGTTTGAAGGCCTTTCTGTGTGGAGTTTGCATGTTCTCCCCATGTCCGCATGGGTTTCCTCCAGATACTCCGGTTTCTCTCCGTAGTCCATACAGATTAGGTGAATTGGTGACTCTAAAGTGAATGGTGTGTGTGCCCTGCGATGGATTGGCAACCTGTCCAGGGTGTATTTGTACCTTTCGTCCAGTGCATGCTGGGATAGGCGCCAGACCCCCGTGACCCTGACCAGGAATAAGCGGATAAGATAATGGACGGATGGATGGAATCTATCACTTAGCTAATTAGCCTGGCATTGTGGGAGGTTATAATGGCAATGTCTTTTTTTTGTGTGTGTTTGCCAGTAAAAATGAACCCACCTGGCACACCAATCATCTCCAATTACACCATCTCCTGGAGTCCTGGCTGGCCTTTGTCAGATCTGCTAAACCAAACTTACACCTTCCAGCTACAGTATAAGCAGGAAGAGCAGCCCTGGGGGGTGAGTGAGACACTGAGAGTCAGTCACACCATGACATTATATTACATTACAGGCATTTAGCAGATGCTTTTATCCAGAGCAACATACACAACATTTTACACAGCACCCATTTGCACAGCTGGATATATTCTGAGGCAATGCAGGTTAACTGAGTACCTGCAACCTTTTTGTTATGAGCCTGGTTTCCTGACCATTACACTACACTAACACCAACCGGAGTAGCCTAAACTAAAATCAAATAATCTTTCACTTTGCTCTCGTTCCATTTGCCAAATTTGATTTAATTGATGGCCAATCAAATAATTGATTCAAAAATAATCATAAAAAATTAACAAATAAATTATTAGGCATTATTGTATTTTTTTTTGCATTTATATTTTGTGTATATTTACATTGTTATATTTTTGTTATATCCATATATATGTTGAAGGTGTTATTATTGTTCATGATTTTCTTTTTTTTCGTTTCGTAGATTTTTCGTTTTTTCGATTTTTTTAATTTTCTTTTCTGAATAATTCGATGCTCTTCTGAAACAATTAAGTTTAAGCTTTGCTATTATTTAAAAATCGCTTTGACTAATTTGAGTGTCGTGAATTGACATCTTTAACGCGTTCGATTATAATTTCGTTCTTGTTATTGATTTTTCCTTGTGTCTTTTTTTCAATTATCTTTTTTTTTTTTTATATTCAATAATCACTAAAATATTACAAATGATTTTTTGATTGATTTTTTAATTTATTGTTTTTTTTTTTTTGTTTGATTGTTACTAAATCAGCTAAATAAACGGAAACAAGTAATACACACTTTTTCCAACGCATCGCTACATAGCTTACGTATTAAGTATTTAAGTGCTACATTTTAAACAATAAAAAAAAAAAAAAACACTGCAAACAAAATATATCATCAATGTTTGTTGTTCAGTTAATAAATTGCTTTGATTGATATATACTTAATAAAACTATGAAAGTATGAGGAGAGAGATAATATCCGAAATAAAGGTAAGGTTACCGAAGGCCCTATTTGACTGCCGACGTTACGCCACTGACTAACACCCATACCCCACATCATGGAACTCAAAGTGTCCCGTCTGCGTCAGGATGTAGTGCCCATATCGGACAACACGGTTGAGCTCAACGAGGTCCTGGTGAAGGGGAACAGCTATCAGGTCAGGGTTCAAGTGGGTGTAAAGACTAAAGACTACGAAGGAGAGTGGAGCCACTGGAGCGCCATCACTTCATGGAGGTCAGAGGTCGGGAGGGAACCTCTGCGAACTGGCGGTAAAGTGACATCTCTCTAATTTCTCAAGCAAGGTCGGAGGCTGTAATGTCTTGAGGGGTTTACTGCAAGCTACCTTTCTCAGCTACAGAGTCCAGGAGCTCCACCAATCACAAAGTATGTTACTAACAACCAATAGTACAATGCGGATGGTGATTGGTGGATACTTCCTGGCCCACTCCATGATTGGTGGAGCTTCTTTCAGCTTTTTCCATATTTAATTATCCCTGAGTGTTTTCCTCAGGTTCTGATCAAAGAGGCCTTCATCTGAAGAGTTAAAGTTTTGTCTTCAAGCACCCTGAACTAAAAGTAGAACCAAGCCAGATGTGTGAAGCTTCACATCCAATTTCACTTACTATTTATATACCACTGAACATATTTAAACTCTGCTTGTCATTCATTTAATACAACAATATATGTCCACAGAACCTTTACAAACAGCAAAACGTTGTGAGTCAAATTTACACAGATAGCTCGTATTTTAAAAATGTGTTTCTCTATGTCTGGGTTTCAGAAGTGATCGAGCAACCAGCAGACACATGGTTGATGATCGCTTTTGGTGCTGCGCTGCTGGTTTTGCTGGTGGCCATCAGCATCACATTACCCATCAGATACAACTGGTGAGTCATAGTAGGCAGGCCGGGAGGGAGCAAAGGGTAGGTGGGGTAGCAGTCTGAAGATAGCTTCTCAGATATCTGAGACACAGACCGAATCAGAGCCCTATCTACCGCATCCTGTTTACTGTGTACTAGAATACTGCTTACTGCATACTGTTTAGTGACATGCAGTATGCACAAAAATATTCTCCATACTATTATCAGCGAAAAGTAAGTATATCACTTAACACTTAACGAAGAACGCTCAATTTTCAGAATCATTGCATACTTTTTAACAGCTTTTTTAAAAAGCATACTCAACTGGCATACTCAATAGTAGGCAAGTGTGCTGATTCGGACATGGCCATAGATACAGAGGGCTGCAGTACAGAGTGACAGAGCAGAACAGCAGCTATGGAGCTTGTAATTTGTAGCCTGTAGCGGTACCAGTGCGAGGTACTACTGTGGAGCCTTAGTGCCAGGCACTTATACAGAATTGAAGTACACGACTCGTAACCCACGCACTGTGGCCTATAGCTAAATGCAGGCATAGCTAAAGACAAAAGATGTTTAAGTTAACCTGAGATTATAAAAATAACCATCTGTGTAGACCGCGCATACCAAGGTGTTATGTTTTGTATTTCTGTCTGTCTGTTTGTATATTCTTCATATTTCTATTCGTATATTTCATTATTATTCGGAATTTATTATTTTTCATTCATCAGTGCATTCCTCTCTGTTCGTGGGTTGTCCGGGGCGGCTGTGGCTGAGGAGGTAGAGCAGGGCGTCTGCTGATCGCAGGGTTGGCGGTTCGATCCCCGGCTCCTCCTGTCCACATGTCGAAGTGTCCTTGGGCAAGACACTGAACCCCAAATTGCTCCCATTGAGCAGGCTAGCACCTTGCATGGCAGCTGCCACCATCGGTGTGTGAATGTGTGTGTGAACGGGGGAGTGAGAGGCCATTGTAAAGCGCTTTGGATAAAGGCGCTATATAAGTGCAGTCCATTTACCATTGCATCTGTGTGTTTGTTGTCTCGTGCATGCACTATTCGGGTGACTTCGGGAGTTTCCGTGGGTTCATTTCCAAAGTCTCGTTTTCTGCTACTTCCTGCTTTTGTTCCCGCGTATAATTGTATATATTACTAACTTGCGCTAACAATCACTCGGGTGCTTTATTAGTTACGTGCACTTTACTAAACCAATTAACATAAATGTATACTAACAAACGAATTGTCTGTCTTATAGTTATATACTAACATTTAACCAGCTTTGCCGCTTTATCTTTTCTACCTACATTTCTAACTGCTCCTGAGCTACCTGTTTAATTTGTTCCAGCTGTTTGTACTTATTTAATTTGTTCTAGCTGTTTGTACTCACCTCCTCTGATTACTGTGCACACTCCGCTCCTACTGTTGTTTGTCATGCATGCTTTCCGAGTCCCTTCCATGTTTTCGTTCTTTTCTCGTGATTGAATTATTGTTTACCTAATGTGTTAACCTCACGTTGTTTGTTACCCCTTCCTTTCCTATGTGTATTTAAGACCCACAATTCCGCTTCATCTTTGTCAGAACGTTGATCGTATTTCCTGAGCCTGTGACAGTAAAGCCAGTGATTTATCGAGATTCCTGAGACACCCTTTTGTTTTCCGACTCCGAGTTTGCCTATCGATTCTGTTGTTTTGCGGTTTAGATTTTTTGACTTTGCCTTTGCCTGCTGTTTTTGCACTGTTGCCTGTGATTTCCCGGTTTAGATTTTTTGGGATTTCCTGACTATTCTCCTGCCTTTTGATTTGGTACTGTCTCTACATCATTACCTGGCTTTTTGATCTGGACTGGAAATAAACTACGTTCTTTGCCTTCTCCTGTCTGCGATTCTGAGTCCAGATGTTTTACAAGGATAGTCATTACCACTGAAACTTCTGTTTTCTCCCACTTTATTTATTTTAATGAAAGCACTATGCCATGTCCAAATAAATATATAAATACATTTGTTTTGTTTTTCCTAGCTTGGCTTATGCATATCTTTGCCTGGCGATGGGTCTGGCTCTATAGAATAATGATTTACAAATTACCTACTTTCAACATTCATCCTTCTTGAACCAACAGCTGCATCAAGCATTCACCTTTTACCCTACAGGCACAGAGTCTATGAAATAGACTGGTATGCTACATACATGTGCTCATGCCAATCTGGTTAAAGGTGCCTGTTAAGCCAAATAAACCATGTAACGATGCATTTAGTGGGTCAGGTAGGCACGCTGACACCTTCTGCGGTCAGGTGTTCTTCCTGTACTAAAGGAGACAGTCGGGCTGCCACAGACGCGTTAGTATTTAATCAGAGAATTGCTGTTCACTTCCATCTCCCTCCACTTCCCAGGGTCCCCAAGATCCCCAAGATCCCCAATCCCTCCAAGTATTTTGACGTCCTCAAATCGACTCATGGAGGAAATTTTCAGGTAATTCTGTGATCCTAAACAGCCAGTCTTGTGGGGAATGAACTTTAAAAGTACAGTGGATTCCTGGAATTCCTGCAATCCAGAAAAACCCATGCCTTATACAATTTCCATGCCTGTCCCTCTCCATGAAAATATGATGAACACCTATTATTAATAAGTAATAATAATAAAAACAAAGACAATGTCAAACAGACCAAGCATTAAATATACAGAAAAATAACATGGCATAAAACAAGAAAGATTGAAATAATAAAACTCAATGAAAAGATTCATTTTAAAGTCACACTGCAGGGGTTACAGTGTGATAAAGTAAGTTGAAAAGTGTGTCTTTAAGCATGTTTTAAAATAGCACAGTAGTGGTTGTTTTGATTCCTATGAGAAGGCTGTTGCAGAGATTTGAGGATTTGACCAAAAAGGCATAATCTCTTCTGGTTTTCAGCCTAGATGCCAGAACAGCCTGATCATAGCTTGTCTAAATTAAAATATTTTAATTACATAATTTAATTATGTAATTAAATTATCATTTAGCTGCACTTGCTGCCATTGGCCATGTAAAAATATTTGCAAATATACCGAGGCTTAATTTATTGTAAGAGAGGTATCAAATATTAATACAGTGGATATGAATTTGAATGTCTTTTCAGTGACCTTAAAAAAATGTGACAATGTAAAGAACAGAACAGACAGAACTCAAAACATAACAAGTAAGGCTCCTGTGGAAAGTGGAAAATATTAGCTTGTTTTAAGTGCTATCTTACCCCACTTGTTTTATCTTACCCCACTGGCAAATCTTGAAATTAGTAAAACTCTCTCACCCCACTGGCAATCTTTTTATCTTATTTAGCAAAACAATAACAGAAATAAGTCTAAATATATGATTAAAATGCTTGCTAAGATTTGGTTTTGGCAGTGGGAACCAGGCAGTAAGGAAAAGCCCACAGCACACACAAAAAAACCGAATTCTTGTAGAAACGTACCTTTTTCGCTGCAGCCTCTTCTTGGTGTGGTTTCTCAGTTTTTTTTAATCCTCCACGGTGACGGATATTGGCAGGTGCTCGCGTAGGCGGGATCTTTTCGATCTTGTCAGATGGTTTGATTGGCGGCCAGAGAGGGACTGGGACTCTCACCATGTAGCACGGGGGTTTTATAAAAAAATTTCACGAGGCCCACCACAAGATTTCCGTTTGAATCTTAAATGTCTGTCATCAAGAAGGGCAGTTCGGAAAATTGGTTATTCTATGTAATGATTCTCTGAGTCTTTGATCCACAACTTTGTTTACCCCCCCCACCTGCTTCCCATAACAGAAGTGGCTCAGCCCTGTGTTCTCTGCCCAATCCTTTGACATCTTCCAGTATTCCGACAACATCTCCCGCGTGGAGGTCTTGAACGCGAAAGACAGCAATGCCCCCTTCAAGAAGGCCACTGTGTCTGAGCAACAGGACGTCAGTGGACAGTCCCCCGGCTTCTGCAACCTCAGCTACCTCTTCCCTGTGTGCTCCGGCGACCAGCCCACAGAGGGTGACGCCGAGGAGCGGAAGGGTGGGACGGGGGGGACCGGCGGCGGCGCAATCACAATTAACTCTTCCTACGAGTGCCTGCCGAAACTCATGGACCGACGGCGGGAGCCCATACACCTGGATTCGGGCATTGGAGAGGGGACCGAGGATCAGGACAATGAGGATGAAGGGGAGGAGGAAGCGGAGGATACGCGGACAGAAACAGCCGTCCGCTTCGATCCTTCGGCCTCCCTGCCTTTTCTCTGCCCTTTCGGACAATCTCCTTTTCATGCCCCCTTTCTCCAGCACCTGTCTGCCTTTCCCCACTTTCCCTTCCCACTGGCTGAGAAGAGAGGGAGGCAGTTAGTGGAACCCTGTAGTGATGGATATATGCCTGCCAAGGAGATTCAGAACAGCTCACCTGACATCATATTAACATGAAAGCATCCCGAACGATGAACTCATAACGCATTTTCGATCGCCATTTAAACTGACAAACTAATACAATGGGCCTCATTCATGAAACATGAGCAGAACGAATTTGTACGTAAATCGTTCATATTGGCATTTTTGCCAGTATTTTGGTATTAATCAACATTTTCGTATCTGAGATTTGTTAGTACCTCCGAACAAAATTTGCACCTGCTCCGGAGCACGCGTAGGGTGAATTCATTTTGACTTCTGCAATTTATTCCGATATCTATCGAACACATTAGATCAACACATTAGACCTTTCTGAAATCCCTAAGATGTTTTCTAACCACACAAGAAGAAAGAATGTGTATATCATAGCCAGAGGAGACATGCCACACCTATTAGTGTTCTTTGTGCCAAAAAAAAAATTCTGCCTGAATTTGATAATCTGGGACAGGCGTTTACTGGCATGGATATTTTCATATTTTAGTTGACTAATGACTCTCTCATTTGTACATGATGAACAACTACAAAATACTGTGTGTATGTGTGTGTGTGTGAGAGAAAGAAGGATCAGGTATGGCAGTGATGAAGATAAAGAGAGAGGGAGAGAAGAAAAAAGTGTGTGCGTGTACACAACGAACATTGAGAGAGAAAAATCAGGTATGGCAGCGATGAAGAGAGAGAGAGAGAGAGTGTGTGTGTGTGTGTGTGTGTGTGTGTGTGTGTACAGAACATTGTCTACTGGCATTAGACTTATAAACCTTGAATAACTATGTATGCAACTTCAGGAAGTCCCTAAATGCATATTTCCCCCATTTGAAGAAGTTAAATGACTGTCCCAGATTACCCAAAGCATGCTGTCCCACATTCTCTATCATATTTGATAAAGTGGGGAAACTAAAAAATCATTTTTTTTAAATAACTAAAACACATTTTCAACACTTTAATGCATATTTTGTTGCTTGAATAGATCACAAACATAATTTGATAACAATTAGGAACATTGTCTTATTTATGACAGATTTATATCCTTAACATTAATCTTGTTAGAATCCTATGTCACTGACCTTGTCATGCAATTCCTAGGGGAGCTTTCTGATTGACAAATGCCCTGCCCCTTTCTGTGACATCACCCCCATGAAGTCATGTAATTTCAGTCACATAACATCCATGCTAAACCTATAGTAAAAGTCCTGTTGACTAGATTTTGTTAGAACAGAAAATAAACACACTGGAGTTTAGCTGTCCCACATTACCCGAATTCACCCTACCTCGTTCGTAAATGCAGAATGCCGGTAAATGTAGCTTCTGAGTGATAATTAGAATATAAATGTATTATTTTCTGTTAAATTCACAAGACTAAATGTAGCCTTTGAAATACACATTGCAAACATAATAAATTGTGATTGTAAAAAGCAAACACTTTAGATTACGCCTATTAATCAATTGTAGGCTATGAAGCTGTTTAATTAGACCCATAACATTGTCTAATGAACGCTCCCAGTAGCCTACTATTTTTACTAAATTGCCAAAAAATTGAAATTCTACATGACCTTACATAGGCTATGCTATAACACACATTTAACCAATGCACGAAATGTGCTTTAAAGTGGCTTACGTCAGGGGTTCCCAAACTTTTCCATGCCAAGGACCCCCAAATAGCCGTAGCCTCTGGCTGGGGCCCCCCTATTGCGAAATGGCTTTAAAAAGAAACTTTTAAATTACACTGGCAAATATAAAAAAATCAAACATACAGCTTCTTAATCCACAACACAATACTTTTGACCCTATTTTGATTCCATAATCGTGCCGTTAGCAGCTCAACGTAACGCTTTGACTGACAGCCAGACGGTTAGTTATTGGCTGCGATTGAAAGAAGGGCACGGCAAAGACCTAATTTCGATATGAAAGGATTTATAACAATTTATATCTTATTTTAAACCGGCACAGTAATCTTATGAAGTGAAATAAAAAATTTTAATACATTTTTTATTATTTTTTGCATTTTCTATTTTCCTCTCCCTTCCAATTGGCCCCCCTGGCGCCCCCTGGCGGCCCCCCGTTGGGCCGCGGCCCCCACTTTGAAAACCCCTGGCTTACGTGTCTGTAGCTAGGGTTGCGATTGTGGTCAACAGCTTAATCCAGCTAATGCCAGCGTACATCCAGTTCCGATGTAAAGACAGGTGAAGGTAAAGCAGGGTATTTATGAAATTGCCAAGCTGTCCAATGTTATCGGTGCCATAGACTGCACAACCCAGTGCACGTTTTTGTTGAAAAGTTGGTGAAACGCCATCTCGCGTTCATGGGGAATACCGGATAAACTGGGATAAACAACTTTATTTAAAAATGAAAGTTTATTCACCGGTTAGAATACCTAAATACCACAATTATTTATAACCAGTACATCTATTTGATCTTTGATATTTCCCCAATAATGGTAAAATGGACAGATGGTCTTCACACACTATTGGAAAGCACTGGGAGTATGAGCATATGCAATCACATACTCACATGCATAATTACTGATGTACAGTCAAGTCGGAAAGTCTGCATACCCCTTTCACCTTATCCACGTTTTATTACATTACAGAGATATTCTACAATAGGTTGAGTTCATTTTTTGTCTCAAAATTCTACACAAAATAACCCATAATGACAAAGTGAAAACATGTTTTTAGAAATGTTTGCAAATGTATTAAAAATCGAAAACTGAAATATCTCATTTACATAAGTATTAATACCCTTTGCTTTAACATATTTTTAAAGTATCATATTTAATATTTGGTCGCATATCCTTTGCATGCTGTTACTTCCTGAAGTCTGTGACCAATCAACATCAAAAGACTCTCGATATCTTATTTTCAGGTACTGTTACAAGCGATACTATAACCTCTCTGCATTTGAACTGATCTCTATGAGAATTGGGGAGTGAGACTAGATTCAGCTGTAAATTACACTGGTACAGTATGGAACACATGACTGGCGAAATGGCTGTACGTCATCAAGGGTCTAAGGTATCAAACGAGCCCCAAACCATCACTCTGCGGCCAGATATGGAGTAGATGTGGATGGATCCCTTTAAGGGTGGTTTCTCCTGACTTTTTTCCCCATAGAGTTCTATAGGAAAATGAGTCAGGAGAAATAACCCTTGCAGTGATCCATCCACATCTACTCCATATCTAACAACAGAGTGATGGTTTGGGGCTTGACTGTATGTGACTGTATATGGAGAAGGTGAAAGGTGTTCAGACTTTCCGGCTTGACTGTATGTATGTGAGCATTTGCCAATTAATGCAGGTGTTTTCACATTCCATATAGCTAATCCAGTGAGTAAGCAGTTTTTTCTGTTCCAAGGTGTAAAATCATATATTTTCAGGTATGCAGAGATGTACCTTCCTCTTAACTCTGAGAACACAATGAGAACGCATTGGCTATTTCCATCTTTATTTTTTATCTTTTTCTATTGTTCTTCCTTTCTGGAATGGGTACTGTGTCCATTTCTACTCTCAAAATGATCTCTCTCAAACAAAATGTCTATGCAAATGTTTTTCTTCTTCTCTTTTCTTCATCCTACCTTACCTTTCCAGACATGAACGGAGACTTTACCTGTTTGAGAGGAACTGTGGATATTGATAGGCATCTCTCAAAAATGATTTTTCAATTATAAAAATAATAATAAATTGGCCATGTTTTTTGTCATGGTTGTTGTTGCATGTGACTGTATTTGGTGTGTATTATTGTATAAAAATAAAAAAGTTTAAAAAAAAAAACATTTTCATGCATTTTTTCCCCCTGAATCTTCAGTGACCACAGACTTATTTGCAAGATAAAAATGGGCAGCTATGAGTGACAGGGTTTCCTTGTAGTAGTAAATCTGCTTCACAGTCTTCTTATTGCATTTTGAATGACTCACAGAGGGCACTACTGCATCTCGAGTTATAAACCCATCTTTTCTATAACCAGTGACCACAATTATTCATGCCCTCCCTAAAGTCGCTATCATCTTCATCACACTATTGTAATGAATGGCTTTTGAGTGATTTTGATTTTGATGTGCGAAATTAGTTTTGATTGTTTGATTGAGCATTTGCACCTGCTGCCTATTATCTGTTTGTTTATAACTTGCTTCTGAGAGTGATGGATGCCTCTTTCAGCAAGTAGCCGTGTCATATTTGCTATTTGTCTTCTTATCTCTTCGTCCCCTCGAAGGCACAGAAGGTCTCTTACTCCAGAATGTTACAAATTCTCCATTGTCTCGACTCAATGTTGCTTTTTGTTTACAAGAACGGTTTGTTTACTGCCAGATAGCACTAGCGTTACCGCAAATTTTGTACTAAGTGCAGTTGGCATCATACGAGTACACCTCTGATCATAACCAATAATTTATTGAAAGCCGGGTTGAATAACCCGTTTTCCTCTTTCACACCGAAGCCGAGCCGTGTCCTACCCATGTAAATACCGGGTCGTGAGCAGCGGGTCGAATAATGCGGGTTGACGTTTTCACACCAACCGCAAACACAGGATTTATTTTTTAAACACGGGTCGTTCTGAAAGGAGTATTAGATTATCAGGTCAAGTTCTGATCATTCCATGCAACTCCCTCTTTTGGCAATAATTAATTACATTAATAATTTAGCAATCAGTGACTTTGTTGTTGCTTTTATGGTTGTAATGTTTTAATGTTGTATTCACAAACAGACTGTTTGTAGAAATCATTGGAACAAAATCTGAGCTTGTGTGGGTGCGTGTGTGTGCGTGTGAGTGTTTGTGTGTGCGTGTGTGAGAGAGAAAGAGAGAAATTTGATACTTTTACATCTTTTAAATCAGGTTTGGTTGCTTTTTTTATTTTTATTTCAGTATGCTTTAAGCTGTTATTTAAAAAGAAAACAAAACATCCAAGTACTTAGCTCAAAAATCGATCACAATTGTATTTCATACGGGCTATGCTGCGTTTACCACCGACAGTAGCTTCACGTAAAGGCCCTGTCACACTATAGCGTTTCGTACTAGCGTATGCCAGCGTATTAAAAATATCACTCATACGCTGATATACGCTGATATACGGTGACATACGCTAGGGGTACGTTAGGCATAGGTTGTATACGTTTCAAGCACGGTCGCATTCGGTGGCATACGCTGGCATACGGCGAGGCACCAAAAGTTTTTTAAGCATGCTCAAAAATTTTGTGCGTGTTCGGACGTATGGTTTATACGCTAAACATACGCTAGGCATACGCTGAATACGCTAGAATTACGCTAGAGGTACGTTACTCATAGGTCGAGTACGCTGGTCATACGATGACATACGCTGACATGAAGGTGTACCGTACAGCTAGCGTATTGATAGCGCATTGATAGCGCATGAGTAACGTACTTCTAACGTATGTCTGACGTATCTGCAACGTATATAAATGTAATGTAATGTAATGTATATAGACATCTTGGCGTATGCCTGACGATTGAAAGAAGCAGAGGAACCTCCTGAAGCACTGGGTCAACTCAGATGCAGGTGCAGTTCCATGGCAAGACAGGATGATTTAGAACAATTGTATAGTTAAACTTTAAAGTCAAGTGTAAAATGCAGTTTATTATTCTATGGGTCAGGGGTACTTATAAATTACACATCATTTGATGTATTATAAAAGTATGAAAAACACCAGAAGTAAGTTTAAAAAACGTTTATTCATATGATCAACTGATCATTAATAATGCCACATGATAATAATGGTAATAATGGTACATAGTAGGGATGCAAATATTAAGGAATTTCCTTAATCGATAGTTGTTAACCTTAACAAAAAATCGTCGATTAATTGATAACATAAAAGCTAAATATAGCTTATGATAGACAGAATACAAAATGCATGTTATATTCCTCAATCAAAGATTTATTGTAACATTTGAGAAACAGGCATTATTGTAGCATAACAAAAATAGAATAGGAAGGCGTGTATAGGCTACTTTAACAGAAAAGTAGCCTAGCGCTCGGTCTCATCTGTAGCAAGCGAAACCGTTGCTCCGCTAGGCACTTGCAGCATGAACATAATCGCTCTTGAAATTGAAAGGCGACAGTTAAACTAGTAGACCTAGCATAGAACAGTCAACTTAAAACATAGGCTATACTAGATAGACCTACTTATTTTTATTCAAGAACATTTAAGCATATCTACGTGGTCTGGAGTGAGTCGTGTGCGCAGCCTGTTTATTAGCTCTCGAAACCCCTCACCGTCAACGGTGCTTATTGCCATTATGTCCTTTTCAACCATGTTGCATACCCTCTGAGTAATAGCCTACAGTCATTAAAGAGTCAATACTTTTTTCCTGGTTGTGGTGGTGTGTTGCGTTCCCCATCCTGAGAACCGAGAATGAGGAAAGGCCGATGGTTATATTGGCACTTTGTCACGTGATAGCGGTACGCTGGACATGCGCAATTCATACTCTACTCATACGCTAGCCATACGCTGGCGATACGCTACTCATACGCTACTCATAGGTTCAATACGGTAAGTATCCGAAAAATTCTTTATTTTCAACGGCTTTTTGCGCGTATGAAAATTATTTCATGAATTTACATCCGCAACTCATACGTTTCTCTCATACGCAATAGTGTGACAGGGCCTTAAACTCGAGAGAGAGAGAGAGAGAGAGAGAGAGAGAGAGAGAGAGAGAGAGAGAGAGGAGAGAGAGAGAGAGAGGAGAGAGAGAGAGAGAGATTACCACAAGGTCACAAGACACCTTTTCTGAGCATAGGCCAGGTTAGTATCAGGAAACTGGTGCTATTCTACTGAAGAGCAAGTTTGTGAGAGGAAACAACCGTGTGATGTGGTCTCAGGGCTGCCCTTCCTCGCACACCCTACCCACATTCCCATGAGCACAGAAGAAAAGTGGGCCAATAAAGAATCAGTTGACAGCCTGGTGAAATAGTGAAAACTAGCGGTGGGTAGTAATGGATCACATAACTGTAATCAGCCCAGCATACATTTTAAAACTTGGATAATCTGATTACAGTTACCTTTAAATTACATTTAGGATTACTTCAATATTCCATGTACACACACTAAATGTACACACACACACAAACACACCACATGTACACACATACTAATACTAATACCTTGCACATGCGGTCACAGACACACTGCATGTATACGTACACAGGAGGACGAGCAAGAAGTGAGCGTGTGTATTGTAACTACACATTCAATGAAAAAACAAGATCATAGTCTTGTGAGAAACATACAAACTAATGCATCTTGCTAACACATTTATACTTGGCTAATTAAACTGGAGGTAATACAAAAGTAATGAGATTAGACTGCGTCTTTTGAGTAGACTAACAGATTACTTTAAATTATTAGTCACGTAATTTGTAATCAGTACCAGATTACATTTTCCAAGTAACACTGGGTATAACTATATGCAGACACTGAAAAAGGCTTTCCAGAGCACTAAAACAGATGTTTATTTTTGCCAAATCAGAGAAAGTTTTCATTCATACTAGATTCTTTATCAATAGGTTGGAGACTACGCATTGTACTGGCAGCCCGGGATGTTTTCAGGTTTTCATTTATGTAGTATTGCAATTGGTCTCTAGGTGGCAGTATAGAAAGAAAAAAGTTGCATCAAAATTTACTGAATGATAAGGACTATATTAAAGTCCACAGATTTATGTGAATCAGATGGGTTTAAAATAAACTTTGCATTAATGATCTTTGTCAAAAAAAGGGGTGGTCCTGGAGGGCCAGAGTGTATACAGGTTGTTTCCACCAATTACCCTGGCTAAATGAGCTAATTCGCCAAAAGTAACGGGAATAGGTTTTATTCTAGGTCGACAGAAAAGGGATAATGTCCAGCAAAACAGAGCAATACAGGCAGGGCAGATTCGTAGTCAGTTCCAGGCAGGGGTCAGTGTCCAGCAAACAGGGCAATGCAGAATAAGCAAACGCGAAGTCCAGGAACAAGCATGGGTCAGAACCGGAGAATCCGTCAGAGCAGGGGAGCAGGAGCAGGGCTAGGATGGGGAAGGGCAGGCGGGCAGGCGGGCAGGAGCAGGGCTGGACAGGAACTGGCAGGAGAACAGGAACTGGAGGTTAACAGAGGACTGGAAACAGGAACGAGGAGCAGGCAGGAATAAACGCTGGAAAGTAGTATACACAAGCACGGAGGCAGGGCACAAGACGATCTGGCACAGAACAAAAAAACAGGGGAGACTATGGGTGGATTCCAATCGCTTATTTTATCTGTCCTCTTCTCCTCAGTCCTTGCCTGACCCGGAAATCGATCGAGCTTCGCCATCTTTCCAAACCGCTAAATGCTCCTCGAAGAAGTGAGGAGTGGGGAACGAGGAGGCTCCCAGAGGGTGCTTCAGTGAAGAAACACAAGTGTAGCCTTTGCAAAAGCCTTTTCTCAGAATGTGTGACGTGTATAAATTATCCACCACTCTTCACACCTGCCATGCTGCAGACACACCCCATACACAAATGCAATTTTACCGTTCCTTTCCATTTATTATAAAGCGCTAATCCATAACGACACTCATTCTTTATAACTAACAAAAGCACTGTTTATTAATTAAAACATAAGCTGAAAAACATTATAGTTAAGCACATGAGCATAATTTGACACTGACGCTTGATTGAACAAGGACGTTCCATTTGCCGAATGCATGTTGCCTCATTTCCTCCATCCTTGTATCTGATCCTTGCATCCGTTCCTCACGTTCCTCTGTTGGCTTTAAATAAATCAATAACTGATGAAAAGAAACTAATCTTTGTTTGAACTGTATAAATACCTAGAATTGAATAATTTATGGTGCATTTATTTGTATCTCATTACTGTTATTTGCAAGATGTTTTTTTTTTTTTTCCTTTTTAGCCAAACTTTTATGGATTATACTGTAATAGGGGTATTACGTCAATAGTACACATTAAAATAAATGTCGGTACTTACACATAGCTTATACATTTACGTGTACACAAGCACGCACACAAGCATGCACACACGCGTACACGTGCACACACACATGCACATACATACACACACACACACATACATACACACACACGAACATAGACTTGGTACATACTGAACCACAGTCTAATTATCTTCTAAGGGTTATAGTGACAAATATGATAGACTGGTATTCACAGCCAATAAACTGGTAAACTGTGGTCTCACTGATTTGAACTCAATACCAATTGGATACGATAAAAGATCAAACTGGAATACTGCCCCTGAGACATTTATAAAATGTTGGAAAAGTGGAATAAAGGTTTATATACTATTGTTTTTATTATTAATTATCAACGCAACTCCAATAGAGTAAGGTTATAGAGAGCATGAGCAATGTAGGTTAACTTATTAAGATATACAGGGGTTTATAATAAGGACTATAGCACTTAGTTTTTATTTTTTTATTTTTCACTCAATGCTTCTAAAGAGAAGTAGTAATGTATAAAGAAGTATACAATTGAGAAAATATTGAGTCAAATTCAAAGGTAACTATCACTTTTTTTTTTCTCATATAGGTGTTGTAAGGATCTGAGTAATGCCTGTTATTTGTATCGTTATTTTGTATGTATTGTTTATTCTTAGTTTGTATTCTGGCTTGTATATTTTCCAGTTTTTCCTAGTTGTCCTTTGTCTGCTTGTTTACTTCTGATCTGTCACTCCCTGTTTACGTCTCTGTACCATTCGGGTGATCTCATTGGTGTTCGGGTTCCCTCTTGCTTCACACCTATCTCTGTGCACTTAGATTTACTAATTACCACTAACAGACTAACGATAAGATTAGATCTACTAACTCCACTAACAGACTAATTTGTATATACTTACTAATCATACTAATGGCAGGGGTGTGTGTATAGTTACTAATCTCACTAACATATTAGAGCGCACATTTTTCATGCTGTTCTTTCTCTGCTAATCATTCTCAGCTGCATCTGATCTCCTCTTCCTGTCATCTTACTCTATGCACGATTTCCTGAAACTCCAGGTCATCTGTCATTGTGTATGTTTGGAATCCAGTCCGCGTTTTCCCTAGTTGTCTCTGTGGTTGTTTAATTGTTTCCCAGATGTATTTCATTGTCTCTCGTTTGGAACCCCGCCCCTCACACACCTGATTCCTCTTGTGTCATTAGTTACTTGTGCATTTAAGCCCTTTGTTACTTCCAGTCTGTGTCGGATTGTCGTTTTACTTTTCCTGTGCCTGCTACCTGTGTTTATGCCAGTGATCTGTTTCTGCCTCAACGATACCCTTTTGTTACTACTATTCTTTTGCCTTGCCCTTGTCTGCCCAGTTTGCCGTTCGACTTTGACCACGTTTTGTATACCGACTATTCTCCTGCCTGATCCTTTTGCACTGCCTGAAATCTGATTCCCTGGTTTGTCGACTTCCTGGATTGTCCCTCATTGCCCTATCGCCTGTCGTTTGTTTTGTACCTACCTACCTCTGATCACCTGGCTTGACCCCTGAACGGAATAAAGAACTCTTGTGCCTTATCCTGTGGTCTGCGTTTGGGTCCTTACCTCTACCACTACGGAGAACGTAACAGTACAATCCGACCATTCTTGGACCCAGCGGACCCAACCCACCTGCACATCGCGCTCCTGCGGCAAGGAGCCATGAGTGGCCGGCAACAGACGTGCATCAAGGCCGTGGCCCGGGATCTCCGGTTTCTGATGGCCTGGGAGATCGATCCCTTCGGCCCGGATCCCTATGAAGACTACCTCATGGGGATCTGGGGGCAGAATCCGGAGTTTGCCCGCCGTCATGCCGACCACCACCCATCACTCCGGACTCCTCCACCCAGCTCCCCTGTTCCGTCCCGTCCCAGCTCCCCTGTTCCGTCCCGTACCAGCTCCCCTGTTCCGTCCCGTCCCAGCTCCCCTGTTCCGTCCGGTCCCAGCTCCCCTGTTCCGTCCGGTCCCAGCTCCCCTGTTCCGTCCGGTCCCAGCTCCCCTGTTCCGTCCGGTCCCGTCCCAGCTCCCCTGTTCCGTCCCGTCCCAGCTTTGCTGTCCCATCCCGTCCCAGCTCCGCTGTCCCGTCCGGTCCCAGCTCCGCTGTTCCGTCCCGTCCCAGTTCTCCTGTCCCTTCCCGTCCCAGTTCCCCTGTCCCTTCCCGTCCCAGTTCTCCTGTCCCTTCCCGTCCCAGTTCTCCTGTCCCGCCCCGGTCCATGTCCCCTGTCCCGTCCCGGTCTGTGCCTCCGGGCCCTTCCGGTCCCGGGCCTCCTGGCCCGTCCTGTTCCACGCCACCAGTCCCGTCCCGTTCCCTGCCTCCTCTCAAATTGCGGGACCAGCTAACCTCCTGTCCTGAGTGGCCGACCCCGCTAGCCTCCTGTCCTGAGCGGCCGAGCCCGCTAGCCTCCTGTCCTGAGCGGCCGAGCCCGCTAGCCTCCTGTCCTGAGCGGCCGAGCCCGCTAGCCTTCTGTCCTGAGCGGCCGAGCCCGCTAGCCTCCTGTCCTGAGCGGCCGAGCCCGCTAGCCTCCTGTCCTGAGCGGCCGAGCCCGCTAGCCTCCTGTCCTGAGCGGCCGAGCCCGCTAGCCTCCTGTCCTGAGCGGCCGAGCCCGCTGACCTCCTGTCCTGAGCGGCCGAGCCCGCTGACCTCCAGTCCGGAGCGGCCGAGCCCGCTGACCTCCAGTCCGGAGCGGCCGAGCCCGCTGACCTCCAGTCCGGAGCGGCCGAGCCCGCTGACCTCCAGTCCGGAGCGGCCGAGCCCGCTGACCTCCAGTCCGGAGCGGCCGAGCCCGCTGACCTCCAGTCCGGAGCGGCCGAGCCCGCTGACCTCCAGTCCGGAGCGGCCGAGCCCGCTGACCTCCAGTCCGGAGCGGCCGAGCCCGCTGACCTCCAGTCCGGAGCGGCCGAGCCCGCTGACCTCCAGTCCGGAGCGGCCGAGCCCGCTGACCTCCAGTCCGGAGCGGCCGAGCCCGCCACCTCCTGCCCTGAGCGATGCAGCCGTCGCCGCCGGCCCCCTGAGCGATGCAGCCGTCGCCGCCGGCCCCCTGAGCGATGCAGCCGTCGCCGCCGGCCCCCTGAGCGATGCAGCCGTCGCCGCCGGCCCCCTGAGCGATGCAGCCGTCGCCGCCGGCCCCCTGAGCGATGCAGCCGTCGCCGCCGGCCCCCTGAGCGATGCAGCCGTCGCCGCCGGCCCCCTGAGCGATGCAGCCGTCGCCGCCGGCCCCCTGAGCGATGCAGCCGTCTGCGCCACCGTCCTCCTGAGCGGTCCTGTCGGCGCCGTCGTCATCCTGAGCGGTCCTGTCTGCACCGTCGTCGTCCTGAGCGGTCCTGTCTGCACCGTCGTCCTCCTGAGCGGTCCTGTCTGCACCGCCGTCCTCCTGAGCGGTCCTGTCTGCACCGCCGTCCTCCTGAGCGGTCCTGTCTGCACCATCGTCCTCCTGAGTGGTCCTGTCTGCGCCGCTGTCCGCCTGAGCGGTCCTGTCTGCGCCACTGTCCTAAGTGGTCCTGTCTGCGCCGTCGTCCTCCTGAGCGGTCCTGTCTGCACCGCCGTCCTCCTGAGCGGTCCTGTCTGCACCGCCGTCCTCCTGAGCGGGCCTGTCTGCACCGCCGTCCTTGTTCCCCTCCTCCGGACCCCCTCCACCCACCCTGCTCTGTTTTTCGGACATTACTAACTTTGAACATTTCTTCATTACCTGCTGTCCCATTATCCCTCCTCCGGTCCCCCTCCACCCACCCTGCTCAGCACTCCGGACATTTCTCCCCGAGCCCTTTTCACCCTCCTGAACTAAGTACCTGCTACCCCATTATCCCTCCTCCGGTCCCCCACCACCCACCCTGCTTTGTGTATGTTACTGCTGGGGACGTCTGGAAGCCGTCCCTTGAGGGGGGGGTACTGTAAGGATCTGAGTAATGCCTGTTATTTGTATCGTTATTTTGTATGTATTGTTTATTCTTAGTTTGTATTCTGGCTTGTATATTTTCCAGTTTTTCCTAGTTGTCCTTTGTCTGCTTGTTTACTTCTGATCTGTCACTCCCTGTTTACGTCTCTGTACCATTCGGGTGATCTCATTGGTGTTCGGGTTCCCTCTTGCTTCACACCTATCTCTGTGCACTTAGATTTACTAATTACCACTAACAGACTAATGATAAGATTAGATCTACTAACTCCACTAACAGACTAATTTGTATATACTTACTAATCATACTAATGGCAGGGGTGTGTGTATAGTTACTAATCTCACTAACATATTAGAGCGCACATTTTTCATGCTGTTCTTTCTCTGCTAATCATTCTCAGCTGCATCTGATCTCCTCTTCCTGTCATCTTACTCTATGCACGATTTCCTGAAACTCCAGGTCATCTGTCATTGTGTATGTTTGGAATCCAGTCCGCGTTTTCCCTAGTTGTCTCTGTGGTTGTTTAATTGTTTCCCAGATGTATTTCATTGTCTCTCGTTTGGAACCCCGCCCCTCACACACCTGATTCCTCTTGTGTCATTAGTTACTTGTGCATTTAAGCCCTTTGTTACTTCCAGTCTGTGTCGGATTGTCGTTTTACTTTTCCTGTGCCTGCTACCTGTGTTTATGCCAGTGATCTGTTTCTGCCTCAACGATACCCTTTTGTTACTACTATTCTTTTGCCTTGCCCTTGTCTGCCCAGTTTGCCGTTCGACTTTGACCACGTTCGTATACCGACTATTCTCCTGCCTGATCCTTTTGCACTGCCTGAAATCTGATTCCCTGGTTTGTCGACTTCCTGGATTGTCCCTCATTGCCCTATCGCCTGTCGTTTGTTTTGTACCTACCTACCTCTGATCACCTGGCTTGACCCCTGAACGGAATAAAGAACTCTTGTGCCTTATCCTGTGGTCTGCGTTTGGGTCCTTACCTCTACCACTACGGAGAACGTAACAGGTGTAGCTCATTCCCAAAGGCTCTGTCAACAATAGCAATACAAGCGATTAATAAAGGAAATAATAAAAAATAAAATAAATGGCAAGTCATGTTGAAGGAGAGGAAATTAACCCCTAAAGGAACAAAATTTGAATAGATCACCTTAATATGGTAAAGATGGGGGAGGGGGTAAAACTTACAGCAAGTACAATGCAGCTTGTCTCCGGGAAGCTGCTGTTATCATTTAAAGTGGGGCGGTTTCAGATAGAAGCCCCAGATTCCTATCCACATTTAGGGTATCTTTATCCACTTGGTAGTTGTATAGTGACTGCCACCTTTGGAAGTCAAAGTTTTGTTGGTATGTTGTTCTTATGTTGTTCACTTATTCACATGGCTGTCAACCATAATGTTAGATATTTGAAAAGCAGCTTGACCAAATATCTCTTATATAACATGGAATATAAATTGAATTTGTTAAGGATATTGCGTATAACAGCACTGAAACAGATAACAAGAAACTGGCTTGAAAAAGCATGCCCCCTGATAGATAAATGGAGAGGTATGGTTAAACAAATATACCAGATGGAGTACTTAATTTATAAAATGAGGGGGAATCTGAAATTATTTGAAAAAAGATGGGCTATGTGGTCAAGTTTCTATCACAAGGTAAAATAAAGTTACTGGATTATGGTGCTCCATATTAGAGCTGACAGTCATTTAGGGGAGCACTAAATATATCTTTATTATTATTATTATTATTATTTTATTTTTTTTCCCTCTTTTCTGATTTTCCTTATTTTCTCTTTTTTTTCTTTTTGTTTACCTTTTGATATAAGGAAAACCTTTGGATTTATGGAATACAGTTGGTAGATTTTTAAATACGAAATAGGATTAAATGTTTTTTTTAAAATATAAATTCAAAATTACTATAATATACTGTAATCATTTATACATGTATTGAAAATATTGTTAATAACAATTACTCTCATATCGACTGAACGTGATTATGATGTATCACTGGGTGACACACCTATTCACATTATCTATGTATGTTAAAAAATATATATATTGTTATTACCACATAGACTGTATAACATGAGTAAGATGTATGAAATGATATGAAATTTAAAATAAAGTTAAAACATTTTTTTTAAATGCCACATCGAAATAATATATTTCTCTAATATCTGATTGGTTGGTTTGGTCATATAAAACAATCGAGACGCAGCGAGAGAAAAAGGTCAGTTTCTTTAATCAGTCTATGCTGTCTCTTCTTGATAACTGTAACTGTTACGCATTGCTGAGGATATAATATTCGCTAGCATTTTACTCAGTGAGTTGAGGATAGTGGCGAGAGTCACCATCTGGGAGATTTGATTTTAAATAGATTGATTACATGTTGCATCTAGCTTAGTTGTTATAGAATAGAATAGAATAGAATAACTTTTATTTCCCGCAAGGGACTTCAGTTGTAGCCCCAGCAACTACAAAAAAGACATAGAGAGTGGGGCAGACCCACAACACACAAACAAACATATCAAACAAAGACATCCAACAAAATCATTGCATCACTCAAGTGAATTAAGTGAATTAACATGCAATACAGCTATGATTAAAAATAGCCCCCCCCCCGCTATCCCGAGATGTCCAGTGTCACCAAGCAGTCCAACACACAAACTCCGCCTCCATGACTCTCCTCCATACATGCAACGCCGCGGTCTGTGTACACCACCGAAACAGAGCACCGAACTGCGTTAATCTTCCGCGTCATCTCCTCACTCCTTCCCGGCATTATGTTATCCTTCCCTGGTTGCCTTTTGAAGATTGCCTGCACTCCCGGATCAGTCCCGACATCTTCAACTCCGGTGAAGAGCGATGCTAACTTTGTTGCTGCAGTCTGCAGATCCAACGGACATTCCCGAGCATATGTTGCGAATGCGTCTCCATGGTGACGACCACAAACAAAATTATATCGACTGGACAATTCGTCAATATTATCAAAACAAGCAGCAGGAGTGCCCTGAAAAAATTCCAGCCTGCTTCCCCGTCCCACTACAGACACACAGCGCGTGAAAAAACAAAGACAAAAGCCCGACACAACAAAACACATTCAAATTAACAAACACGAACGAGAGACAGCTGGACTACATGTCGCCATTACAGCGCCGCGTGACGTCATCTATTTTTATAGCTGTGATTCTACGAAACATCTGCAGCATTGCATTAGCTGCTGGCTGCACGTGTGCACGCCCGTGTGTGTGTTAGCTAGCCTACTGCTGCGTGTTGGCTTGTCAGCCGTAGGCTACTTTCCTCAAACTTTGGAATATTTCACATATATTAAAATACACTATCATATCTGTCTCTCTCTCTCTCGCTCTCTCTCTCTCTCTTACGTTCTCCATCACTCTCACGGCCAAACGGCAGCCGTCAATAGAGGCAAGCCCCCCGGCGTCTCAGGCATAAAAAAGAGGGGGAGTATGGCTAAAATATAACTTGAAATGACGAGCCAGTTACAGTAACGTAGTTTCACATGTAAATAGAAAATAGCACAGAGACTGAAATGATGAAGGAATATAGCTTATCTTTAATATACTTGTTTCCATATAAGATTAGATAATAATTTGGTATTATTGGGCATACATAAAGTTGTCTTCATGTAAGATGAGGAGGGTGGAGGTGGGTTTAAAATGTAATAAAATGATCTTATCCAATAATATACTGATTAGCCTATACTTTAGCTTTATATGAAAGCATCTCAATCTCATCTAGGGCTTGTGCCCCACCAACATCTCTTCATGCCTCCCAAATCAAAGCAGTCTAGAAACGGCCCTGACAGTCACCCGCTGTCATTCATGCGATTATTAAGAAATGTGACTAAAATGTCAGATGTTATAAACGTTCGGGCTAATTAAGTCATTAAGGCCAGGGGTTCGCATGGAAAGCAGAAACAGATGCAGCCCTCGTTGCCCACCTGCACTTCAGTGCTCACCTTTATCAACCTTCACGATTGTGCTTGCGAGATGGAATCAAATCGAGCCACTTTACTTGCCACTTGACAACCGAGATATTCTTCACCAGCAACCGTCACGTGGGGGTTTACCCTGGGGCACGAATGACGGCTTCACAGGCTTCAGCTGTAGTTACCACCTATGTCTATGGAAACAAGAGAGGCATAGGCTATAATGCATTATTTCGCATTACAGCATAATCATATCTTCTTCAACAGCAACAAGATCAAAAACAAGGTCACCAGCAATAATAATAATAATAACAATAATAATAATAGCGACTATTAGCCTATAGCGCCTCATAAAAAACGAAATGCGTTCAAACAAGGTTTTCGGGTAGACTCGCCGACACGTTTATCCACGACGACCTTTGGATTTACAAATAAAGGGATTTTTTCTCTCCCTTTGCACTAGATGCCATTTTAAAGAGATGTCTGGATTTGGAATTATGGACCATAAATAAACAACGATATAAAGACGGGCAACTTGGACAGATGTAACGCTGGTACTTTTTATTTTGTTGGAAATGAACTCTTCGGAAGCCGCTTCTTTTAAGTTATGGCGCTAGAGAATGGCACGAGGGAGTGGAATTACAATAATTCGCGGACTGCGCCCACTCACATGAGCCAGGAAGCCACACACGTATGTACCAAACTATATAGTAATAATAATACAAACTGACAGAAAGAAAGAATATTGGCGTTGCCGACCTATCTCCAGCGCAATGAGCTTTTCATATGATTGTGTTATTTTCACTTTGATTTGGTCTTGACTGTGATTTAGCCTAGGCCTACTTGTTTTCCTTGCTAATGCTTTACATGATCTCTGCCAAATTTGTGGGGGTTTGTTGTGTTTACAGAATAATTTAGGGATCATTCTAAACAAAAAATGCTGCTCAGTCTGTTTTTCAGAGGAGCAAGTACAATTTGAAACGTTCTAGTTTCTGAATTGTGTTTTTCTCATAAAATAACATATACTGCACTATATAAATGATGATATGTTAGGCCTTATTTACATTAAATCCGTATATTTATCCATCATAAACAGAGCCCTGATTGTAGAAGAAGACAGCAGGCCTAAATCAATAGTTGAACAGTGATTGCTCAACATCACTACATTTGGCCAAAATTACTGCAGTAGCTTTTTAAGCCATGACCTAGCGGTACTGGTCCTGTGGAACGATACCCGACGCCACAGAAATTCTGATAAGCTTGACTGGATATGCCCCCCAGGGAGTCCAGTCTTCCTGTTCTGATGTGAAATGGACTTTAATCCAATTGTAGGAGGAGCAAAATGATGTCCCTCCCCATCATGGAAAGTGGGCGGGGATTCCAAAATGGTGTTTGGTCGTTGCCTCCATCATAGTCCTACTTGTTCTGGCAGGAAGTGGGCTCCTACTCTGGTACTTTCTAGGTAAGCAAGAACTGGAATATTGATTTCCGCAGCAGTACTTTGTGAAAGTTATCCCCATTCATACCGCTGGGTAATTTCTGCATAAATTCAGGATCGTTACATTTTCCACTGACTGACTACCCTTCTAAATGTTTCGCAGTGCCAAATGTTCTTCGTCAGAATTTGTGTTTTTAGAAACGACAGGTCACATTAGAACCGCCGTCACCAAGGGAATGAGTCTCACAAGGCCCTGTCCCCTTGACAACCAACTGACGAAGGTCTGTCGCCTCATTGCAGACTCAGGTGTACTCTAACACTCTTCCAGCCCAATTTAAAATACAGATAACAATTTTGCTTCTCACCCACGTTGGGCGGTGTATTTGCATACGATTGTTAGAACTGACCGTTCTGCTTCCGTGCAAGAACGGCTGAAAAGCTCTCAGGGAGAAAGACATTAGCCAACATTTCACTTTTCCAGACACATTTCTGATGAATGAAGCATATAGGACAGCTGCTTTTAATCCATCATTTAATCCCCTGTGAGCACCTGTGGCAAGCCCCTGCCTCGCAGATGCTCTTTGTAGCTCTGTTATCATCTTGGTTCAGCTTGCTTTATTGCCATAACAATGACACATTTGTGTTGCCAAAGCACGACTCTACATCACAAGATATTATTATTGTATTAGTAGTAGTAGTAGCAGCAGCAATAGTGGTAGTAGTAGTAGTAGCAGCAGCAGCAATAGTGGTAGTAGTAGTAGTAGTAGCAGCAGCAATAGTGGTAGTAGTAGTAGTAGTAGCAGCAGCAATAGTGGTAGTAGTAGTAGTAGTAGCAGCAGCAGCAATAGTGGTAGTAGTAGTAGTAGTAGCAGCAGCAGCAATAGTGGTAGTAGTAGTAGTAGTAGCAGCAGCAGCAATAGTGGTAGTAGTAGTAGTAGCAGCAGCAGCAATAGTGGTAGTAGTAGTAGTAGTAGCAGCAGCAGCAATAGTGGTAGTAGTAGTAGTAGTAGTAGTAGCAGCAGCAGCAATAGTGGTAGTAGTAGTAGTAGTAGCAGCAGCAGCAATAGTGGTAGTAGTAGTAGTAGCAGCAGCAGCAATAGTGGTAGTAGTAGTAGTAGTAGCAGCAGCAGCAATAGTGGTAGTAGTAGTAGTAGCAGCAGCAGCAATAGTGGTAGTAGTAGTAGTAGCAGCAGCAGCAATAGTGGTAGTAGTAGTAGTAGCAGCAGCAGCAATAGTGGTAGTAGTAGTAGTAGCAGCAGCAGCAATAGTGGTAGTAGTAGTAGTAGTAGCAGCAGCAGCAATAGTGGTAGTAGTAGTAGTAGTAGCAGCAGCAGCAATAGTGGTAGTAGTAGTAGTAGTAGCAGCAGCAGCAATAGTGGTAGTAGTAGTAGTAGCAGCAGCAGCAATAGTGGTAGTAGTAGTAGTAGTAGTAGTAGCAGCAGCAGCAATAGTGGTAGTAGTAGTAGTAGCAGCAGCAGCAATAGTGGTAGTAGTAGTAGTAGTAGCAGCAGCAGCAATAGTGGTAGTAGTAGTAGTAGTAGCAGCAGCAGCAGCAATAGTGGTAGTAGTAGTAGTAGCAGCAGCAGCAATAGTGGTAGTAGTAGTAGTAGTAGCAGCAGCAGCAATAGTGGTAGTAGTAGTAGTAGTAGCAGCAGCAGCAATAGTGGTAGTAGTAGTAGTAGTAGCAGCAGCAGCAATAGTGGTAGTAGTAGTAGTAGTAGCAGCAGCAGCAATAGTGGTAGTAGTAGTAGTAGTAGCAGCAGCAGCAATAGTGGTAGTAGTAGTAGTAGCAGCAGCAGCAATAGTGGTAGTAGTAGTAGTAGTAGTAGCAGCAGCAGCAATAGTGGTAGTAGTAGTAGTAGCAGCAGCAGCAATAGTGGTAGTAGTAGTAGTAGTAGCAGCAGCAGCAATAGTGGTAGTAGTAGTAGTAGCAGCAGCAGCAATAGTGGTAGTAGTAGTAGTAGCAGCAGCAGCAATAGTGGTAGTAGTAGTAGTAGTAGCAGCAGCAGCAATAGTGGTAGTAGTAGTAGTAGTAGCAGCAGCAGCAATAGTGGTAGTAGTAGTAGTAGCAGCAGCAGCAATAGTGGTAGTAGTAGTAGTAGTAGCAGCAGCAGCAATAGTGGTAGTAGTAGTAGTAGCAGCAGCAGCAATAGTGGTAGTAGTAGTAGTAGTAGCAGCAGCAGCAATAGTGGTAGTAGTAGTAGTAGTAGCAGCAGCAGCAATAGTGGTAGTAGTAGTAGTAGCAGCAGCAATAGTGGTAGTAGTAGTAGTAGTAGCAGCAGCAGCAATAGTGGTAGTAGTAGTAGTAGTAGCAGCAGCAGCAATAGTGGTAGTAGTAGTAGTAGCAGCAGCAGCAATAGTGGTAGTAGTAGTAGTAGTAGCAGCAGCAATAGTGGTAGTAGTAGTAGCAGCAGCAGCAATAGTGGTAGTAGTAGTAGTAGCAGCAGCAGCAATAGTGGTAGTAGTAGTAGTAGCAGCAGCAGCAATAGTAGTAGTAGTAGTAGTAGCAGCAGCAGCACTAGTGGTAGTAGTAGTAGTAGCAGCAGCAGCAATAGTGGTAGTAGTAGTAGTAGTAGCAGCAGCAATAGTGGTAGTAGTAGTAGTAGCAGCAGCAGCAATAGTGGTAGTAGTAGTAGTAGCAGCAGCAGCAATAGTGGTAGTAGTAGTAGTAGCAGCAGCAGCAATAGTGGTAGTAGTAGTAGTAGTAGCAGCAGCAGCAATAGTGGTAGTAGTAGTAGTAGCAGCAGCAGCAATAGTGGTAGTAGTAGTAGTAGCAGCAGCAGCAATAGTGGTAGTAGTAGTAGTAGCAGCAGCAGCAATAGTGGTAGTAGTAGTAGTAGTAGCAGCAGCAGCAATAGTGGTAGTAGTAGTAGTAGTAGCAGCAGCAGCAATAGTGGTAGTAGTAGTAGTAGCAGCAGCAATAGTGGTAGTAGTAGTAGTAGTAGCAGCAGCAATAGTGGTAGTAGTAGTAGTAGTAGCAGCAGCAGCAATAGTAGTAGTAGTAGTAGTAGCAGCAGCAGCAATAGTGGTAGTAGTAGTAGTAGTAGCAGCAGCAATAGTGGTAGTAGTAGTAGTAGCAGCAGCAATAGTGGTAGTAGTAGTAGTAGTAGCAGCAGCAATAGTGGTAGTAGTAGTAGTAGTAGCAGCAGCAGCAATAGTAGTAGTAGTAGTAGTAGTAGCAGCAGCAGCAATAGTGGTAGTAGTAGTAGTAGCAGCAGCAATAGTGGTAGTAGTAGTAGTAGTAGCAGCAGCAATAGTGGTAGTAGTAGTAGTAGCAGCAGCAGCAATAGCAGTAGTAGTAGTAGTAGCAGCAGCAATAGTGGTAGTAGTAGTAGCAGCAGCAGCAATAGTGGTAGTAGTAGTAGTAGTAGCAGCAATAGTAGTAGTAGTAGTAGTAGTAGTAGCAGCAGCAATAGTGGTAGTAGTAGTAGTAGTAGCAGCAATAGTAGTAGTAGTAGTAGCAGCAGAAATAGTGGTAGTAGTAGTAGTAGTAGCAGCAGCAGCAATAGTAGTAGTAGTTGTAGTAGCAGCAGCAGTAGTGGTAGTAGTAGTAGCAGCAGCAGCAATAGTGGTAGTAGTAGTAGTAGTAGCAGCAGCAATAGTAGTAGTAGTAGTAGTAGTAGCAGCAGCAATAGTGGTAGTAGTAGTAGTAGTAGCAGCAATAGTAGTAGTAGTACTAGCAGCAGCAATAGTGGTAGTAGTAGTAGCAGCAGCAGCAATAGTGGTAGTAGTAGTAGTAGTAGTAGCAGCAGCAGCAATAGTGGTAGTAGTAGTAGTAGTAGTAGTAGCAGCAGCAATAGTGGTAGTAGTAGTAGTAGTAGTAGTAGTAGCAGCAGCAGCAATAGTGGTAGTAGTAGTAGTAGCAGCAGCAGCAATAGTGGTAGTAGTAGTAGTAGTAGCAGCAGCAGTAGTAGTAGTAGTAGTAGTAGCAGCAGCAATAGTGGTAGTAGTAGTAGTAGCAGCAGCAGCAATAGTAGTAGTAGTAGTAGTAGCAGCAGCAATAGTGGTAGTAGTAGTAGTAGTAGTAGCAGCAGCAGCAATAGTAGTAGTAGTAGTAGTAGCAGCAGCAATAGTGGTAGTAGTAGTAGTAGTAGCAGCAGCAGCAATAGTAGTAGTAGTAGTAGTAGCAGCAGCAATAGTGGTAGTAGTAGTAGCAGCAGCAGCAATAGTGGTAGTAGTAGTAGCAGCAGCAGCAATAGTGGTAGTAGTAGTAGTAGTAGTAGCAGCAGCAGCAATAGTAGTAGTAGTAGTAGTAGTAGCAGCAGCAATAGTAGTAGTAGTAGTAGTAGCAGCAGCAGCAATAGTAGTAGTAGTAGTAGTAGCAGCAGCAGCAATAGTGGTAGTAGTAGTAGCAGCAGCAATAGTAGTAGTAGTAGTAGTAGTAGCAGCAGCAGCACTAGTGGTAGTAGTAGTAGTAGTAGTAGCAGCAGCAGCAATAGTAGTAGTAGTAGTAGTAGCAGCAGCAATAGTGGTAGTAGTAGTAGTAGTAGTAGCAGCAGCAGCAATAGTAGTAGTAGTAGTAGTAGCAGCAGCAATAGTGGTAGTAGTAGTAGTAGTAGCAGCAGCAGCAATAGTAGTAGTAGTAGTAGTAGCAGCAGCAATAGTGGTAGTAGTAGTAGCAGCAGCAGCAATAGTGGTAGTAGTAGTAGTAGTAGTAGCAGCAGCAATAGTGGTAGTAGTAGTAGTAGTAGCAGCAGCAGCAATAGTAGTAGTAGTAGTAGTAGCAGCAGCAGCAATAGTGGTAGTAGTAGTAGTAGTAGTAGCAGCAGCAGCAATAGTAGTAGTAGTAGTAGTAGCAGCAGCAATAGTGGTAGTAGTAGTAGTAGCAGCAGCAGCAATAGTAGTAGTAGTAGTAGTAGCAGCAGCAATAGTGGTAGTAGTAGTAGTAGCAGCAGCAGCAATAGTAGTAGTAGTAGTAGTAGCAGCAGCAATAGTGGTAGTAGTAGTAGTAGTAGCAGCAGCAGCAATAGTAGTAGTAGTAGTAGTAGCAGCAGCAATAGTGGTAGTAGTAGTAGCAGCAGCAGCAATAGTGGTAGTAGTAGTAGCAGCAGCAGCAATAGTGGTAGTAGTAGTAGTAGTAGTAGCAGCAGCAGCAATAGTAGTAGTAGTAGTAGTAGCAGCAGCAATAGTAGTAGTAGTAGTAGTAGCAGCAGCAGCAATAGTAGTAGTAGTAGTAGTAGCAGCAGCAATAGTGGTAGTAGTAGTAGTAGTAGCAGCAGCAATAGTAGTAGTAGTAGTAGTTGTAGCAGCAGCAGCAATAGTGGTAGTAGTAGTAGTAGTAGTAGCAGCAGCAGCAATAGTAGTAGTAGTAGTAGTAGCAGCAGCAATAGTGGTAGTAGTAGTAGTAGTAGTAGCAGCAGCAGCAATAGTAGTAGTAGTAGTAGTAGCAGCAGCAATAGTGGTAGTAGTAGTAGTAGTAGCAGCAGCAGCAGCAATAGTAGTAGTAGTAGTAGTAGCAGCTGCAATAGTGGTAGTAGTAGTAGCAGCAGCAGCAATAGTGGTAGTAGTAGTAGTAGTAGTAGCAGCAGCAATAGTGGTAGTAGTAGTAGTAGTAGCAATAGTGGTAGTAGTAGTAGTAGCAGCAGCAGCAATAGTGGTAGTAGTAGTAGTAGTAGTAGCAGCAGCAGCAATAGTAGTAGTAGTAGTAGTAGTAGTAGTAGCAGCAGCAGCAATAGTAGTAGTAGTAGTAGTAGTAGCAGCAGCAGCAGCAATAGTGGTAGTAGTAGTAGTAGTAGTAGCAGCAGCAGCAATAGTAGTAGTAGTAGTAGTAGCAGCAGCAGCAGCAATAGTGGTAGTAGTAGTAGTAGTAGTAGCAGCAGCAGCAATAGTAGTAGTAGTAGTAGTAGTAGCAGCAGCAGCAATAGTGGTAGTAGTAGTAGTAGTAGTAGCAGCAGCAGCAATAGTGGTAGTAGTAGTAGTAGCAGCAGCAGCAATAGTAGTAGTAGTAGTAGTAGTAGTAGCAGCAGCAGCAGCAATAGTAGTAGTAGTAGTAGTAGTAGTAGCAGCAGCAGCAATAGTGGTAGTAGTAGTCGTAGCAGCAGCAGCAATAGTGGTAGTAGTAGTCAGAGTAGCAGCAGCAGCAGCAGCAATAGTGGTAGTAGTAGTAGTAGTAGTAGCAGCAGCAGCAATAGTGGTAGTAGTAGTCAGAGTAGCAGCAGCAGCAATAGTGGTAGTAGTAGTCAGAGCAGCAGCAGCAGCAGCAGCAGTAGTAGTAGTAGTAGTAGTTATTTCAATGCACGCATTTAGAATCTACCAGTTAAAATAGCATTCTTAAAAAGAGAACAGGATAAATGTATCTGTGTGTCTCTCTCCACCTGGGTCCCAGACTATAAAGTGTGGCAGCTGGAACCCAGGGTGCAGCAGCAGTACTCTGCAATGGTGACAATCCTCAACAGAAACTTCTCCTCCCAGCTGGCCTCCCGCACCAGCCTGGAGTTCAGAGCGGAGGCCAGGTCTGTGCAGGACATGGTGAGCCTCGCCTTCAGGGCAATAGAGCATCTCACACTGCAAGGGGCATGGGGCATCGAGAGGGTGCTTTAACCCTGTGTGGGGCAGACATTTTGTCCTTTTGCATGTTGTTCGCGGTCTTGGTTTAGGCCAGGTACAGTACTGCAGGTGAAAGGTGCATGTTTAGGGGTCAGGATGTTACCACTGGGATGCTTCAGGAGTTTTGGGCTTCCTTTGAAACCCTCTCTCCTGTTTTTTTTGTTTTTTTTCTGGAGATGAAAACAAATGAAATCATCTGATTTATCCGGGTACTTCAACTCCACTGTTGTCTTTGCATTTGGGTGAGTTAGACTATGTTTCTTGTATATGGAGACTACAGAACATACATATACACCTAGTACAGAGAAAAAATAAAAGTATACATCCAGCTTAATACAAAGCAAGCTTTTTTTTGACTGCTCTCCTCTCAGCCCTGTTTTTTTTCAGGTGAAGAAACTGGTTGAAATCACTGATTTATCCGGGTACAACTTCAACTCCACTGTGTTGTTTTTTTTTTGGGTGAGTACTATGTTGTTTCTCTGTATAGGAGAAGACTACAGAACATACATATACACCTAGTACAGAGAAAAAATAAAAGTATACATCCAGCTTAATACAAAGCAAGCATAATAAAACTAGAGTCCAGGAATAAGAGCATAGTGAGCATTCAAGCAATCAGTCCAGTGTATAGTTTAGGATGGACCATATCAGTTGCTGTGGCTACAGCTACCTGTGTGTCTCACTTGGCTGCTTTCTCCTACTTTATTCTTTACTTTACTTTTCCTGTCTCTTTCCTTTACTTCATATTTTTATTTCTCCATCATTTCTATTTCCCTATACATGGCACCACTGTGACCGGCCTTTGTTTCCCCAGGGAGGGAAGCGTGGTTGCACACTTTTGGCTCATTTTGTCGGTGCCGAAGAGCCATGTCGAAAAGGTCACACTGGATCGTGTCAGCGGAAGCCTGACGAGGCGTCTTCTGGCCTACAGTGTGCGGAACACAGCCTTCTATCAGGGATATCTATTATATCTCCCCACTTTTTCCATTACAGGTGAGAGACCATGCAATCACTGCCATGTTAGCAACACTATTACGAGTCTCAGATGGCACCATTATTGCTCATCATTACATCTTTTGCACCATTCCCTCATTAACACAGGTCATTTTCAATGTTTATTCTATTTAGTTGGGTAGATTCTTTTAACTTCTTTTGTTTTCATAAATGGACACAGAGTGCAAATTGTCCTTAATGTTATGTCTTTAAGAGGGTGCACTGTGTTGCCAATGAACTGGGCTTTCTTTTGACTCTTCACAAGCTATTACTTTTGACTCTTGCACAACCATCTGTGACTCACTCAGTGGATCTCACTCTGTATGAGAGCACATTTTGTTCACATTGCACTCATATAAACTGAGGATTTCCTATCTGCTTAGTTTATCTAAAGGTATGGTCCAGTCTGAAAACAAACATCAAAGCTATTCAAGCCTTTTCACTGTCTTTATTACTTTGTCTGTTTTGCATGTTCTCATTTTATATTTTATATTTCTGCAGAAAGTGACCCCAAAGTCATAGAGCTTTTGAAAGCTTCCTTTGGTATGATTTGCATTTCCCCTTCTGTTTCTTTCACTTTATTTAGTGTTGATAGTTATTATTTCTGCTTTCTGGTCCAAGTCATCTAACTGCATCTGATTCATCTCTCTCCACTTACTTCGGCTCGCATCAAATTCAAAACCCTGGTGATAGCCTATCGGGTAGCTAAAGGGACAGCTCCGTTATATCTTTAAAAGATCATCAGACCCTACACACTTACCACACCCCTCCATTCTGCTACCTCTGCGCGCCTGGCACATCCCCAAGTACCCGTGTACCTTGGTGTACAGACTAATCACTAATACTTCAGTGGTGTACAGACTAATCACTAATCCTTCAGTGTTGTGCAAACTCATCACTAATCCTTCAATGGTGTACAGACTCATCACTAATCCTTCAATGGTGTACAGACTAATCACTAATCATTCAGTGGTGTACAGACTAATCACTAATCCTTCAGTGGTTTACAGACTAATCACAAATCCTTCAGTGGTGTACAGACTAATAACTAATTCTTCAGTGGTTTACAGACTAATCACTAATCCTTCAGTGGTTTACAGACTAATCACTAATCCTTCAGTGGTGTGCAGACTAATCACAAATCCTTCAGTGGTGTACAGACTAATCATTAATCCTTCAGTGGTTTACAGACTAATCATACAGTTGTGTACAAATTAATCCAGCAGTGGAGTACATACTAATAATCCTTCAGTGGTTCACAGAATAATCATACAGTGGTGTATTGAACCTTGTGTTTGAGCATTTGAGAGGCACTCTCCATGATCAGGCTCCTTCCCCCTCTCAAAGACTGTTACAGGTACCATGCGGTGACGTCCAGTTCACCTGTGGCCCTCAGGGGCCCAAACACCCAGCAGTCCTCCTGTATCTGGCGCCTGAGAGCCCCGCTGGGCTCCAGACTGGAGCTGAGGATGGAGTGGCTGCTGCCAGAGTGCCGAGACCGCCTGGCGGTGTATGACTCCGTAATCCCCACGGACTCCCGCCTCATAACCTCGTGAGTGCTCCATTTCTACTGTCCCACATCATAACCTTGTGAGTGCTCCATTTCTACTGTCCCACATCATAACCTCGTGAGTGCTCCATTTCTACTGTCCCACATCATAACCTTGTGAGTGCTCAATTTCTACTGTTCTGCCTCATAACCTCGTGAGTGCTCAATTTCTACTGTTCCACCTCATAACCTCGTGAGTGCTCCATTTCTACTGTCCCACATCATAACCTTGTGAGTGCTCAATTTCTACTGTTCCACCTCATAACCTTGTGAGTGCTCCATTTCTACTGTCCCACACCATAACCTCCTGAGTGCTCCATTTCTACTGTTCCACCTCATAACCTTGTGAGTGCTCCATTTCTACTGTCCCACATCATAACCTTGTGAGTGCTCAATTTCTACTGTTCCACCTCATAACCTTGTGAGTGCTCCATTTCTACTGTCCCACACCATAACCTCCTGAGTGCTCCATTTCTACTGTCCCACACCATAACCTCCTGAGTGCTCCATTTCTACTGTTCCACCTCATAACCTTGTGAGTGCTCCATTTCTACTGTCCCACATCATAACCTTGTGAGTGCTCAATTTCTACTGTTCCACCTCATAACCTTGTGAGTGCTCCATTTCTACTGTCCCACACCATAACCTCCTGAGTGCTCCATTTCTACTGTCCCACATCATAACCTTGTGAGTGCTCAATTTCTACTGTTCCGCCTCATAACCTCATGAGTGTCTTACCTCTATGGACTCCCATCTCCTAACTTTCCGTTTCTGTGCATTCCGAGTACATACATCATAAACTTGTGTGTCCCCATACTGCATACGTATCATAACCTTGTGAATGTCCCCATACTACATACGTATCATAACCTTGTGAGTGTCCCCATACTGCATACGTATCATAACCTTGTGAGTGTCCCCATACTGCATACGTATCATAACCTTGTGAGTGTCCCCATACTGCATACGTATCATAACCTTGTGAGTGTCCCCATACTGCATACGTATCATAACCTTGTGAGTGTCCCCATACTGCATACGTATCATAACCTTGTGAGTGTCCCCATACTGCATACGTATCATAACCTTGTGAGTGTCCCCATACTGCATACGTATCATAACCTTGTGAGTGTCCCCATACTGCATACGTATCATAACCTTGTGAGTGTCCCCATACTGCATACGTATCATAACCTTGTGAGTGTCCCCATACTGCATACGTATCATAACCTTGTGAGTGTCCCCATACTACATACGTATCATAACCTTGTGAGTGTCCCCATACTGCATACGTATCATAACCTTGTGAGTGTCCCCATACTGCATACGTATCATAACCTTGTGAATGTCCCCATACTGCATACGTATCATAACCTTGTGAGTGTCCCCATACTGCATACGTATCATAACCTTGTGAGTGTCCCCATACTGCATACGTATCATAACCTTGTGAGTGTCCCCATACTGCATACGTATCATAACCTTGTGAATGTCCCCATACTGCATACGTATCATAACCTTGTGAGTGTCCTCATACTGCATACGTATCATAACCTTGTGAATGTCCTCATACTGCATACGTATCATAACCTTGTGTGTGTCCCCATACTGCATACGTATCATAACCTTGTGAATGTCCCCATACTGCATACGTATCATAACCTTGTGAGTGTCCTCATACTGCATACGTATCATAACCTTGTGAATGTCCCCATACTGCATACGTATCATAACCTTGTGAGTGTCCCCATACTACTTTCTCTCTCTTTCTCTCTATATCTATCTCTCACTCTCTCAGTGTGTATGGGTGCAGCAGACATGAGCAGGTGGTGAGGTTGCTCTCTTCAGAGCAGTGGATGACAGTGTTGTGGAAACAGGGTCTGTACAACTACAAGGACCCTTTCGCCCTCTCTGCCCAGGCCTGGCCCTCTCGTGGTGAGAGCCAGCGACCTTTAAAATGCAGCATTATCAGACCAGCATATTTCATTAATTATTTTTTAAAACTCCACATGCCTTCCTCTACACAGAAGCATCTGAGTTTCCCTTTAGAAGATACTCTAGATATTCCAGTATTTTGTATGTTGAAATACTTTATGTCTATGTGTGTGGATAGGGGCATTGTCATCTTGATACAACCTTTTCTAAGTATATTTCTCTCTCTCTCTCTCTCTCTCTCTCTCTCTCTCTCTCTCTCTCTCTCTCTCTCTCTCTCTCTCTCTCTCTCTCTCTCTCTCTCTCTCTCACACACACACACAGTGTGCTCGTCCGTTTTTGACCTACAGCCAGTCCTGGGGGTCCAGGGCAGTTTCCAAACCCCCTTCTACCCCAGTTACTACCCTCCTGACACAAACTGCTCCTGGCACTTCAATGTAAGCTTTCTGTCCGTCCAGTCGCTGTCCTTACATATAGCATGTCTCTCAGTGACCATGTGCTGCATAGCCATGCATGCTTACTAAACTGTCAACTTACTAAACTGAGGACAGAGATGGGAGTTGAACAGAGCAATGTGACAGTCTCTGTCTTCATCTTTGAGCAAGGGATTAATGCAAGCATGCAAATGTGTGTTTTTTTAATTAAACACAGGTTCTGTAGTTGACCAAAATGAATGGTGTGTTTTTGGTGAATGTAGAAAATTGCAGCACTTATATTCGTTATTAAAACGGAAAGGACAGTGTGCTGAGGTTGTTTTGCCCATCGGCGCGGGTTCAGACAGCTGTGTTTTGTGACGTGACAGTAATGAATGTTTGAATGCACAGTCTGTAGATTTGTTTACCTTTGACTGTCTAGCTGCCATTTACAATTTGGTATTAGCAGACGCCAAAGCGATTTTCCAAAGTAGTACAGCATCAGGAGTGAGCATCCAACACTGACAGGGTCAATGATGAAGCTCTAAGTGCCATGGAAACAATAAGTGCACTGGCAGTAAGACAAATGAGCGTTGCACCTAGAAAGTTCTGTCAGGAAACTCTTGTTGCAGCCGACCATCGGCCGGCTAGCAACCACGCGTCTCATACTCAACCAATCGCATGCACACAAGAGTCAGGAGTCTTTGCTGTTTCTGTGTTAAAAGAAATTTGTGATCACCCTCCACCACCCCAGCTTCCACCTGTTGTTAGGATCTGCTTTTGGTACGGGGGCGTTTCCGGTCATCTCCTGTTTAGCGGGGAGATGCGCGTGCTCCAGAGTAGTACCTAAAGCAGGTCCATTCAGCGCCAAACCGAAATAATTGTACAGCACCTTCATTAAAACATTTAATTTAGATGCGTGAGTTGTCCTGACAGAAGTGCATTTACAGTAAGAAATGGTGTATCTCTGCCTGTCTCCCTATCTGCCTGCAAGCCAGGTGCCCTCTATGGAGTATGGACTGATGCTGGAGTTCGAAGGGTATGAGCTGAGCAGGGCCAACTACAACCAGGCCTGTACACAGGGCCAGTGGGTGATACAGAACCGCAGGTAACATTAACACTAGATACTCTAACCCCGGTTCCAGACAGCTGCACTTGATCAGGGGGGGGCGGGGGGGGGGGGGGGGGTATTTAACAAAGAAGAATTACTAAATTAGCTGGATAACTGCACTGACTAAAATCCAGAACAGCTCTTTTTTACTTCAGTCCAGATTTGGGAGGGTTCCAGGTTTTACTTCGTGAAATACCCCCCTGGGCTGCCACTTAGTTGGGATTCTACTTAATCTGGCATATTGTTCGTGTTGATGTGTCAGCGTTGCATTGTGTGCCCGTTTGGTTGAGCACTGAGCTACACAATGAAACTGGGTTTGTGTTTGTCTGTGTTGGACTTAATGAGCTCACAGCCTTAATCTACAGCTGGATTTTTTTGGTCAGCCTATTGCAGGTCTTATTATTAATAACTAGATGTGCATTTTTGGTGAATTCCCAACATCCCTCTTGTCTTTTCCCTAGGCTGTGCGGGACTCGGAATCTCCAGCCGTATGCCGAGCGCCTCTACTTCCTGTCCAACTCCACCAGTGTTACTATGACGTCAGAGGTGTCCCTCACCGGCCCCGGGCTCCAGGTCCACTACAGCCTCTTCAACCAATCAGATCGTGAGTCCGCCCTCCCTCATCAGGCCACAGATTTAATCTTCAACCAATCAGAGCATGAGTCCACCCTTCTTTCTCTAGCCAGTCTCAGTCTTTAACCAATCAATGCATGAATCTGGCCTCCCTTCTCTGGCTACAGTCTCAGTGTTCACCCAATCAGAGTGCGAGTCCACCCTCCCACAGTATCGAGGAGGAGGCTAATCAGGCTGCTTCTGCGCTGTGTTTCAGCCTGTCCCAGACAATTCCTCTGCACTGTCAACGGGCTGTGCGTCCCGGCATGCGACGGGGTCAAGGACTGTCCCAACGGCTTGGACGAGAGGAACTGTGGTAAGACAAAGGGGAGCAGGTTTCATATAGTTATCTGTGAATTATTTGCTTTTGCATCTACAGCCTTTCCATTCCCTTTGCTTTATGTTTTGATGGTGGGGGGGGGGGGGTGCAGCATTGATGATTTAGCCCATGTATGTAGTGGTATCAAAACCACAAAAGCATTTCTTGAGGTGCCAGGAAAAAGAATTAGAGTGATAGCCGTTTGGACTGGGGCAAAGTGTCTGTGAGTCTCTAGCTAGCGGCTACAGATGGTGTGTGGTTTTGTTTCACAGTGTGTGTTGCCCAGTACCAGTGTCCCGAGGACAGCCAGTGTGTGGACTATTTCAAAGTGTGCGATCACCATCCGGACTGTGAGCACGGCAGGGATGAGGAGAACTGCAGCGAAGGTACCTCACCCCAGCCCAGCCTCTGCAATGGCCATTCTACACAGTGACCATGGTTAGTTGTCCACAGTTATCTGAAACCATTGACACTAACATAATGCATTCTTATTGTGTGTGTGTGTGTGTGTGTGTGTGTGTGTGCATGTGCATGTGTGTGTATGCGTGTGTGTGTGTGTGTGCATTATATCTGCCCAGGTGTGGAGTGCACTGAGATGACGTACGTGTGCGCTGACGGGACTTGCATCAAGAAGCCAAACCCGGAGTGTGACCTCATCACCGATTGCCCTGACGCATCTGATGAGAAGCAATGCAGTGAGACTCTCAAACAGCTGTGCTCAGTACCACAGCACTGCACTCACACAATGCTCAATTACTGCATCTCACCTGGGGTCAGAACTCACAGCTGGACCGTGAGGACAACAACATTCATAGTTGGGATATTTTTAGCGATATAAAACGTGGATGGTGCTTAAAAAATCCAGTGAATAGTGCAAGTGACAAATAATTAAATACATTGAAAGTATTAAAGCATTAATCATCTCCAGCCAGGTTCTCCTAAAGCAGCACTGTGCTGCCAGGTTCTCCTAAAGCAGCGCTGTGCTGCCAGGTTCTCCTAAAGCAGCGCTGTGCTGCCAGGGTTTCCTAAAGCAGCACTGTGCGCAGAGGTGCAGAACATTCCTCCAGGTTCTCCTAAAGCAGCACTGTGCTGCCAGGTTCTCCTAAAGCAGCACTGTGCTGCCAGGTTCTCCTAAAGCAGCGCTGTGCTGCCAGGTTCTCCTAAAGCAGCACTGTGCTGCCAGGTTCTCCTAAAGCAGCGCTGTGCTGCCAGGTTCTCCTAAGGCAGCACTGTGCGCAGAGGTGCAGAACATTTATCCAGGTTCTCCTAAAGCAGCGCTGCACTGCCAGGTTCTCCTAATGTAGCGCTGTGCACAGAGGTGCAGAACATTCCGTCAGGTTCTCCTAAAGCAGCGCTGTGCACAGAGGTGCAGAACATTCATTAGCCATATAAGGGAGTCTGATCTGACTGGGCTTAAAGAGATTACAGTAGAGAGAACAGTAGCGCACAGTAGTGCGTGACAATTAGAATGATTGTACAAATTACAGTGTATGTAAAAATGGCTTTCATGGCATGGACATGGATGGACAGGTGAGTGTATGACAGAGAGGGGTCAGTGTGTTCTGTCAGTAACTGAGAGGCAGAGGAGTCAGTGTGTTCTGTCAGTAACTGAGGGCAGAGGAGTCAGTGTGTTCTGTCAGTAACTGAGGGCAGAGGGGTCAGTGTGTGCTGTAAGTAACTGAGAGAGGCAGAGGAGTCAGTGTGTTCTGTCAGTAACTGAGAGAGGCAGAGGAGTCAGTGTGTTCTGTCAGTAACTGAGAGAGGCAGAGGAGTCAGTGTGTTCTGTCAGTAACAGAGAGGCAGAGGGGTCAGTGTGTGCTGTCAGTAACAGAGAGGCAGAGGAGTCAGTGTGTTCTGTAAGTAACTAAGAGACAGAGGGGTCAGTGTGTTCTGTCAGTAACTGAGAGAGGTAGAGGGGTCAGTGTGTGCTGTCAGTAACTGAGAGAGGCAGAGGGGTCAGTGTGTGCTGTCAGTAACTGAGAGAGGCAGAGGGGTCAGTGTGTGCTGTCAGTAACTGAGAGGCAGAGGGGTCAGTGTGTGCTGTCAGTAACTGAGAGAGGCAGGGGGGTCAGTGTGTGCTATCAGTAACTGAGAGAGGTAGAGGGGTCAGTGTGTGCTGTCAGTAACTGAGAGAGGTAGAGGGGTCAGTGTGTGCTGTCAGTAACTGAGAGAGGCAGAGGGGTCAGTGTGTTCTGTCAGTAACTGAGAGAGGCAGAGGGGTCAGTGTGTGCTGTCAGTAACTGAGAGAGGTAGAGGGGTCAGTGTGTGCTGTCAATAACTGAGAGAGGTAGAGGGGTCAGTGTGTGCTGTCAGTAACTGAGAGAGGTAGAGGGGTCAGTGTGTGCTGTCAGTAACTGAGAGAGGTAGAGGGGTCAGTGTGTGCTATCAGTAACTGAGAGAGGCAGGGGGGTCAGTGTGTTCTGTCAGTAACTGAGATAGGTAGAGGGGTCAGTGTGTGCTGTCAGTAACTGAGAGAGGTAGAGGGGTCAGTGTGTGCTGTCAGTAACTGAGAGAGGTAGAGGGGTCAGTGTGTGCTATCAGTAACTGAGAGAGGCAGAGGGGTCAGTGTGTTCTGTCAGTAACTGAGAGAGGCAGAGGGGTCAGTGTGTGCTGTCAGTAACTGAGAGAGGCAGAGGGGTCAGTGTGTGCTATCAGTAACTGAGAGAGGCAGAGGGGTCAGTGTGTGCTGTCAGTAACTGAGAGAGGCAGAGGGGTCAGTGTGTGCTATCAGTAACTGAGAGAGGTAGAGGGGTTAGTGTGTGCTGTCAGTAACTGAGAGAGGTAGAGGGGTCAGTGTGTGCTGTCAGTAACTGAGAGAGGCAGAGGGGTCAGTGTGTTCTGTCAGTAACTGAGAGAGGCAGAGGGGTCAGTGTGTGCTGTCAGTAACTGAGAGAGGCAGAGGGGTCAGTGTGTGCTGTCAGTAACTGAGAGAGGCAGAGGGGTCAGTGTGTGCTGTCAGTAACTGAGAGAGGCAGAGGGGTCAGTGTGTTCTGTCAGTAACTGAGAGAGGCAGAGGGGTCAGTGTGTGCTGTCAGTAACTGAGAGAGGTAGAGGGGTCAGTGTGTGCTGTCAGTAACTGAGAGAGGTAGAGGGGTCAGTGTGTGCTGTCAGTAACTGAGAGAGGCAGGGGGGTCAGTGTGTTCTGTCAGTAACTGAGAGAGGTAGAGGGGTCAGTGTGTTCTGTCAGTAACTGAGAGAGGCAGAGGGGTCAGTGTGTGCTGTCAGTAACTGAGAGAGGCAGAGGGGTCAGTGTGTGCTGTCAGTAACTGAGAGAGGCAGAGGGGTCAGTGTGTGCTGTCAGTAACTCAGTGTGTTCGTCAGATTGTGGGCTGCGTCAGTTCACCAGCCGCGTGGTTGGCGGGCTCAACGCCACCGAGGGGGAGTGGCCATGGCAGGCCAGCCTGCAGATCAGCGGTCGGCACATCTGCGGAGGGGTGCTCATCTCCAGCCAATGGGTGATCTCGGCAGCTCACTGTTTCTATGACGACCGGTAAGGAGGCCAGCTCAGCTCCCGCAGCGCCATCACTGCCTGACAGCTGCCGTATCAGTCAGTGTCATTGGCTCTGAGTGAGTGAACAGCATCTCCCATCAGGAGGCGCGGATGCAGGCTCTTATACAGCACTGTCTCCTCAGGTTCTATTCATGTTTAACAGCCAGAGACCACATCAGGGCATCGCTTCCTTTACAAAGCACAACTGCACACACATTCTTTCTGTTTCATTGCTTTTGACTTTAAAACTTTAAAACATCTCTGAGCTCGCTGTGAGGGCCCTCAACAAACATCACTGGGTTCGTAGCATTCAGAAAGCAAAGGGAAATAAAGCCTCTCTGCTTCGCTGTGCATTTTATCTCTGATAGCTGAGCTTAGCCTTTGTGTCAGGGTTCCCTCCCCTGTCTCCCAGCGTCTACTCTCCCAGCCTGTGGACAGTGTACCTGGGCAAGCTGTGGCTCGGCCGCAACAGCCAGACCGAGGAGGCCATCAAAGTCACCGAGATCCACCTGCACCATTACTACGACGACGAAACCCACGACTACGACCTGGCGCTGCTCAGGCTGGAGAGACCCGTGTCGGCCGGGACCCTGGCCCAGCCCGCCTGCCTCCCCTCCCCTACGCACCTGCTGGAGGCCGGGCTGCTCTGCTGGGTGACGGGGTGGGGGGCGCTGAAGGAGGGGGGTAAGAGAGCTCCGGGTCTGCGTCTGGGTGGGCGGGGCTTGCATTTCTGATGCCTAAACTAGTTAGACTATCATAGAGAAATTGAAGTGGAAACTCCAAAACTACATTTGTTAATAAAGCACCTGCGTCTCACCCCCTCTGGCCTTCATCAAGGGTAAGCTCTAGCATTCTTTGAAATTTTCAAGATATTGCAATTATAAACAATATTATAAACTGTACACTCACGTGTGAATGCAGGCTCACATTTAACAAGACATCAAAATTAAAAGAAAGAGGTAGAGAGAGACCATTAAGCCAGTCCTTCAGCTTCAATGTACAGGAACAATAGAAAACGAGGTCGGCAACTATGATGGAATCAACACACAACCAAAGAGCCGCCAAAAAACAAAAATAGAAAATCACATTTCTACTGAAACTACTGAAACTAAAAAAACTCACCTTGGAAGTCAGAAATACTTCACCCGACAGGGACTGTTGATGCTGGCCCTGATTGGATGATGCACAGTTCGGGCTTTGATTGAAGGGGGTAGGGTTATCTATAGCAGAGACCGGGTTAAGCCATGACAAAATGAACAACTCTAAGCTGTTGAAGGCAGAGAAAAGTACCATGATATTATTATCAAAAAGTGATTACTGGCTGTTTCAGACAAGCTTTAAGGAGATAAAACATATATGGGAGGTAGTTCAGCTTATAACAAAAATGATATTCGTAAACCTACCTTTCACAATAGAGATACAGTTTGTAATTGTTAAGTCCACCCAGTATTGAAACTCAATAGTCCAAGAATTTCTCTACCACAATGTCAGACTAATTTAGACTCCTGGGCTTCTGCTTTTATCAGGTGTGGCTTAGAAAATGTCAACTCCAACCTGAGAAGCTTTAACAACCATTACGTACATGGAATTAAGACGTTCAATTGATGTTTTCAACTGACCGTCACAGATTTCTAATTTATTTTATTACAAACGGAGAACATTCACACTCCAAATTGCAATAGTGACCCTGTGGTGCTGTATAGCCATGGTGAGCCCTCCTTATTTGAATTGTTTGTGTTCTGTTTATTCTACAAAAAGAGGTGATACAAATCTTCCTGCCATGGCGATTACTAAGACACCCTGTATTTGTATATGTATGAGGGCATGTATATCAGTGTGTTTTTTAATTACCTAAAGGAATTCCCTTAATGATGAAGGCCACAATCACAATGAATAAATTAAATCCAAAACAGTTTAGTGTACTACTAAGTACACAAAGTGTGATAGCGAATGTGTACTACATACAAGTATATACTGTAGGCAGATTTTTGTAAAATAATAAATGAACTGGGGGGATGGCATCCCCTTGTATACCCCTTCAAATCGCCTCCTGACTGTATGTCAGATGATACTCAGAAGCAATAAGCGATATCAGGGTGTTTCTTTGTATGCAGTAATGTGCGTAAAAGCAGCTGGTGTGTTGGAGGACTCACAGACTCAGCACAGAAATATGGGTCTCTGGTCAATGGCACTGCTTAACTGGTAGCGTGTGCAACCTTTTACCTTACACATTCTCTCTTTCTCTCTCTCTCTCTCTCTCTCTCTCTCTCTCTTCCCCCGGTCAGGCTCCAGCAGTAACATCCTGCAGAAAGTGGCCGTGCCGCTGATCAGCGAGGACATCTGCAACAGGTCCTACGGCTACAGCATCACTCCCAGAATGCTGTGCGCCGGCTTTCACGACGGGGACAAAGATGCGTGCCAGGTCAGTGTGACTGCCTCTCTCAGTTACTGACAGAACACACTGACCCTTCTGCCTCTCTCAGTTATTCATCTGTGCGTGTGTACGTACGTGCGTGCGTGCGTGCGTGCGAGAACCTTCCAGGGTGTAGTGAAAAGGGATGATATTATTTAAAACATGGTATATTGTAATATAATTTCAATATGAGCTGTGTTCTCCTCTGTTTGCTCATTACTTTGCACAGATGCAGTGATGCAGGGCTGGAATTTTCAGACACAAAAAAAGAACATTTACTGTAGTAACAAGATTTGATAGGAATAGTACATTGCTCAGTAAAATGCATTTTGTGCTGCTCTCCTGCCATAGGCTCACGCTGATCTATAACATACTGGAATCCTTACAAAAGTCACATTTTATGCAGTCATTGCAATATGTTTTTAGTAAAAACTTACATGCCTGTGTGTGCATGCTTACAACAGTAGGTATTGCAAGAGACATCCCAATTCTCACACACCCTGATGTTTAATCATGCATTTGGCAGTAGTTTGTGTTGAGTAATACAGACATGAAGTGCTCCATTAAAAGTTCAATTGGTCCCATTAGCCAGGTGTTGTTCTGCTGCCAGTGTTTATGATATTGCCCCTGTTTCAGGACTGTAAATCAGGTAGGGCCCTACGTGTAGCTCTCTCTTTCGCTTTCTCTCTCCATCTCTTCCTGTGTCACTTCCTGTGCCTCCATAGATTAACTTGAATTTGTCTGCTGTGTGTGTGTGTGTTTTTGTCCGTCTGCCCTTCGGTGTCTCTCTCTCTTTTCTAATGTCCTGAATCTGTCTCACTCTGTGCATGTCTGTCTACGTGTCTGTGTGTCTGTCTTTCTGTTCCAGGGGGACTCGGGCGGGCCCCTGGTGTGTCAGGAGGCTTCTGGCCGCTGGTTTCTGGCGGGCGTGGTCAGCTGGGGCATAGGCTGTGGCCGGCCCAACTACTACGGGGTGTACACTCGCATCACCAAACTGACGGGCTGGATCGAAGAGCGCACTTCATCCTGAGGGAGGGTGGTGCCACACCCAGGCTGAGAGGGTCTCTGTGTGTGTGTCTGTGTGTGTGTGTGTGTGGAGGCTGCAGGAGACCAGCTTTCACAGGTGCACACAAACACACACTCACACAGGCAGGTGCACATAAACACACACATGCAGGTGCACATAAACCCACACACGCACGTTCACATAAACACATACACCCGCACATACTGTAGGTATAGTAATCTTACACCGCATCCAGAAATAGTTAATTATGAACACAACTGTTCTGCAGTATCATTTATTTTATTTACACACAAACACACACACACACATAAACACACACACACACAAAAACACACACGCACACGCACACACACACACACGGGCAGGTGCGCACTGACGCCTGACAGTTACCAACGACAGCTGGTTAGTGCAAAAAAAAAGAAAAAAGACTTGAAATAACTGCTTTTTCCACCCACATCTCTTCTCGTTTTCAGAGAAAAGAAACTGATGGTCAAATTACATTTTTCAGATTTTTATTCACCCAAATCTCATGAAACAGGTCATAAATGAAAAAAACATTTTGAATGTATTTTTTAGACAGGTCTCAGATTGGTTGTTAACCCATTTGTACAGTTTTAAAATGTGATTCCAATAATTTAATGTTGGACTAGACATGCAGGCTGGAGGTACCATATGGTAAAGATCTAATGTAAAAAAAGGACCAGACTGTTTTTTGGAAGGTCTATGAGAATGTACTTAAATAAGCAAATGTTAATGTTCACTGTAATACAACCTGAACCACTCAATACAAATATTTACTATAAAAAGGCTTGTGTATGTTTGAAATGGAGAACATTTAAGCAAAGGAATGGACAACACAACATGATATGAGCAAGTAGATTTTGGGGGGAAACTTTTTAAAAACGTTTTTTTCACTTGGCATCAGTTGAGGCTGTAAAAGCAAAGTAAAGAGGCTGTAAATTCAGACCATGGGCAAAAATGGGTTACATATCGGCTAACCATAGAAGAGAGTACAGATCTAGAGCATGGCAGTCTGAACAGCGTGTCAGTGACCCACTCTAACCTGGGTTTATCAGCTTCAGACTTTCTGGCGCTGCTGGGAAAACAACACCACACAACAGGTCTGCCGGTGAGTTTTAACTGAAATACTGCCACTTTGTGGAATCCTTTAGAACTGCAATGGATTTGGCAAATAGTTGTACCAATTATAATAGTCTGTTATAATTGTCTGTTTTAATCATAAAAATAATAATAGTGCCACTGGATAATCATGATGTAACTTTAAAATTAATTTATAATTAGAATCCAATAACATTGAACGTGATTAAAAAAATGTTACATTTTTGGGATTTTATTTGATAATGTTTTTAGTCGCAAAAATAATTATATATAATTTAAAAAATTTTTTAATACTTGTGATATTTGATGGCAGCATCTTGTGTTTCTGTATTTTGGCTGAAGGAAAATTTCCCTGTATTTTGGCTGAAGGGAAAATCTTCCTGTATTTTGGCTGAAGGGAAAATCTCCCAGTATTTTAGATGAAGGAATACTTTCCTGTATTTTGACTGAGGGGGAAACCTCCCTGTATTTTGGATGAAGGAAAACCTCCCTGTATTTTGGCTGAGGGGAAAACCTCCCTGTATTTTGGATGAAGGGAAACCTATCTGTATTTTGGCTGAAGGGGGAATCTCCCTGTATTTTGACTGAGGGGAACATTTTTTTGTATTTTAGATGAAGGGAAACCTTCCTGTATTTTGGATGAAGGGAAAGTCCCCCTGTATTTTGGCTGAAGGGAAAGTCCCCCTGTATTTTGGCTGAAGGGGAAATCTTCCTGTATTTTGGCTGAAGGGAAACCTCTCTGTATTTTGGCTGAAGGGGAAATCTTCCTGTATTTTGGCTGAAGGGGAAATCTTCCTGTATTTTGGCTGAAGGGGAAATCTTCCTGTATTTTGGATGAAGGGAAACCTCTCTGTATTTTGGCTGAAGGGGGAATCTCCCTATATTTTGACTGAGGGGGACATTTTCTTGTATTTTAGATGAAGGGAAACCTTCCTGTATTTTAGATGAAGGCAAACCTCCCTGTATTTTGGTTGAGGGGGAAACCTCCCTGTATTTTAGATGAAAAAAAAACTTTCCTGTACTTTGGTTGAGTGGGAAACCTCCCTGTATTTTGGATGATGGGGAACTTCCCTGTATTTTGTATGAAGGAAAACCTATCTGTATTTTGGCTGAAGGGGGAATCTCCCTGTATTTTGACTGAGAGAAAAACTTTTTGTATTTTAGATGAAGGGAAACCTTTCTGTATTTTGGATGAAGGGAAAGTCCCCCTGTATTTTGGCTGAAGGGAAAGTTCCCCTGTATTTTGGCTGAAGGGAAAGTTCCCCTGTATTTTGGCTGAAGGGAAAATCTCCCTGTATTTTGGCTGAAAGGAAAATCTCCCTGTATTTTGGATGAAGGAAAACCTTTCTGTATTTTGGTTGAGTGGGAAACCTCTCTGTATTTTGGCTGAGGGGGAAACCTTTCTGTATTTTGGATGAAGGAAAACATTCCTGTATTTTGGCTGAAGGGAAAACCTCTTTGTATTTTGGCTGAAGGGAAAACCTCCCGTTATTTTGGATAAAGGGAAACCTTTCTGTATTTTGATGAAGGGGAAACCTCCCTGTATTTTAGCTGAGGGGGAAACCTCCCTGTATTTTGATGAAGGGGAAACCTCTCTGTATTTTGATGAAGGGGAAGTGTCCCTGTATTTTAGCTGAGGGAGAAACCTCCCTGTATTTTAGCTGAGGGGGAAACCTCCCTGTATTTTGATGAAGGGGAAACCTCCCTGTATTTTAGCTGAGGGGGAAACCTCCCTGTATTTTAGCTGAGGGGGAAACCTCCCTGTATTTTAGCTGAGGGGGAAACCTCCCTGTATTTTGATGAAGGGGAAACCTCCCTGTATTTTGATGAAGGGGAAACCTCCCTGTATTTTGATGAAGGGGAAGCGTCCCTGTATTTTAGCTGAGGGGGAAACCTCCCTGTATGTTGGCTGAAGTCTGTATTTTGGATGAAGGATTCATGTTAATGCAGCACCCTGCTGGAGCTTTTGAGGCCGTGGGCTGTTTGTGTAGCATTTGGCACCCGCCCTCTAAGTTTAGCAGATAGCCGCTCTCACCTGTTGGGTCTTGCCGTGCGCAAACACATTAATTGGTCTCACCAGAGCTCTCCCTCCTTGCTGCGCAGTCACATTTGTGGAAGGCTTCAAGTAACACAAACAAACAGCAGGCAACACGCACACTTTCTTTTCAAAATTGGAAAATCTGTGTTCAAATCATCTGAATTGGGTGAGCTAACCAAGCCAGTTAATGTCAGTGTGATTGTCTGACGGTAATTACCAGATACAAGCAGAAAAACCAACAAGAAACTATTTATACAGTACTGATTAACATCACCCATGATTCCACTTTTAACCCTGTCGATATTTGATCATTATTTTTTGGAAACTTGAATGTGTAATACTTTCATTAGGCATTTAAACTTGTTCATCAGTTAATCTGTCTCACGGGTCCAGAAGTTATTTGTGAAGAATCAAACCATTTCTGCTGCATCTGCTCCTCAGTTTTAGCAAAGCCCTGAACATAATGTAAGCAGCTTGAGTTCAACCTAATTGGCTTGTATAATTCTACAAATCATTCAGTGGGAAAAAATAAAGTATGCAGACAACTGAACATTCCAGTAGAATTGATTTTATTCGCACACAAGTACACACACACAAGCACACACAGAAACACACAGACATGTGACTTGTATGTGCGGTTAAATGAGGTCCAGCACCTATAGAGGCAGAAAAGGTGTATCTGCATGTTATTACTGTATTGCACACCTAATCAACATGCCCTTACTAATCCCAAACCTTCAATTTTTATCACATTCACACTCTCAGTGCACTCTTAAAAACCGAACAATAGCTAAATTCAAATTTTAATAACACGAAACACATGTGTAACCACTAACCTGCATCCAAATAAAAAGCAAGTGTACATTTTGAGGGCTAAAAAGTAAGTGGGGGGGAAGCGTCTATATCTGATTAATACTTGAAGCCAAGCAGGGAATGGCTATATCAGGGTCAAAAACGATTGTAATCAAAACTGGGAAGGGCTCCTCTCCTGATCAAATGCAGTCTTGTTCCGCTTCCAGGTGTGAGCCAGCACCTGTTGTCCATTAAGAGAGCATGGGTCCGGGCCGTCCGGCTCACTGGCGTACAAAACCCAAAGCAGCCATATGCCCCAAATCGCCACGCACATCTGGGCAACGTTGCCTGAAATCATGGAGACAACATCAATTATTCCTACTCTCAGCAAAGATACTGATACTCCACGCTCACTCACTTTTCATGCTTTCATCCTAAGCGGGTTTCACATGCGCCCTCCAAGACCTCACAACACGATCCCAGCCCTTTACACACCGGTGTCCGGCACACAGAGACGCCATTTGGGGGCCGATAGCATTCACTTCCAAAGTCTAGTGAAATCAATGGCGAGCCTGCTGCTTGTACACAAGTCAGTTGGAGTCCAGCACAGAGATGCTGCTGCTGTGTATAGCTATACCAGACCTGACATTGAAATAACATGGCATAGTCTGATTGCCCCCCCCCCCCCCCCCCCATTTACACACACACACACACACACACATGCACGCACACGCACACACACACAATAAATCAATCACGCAAACCACTTTCCACTGCGTCATGTCCATAATATGCATTGAATTGAATTATGTATTTTTTGACAAGGAAAACGGAAAATGCATTAAGAAAAAGCACTATTATTTGGGACGTGATGTGTAAGTTCTCAAATGTCACAGCTGTTTTTGGTATTGTATAATATCCTCAAATATAATTAAAGTTGAGCCATGTTGGTTAACAATATTTTTTTTCTGGTTTGGACTGTCTGCTAAATGTCGGTAGCTGTTGTCCGTATAATATTGTCTATGCTAAAATGTGGATAACAATATACAACTTAATTGAAGTTTGTATTTCTGTACATATAATCAGGCAATATTATTTTTATCACATTGGCATTTCCCCATAAATAGTAGGGTAGGGAAGACTTCTCTGTGACATCATGTGGTTTAGCTCCACAGAAAGCTGGAAGGCATTCATTTTGGCTGTTTGGCTTGGTTCAGTTTAAGCGCAGGAAGCTAACTGCTAAATTGAGTTGCTGTCCTTTGCTTCATAATCCTTTTCTGGTTCAAGGGAAGTTGATGGGGATGAGTTGAGACCTTCCCTAAAGCTTTAATTAAGTTAGAGCTGGAGAGCTCTGAATTTTAACTCGCTTGGCTTCCCTGTAATCATATTTTAGAGGCTAAAAAAGGAAAGGGGAAAAAAAGGGGAAAAGTGAAGAGATATCAAAGATTTCTACGATTCAGCTTTTTTTCCCCATTTTGCCCAAGCTGGCATGCAATGTAAATGTTATTAAACATACAGAAAAGCTTTGTGATTGCTGGTGATAACCTAGCAGCGTACTTCAAAGAAACAGAAGACATTTCCATTTTGCGCTGCTAAGCCTGTCAGGAAAGGTGATTGGTCTTGAATATCGAGGATGCGATATGAGCCAGTGGTGAAGACTGAGGTTTCAATACATTTCTGTTTTGATGAAGTGCGGCGAGAATGGCTTCTTAAACAAGCTTTGCTGAAGGAATTTGCTGCTCTCATTAGATTATCCCTTATAAATAGACCAGAACTACCGTGATTCCTTATGCTTTAGGGCAGGGGTAGGTAACCCTGGCCCTGGACTTCTGTTCCATCTGAGCTTGATGGCAAAAGTTTGATGGATGATTTTTTCTGAGTCTGAATGGTTACCAGCACATGGTTACCTGTATTCATTACACCTGATTAATTAAAATTAATCCAGTTATGTAGTTATAGGTTTGGATGGAGCAAAAACCAGGACTGTCTCCAGCACTCCAGAATCAGGGTTGCCTTCCCCTGCTTAAGGGGGCTATTTTTTTATAGTTAATAGATAAAATTGTATTAATTTCTTCTTTGTTGATGTACTGAATAGGCTGTAGCCAGTATGGTGTGTTGTAAAAGTTGCCTAAAGCTATTCTATGAGAAATTAAGATTCCTTAAGATTAAGATGCATTAGCCTTTGATATATAAGCTTTTTAAGGTGTGTGATTAATATGTGCAGCCGAACACTTTCATATTCACGTAATTATGGATTTTCTTTTCAGAACGCTGACCGAGTTCAACTTTCAAGGAGCCATGCGTGATTAATGATAGGCTAATTGTTATTTTGAGCGCTGATCTTTTTCAGAGAACTCTCCTTGGTGCATTTTAAGGCCTTTGAACAGTGCAATTTCACAAATAGTGAGGCTAATTTGTTATGCATTAAGGAAGTCAAAAGTAGAGTCTGTTCACCCGTGGCCTTGACCAAGGGAAAGGGAGTGTAATTACAGTCCGTGCTTCTAGCAGCTGGCTGTGTGAGGATACGGCCCAGGTGGGTTTGATATTCCCTAACTCCGTAAAGAGAGGCACGCCATGCAGGCTGTTGGGAGTGGGACTTGTCTTGGATCAGAACTACAATGGAGAGAAACCAAATGGATGTCAAGGTCAATCTTTTGGCTGACCGCTGCGTGTTTATGCAGATCGGCAGCAGAGAAAAGGAAAAAAGTGTGTGTCGGAGCTCAACTTGTAACTAGAGCTTGCTTCTCTCTCTTTTTCCAGCTGCATGGAGTGTGTGTGTGTGCGTGTGTGTGTGTGTGTGTGTGTGAGAGAGAGAGAGAAATGGGGGAAGGGTGGTTCCATATGGAATAAAGATTGCATATGTAGGGAAAGTAAGAAGTGTAAGCGGAAAGCACATTCGTTCAAATGTAGGCTCCTTGGAAATGTGTATGATGCCAGATGAATGTCTCCATATTAGTGAAATGGATTTATAATAAATCTATTTGTTACCTATTTGATAGTGAGCCATTGTCGATGTCTACTTCATATCTTTTTTCACGATACCTTTCTGTAAAAATGAACACTATACACACTGTGCTGTAAGAGGCAAAGAGAATAGAGCACTTTCACACACACGTCCATCTCTTTAACAGCCACCATCCCTTTAACAGCCATTAACTGAGCACACCTAAAGCTAGTGGCTCTGCTTTATATGAAAGTGTGGACTCCACACATCCTGGCTGCGTTCGGATCCAAAAATGTATCCTTTCTTCCTGCCTTTCCCTTCCCTTGCTTCAAAGTTGGAATCCCCAAAATGCCAGGATGAACTATAGCAGCAGAGGTGTAAAATCCAGGTTCAGAAAGTAAAGGTCCTCTCCAGGTTTTTGTTCCAGTCACCTGGATTCAGTGAAATCAGCTGGCTGAGTTGATGGGTGGAAGAAACACATGGCAGAACTTTTACTTTCTAACCCCTGGACTTTACATCTCTGTATGGCAGCCACACCAAGTGTGATTCGGATCCAATTTAAGAAAGGGGGAGGAGTAATTATATTCCCTCGCTCCTTTGTTTATCCTCCCTTCCACCAAGGGTATAAAATGCAAGCTTCCAGCAAGAAGGGAATGCTCCACGGTCACCACAGAACTATGCAGCGATCACATTTCAACTCTGGTGCTGTACTTCGGAAATGTTGTGAGGGCGGTTCGGTTCCGTTTTTGTTTGTTTCTCGTCGTTCTTCTCTTGCAGAGCACCTTTTAAGTTTGCTTGTTGCACATAGCAAATTGCGTCACTCGAGGGGAGTGAGCAAAGGCAGGGATTGTGTTAACTTGTATCCGAATGCAGCCCCGGTGTTTGCACAAGCCTCAGTAAGCTCATCTTGGGCTGCCCTTGGTGAGCACACAGTCACGATAGCCGACCGTTTCTTGGATGATGCCTTATTACACTTATCAAACTTTTTATACATACAATTAACCATAATACAATTTGTCACATATGTATTTCTTCTTGTTATTATTATACTTGCAACTATTATTATAATATAAATACTAAGAAGAATATAGACAAGAAAAAGAAGCATGTTTGCTATAGCATTATTTAGATTACATTGGAATATCAGTATATGAGAAAGGTTTCCTCTGATTGGGAAATTTTTCCATATTCCACAGAGGCAGGGCCTTTTCCCACTGTACTCTGGAGTGATACTTTAAACAGCTGAAAGCTGTGTGCTTATGGAATGTTTGTGGTTCTCCGGAGAGTAGCAGTCAGGCTGGAGAGAAGAGGAGGCGACTGCTGGTTTGCACCAAAAGTCCAACAGGAAGTTCTATGCAGTATATTCACTATATAAAACCCGATTTGGGGAGGGACCTGAGGTGAAAAACTTCAGAGAGAAAGAGAGAAGGTCGGTCAGGTTTTGATGGAATACAGACCAAAAATGGAGAGGATTAGTCAGCTTTTTAAAAAGGAGGGAAACATAGCACTAGGTCAAGAACCAGGCCGATGTGTCTGGAAAAAAAAAGCACCTTCATAATTACATAATGACAGAGTCTATAAATTTAAACCAAGAACCCAAAAGACACAAAACCATACCAGATGCAAGCACATTACATAAGTACACTAAGTTCCTGCTAACATTGCATTCAACAGCATAGACTCTACAATTGTCATGGGCATAGTTTATTAGTTGGGTGAAATGTGTTTTGAGGCAACATCATACATCGCCCTACTTTTTCAGTGACAGAGCAATTGGATACAAACTATGTCAGCTATGCCCTGCTGTGTAATATCTGAATAGATGGCAGTTAGGATCATCAACAGTACTCTCTAACACATTATATGCACTATGTACCATTATAACTAACAGTACCATTTTTTCCAAGTGGAAATGTGATTATTAATCTTTTTTATAATCATGACACTCTTCACGCTGATTATTTGCACTGCTATGATGGATAGGGGCAGCAAACAGGTGAGATGGTCTCGTTTGATCATTTGTATGTTCTCATAAAGTTAATATACCACAAGCTTGATTGCTTTCACGGGGACATGTTTTTGTCCTACTTATTTCCGGACTAACCTCAAACACTTTAGGAAATGGTTTTCCTTTTAATCTGGACGTTAGTTTATTGATTTAACTCTGAGCAGATTTGTACACTGAAGAATACTTTTCTATTTAAATATCAACAGGAATTGATGACTGCCTATCAGGATGTAATGAAGCCAGGTTCTGTCCTGTATCGATCGGACTGTACAGCTCACCTGGTGGGTTCAATCTCAGATGAGCTTGAGAACCGGCGACGGCAAAGATAACTGTACAGGTCTTTCCCAGACAGTCAGTTGAATTGACCTTGTGGGAATAAAACCACAGAGCAGTTTCAGTCACTCCTGCTGTGTATGTCCAATGGAGGACATGCAAAGTAAACAGCTTCCAGATGCAAACCAAAGCATAAAACACAATACATTACACATTGATATTCAGCCAATCACGTGAGAGTCACGCACATGCACGCATGCCTCCTCACGTGGGTCGCCACGAAGGACGGCCAAATATTCTTAGCTAGATAATAACAAGGCGAATGCACTGAGCCCTCACATAACACTGGCTGAACCCAGACACAGTCCAGCTGGCACGGGAAGCCTCCCCCTCGTTCGGCTCGGAGACACGGCCAAACACATCCACAGTTCTGCTGAAACAGGAGGGGGTGAGGTCACTCAGAAAGAAAGAGGGGGGGTGGTGGTGAGAGAGAAGGGGGAGGCGAGAGAGAAAGAGGAGGGGTGAGACAGAGAGGGGTGAGAGAGAGAGTGTGTGTGTGTGTGAATGAATGAAAGAGAGGGTGAGAGAGAGAGAGAGAGGAGGGGTGAGAGAGAGGGGTGAGAAAGAGAGTGTGAGTGCATGAATGAGAGAGGGTGAGAGAGAGAGAGAGAGAGGAGGGGTGAGACAGAGAGAGGGGTGAGAAAAAGTGTGTGTGTATGTGTGTGTGAATGAAAAAGGGGAGGAGAGAAAGAGAGAGAGGAGGGGTGAGAAATAGAAAGAGAGAGAGAGGTGAGAGAGCGAGAGAGAAAGAGAGAGAGAGGTGAGAGAGAAAGAGAGGTGAGAGAGAAAGAGAGGTGAGAGAGATCATATGTTAGATGTTAAAGTAGATGGTTAAGAGAAAGTACATGTTAGTGGATGTTGGAGTTTGTGGGAATGAAGAGAGACATAATCCTACATACAGTATTTCCATTCCCTAAAATGAAACATACTGTAGATACAATCATGCTAATCAGGTAAACGTGGTCACTGTACTTTCTAAGTTTGGTACTGCATGCATGGAAGAAAAAGTAATAATACTACTGTAGTCTGTAGTCTGTTGTGTAAAGTGTGTTCTCTGCAATTCGTATTCATGCACATGCATGTGTGTACATGTTTGTCAATAAAACATTGAGCTATCCTGCCTATATGTCTGAAATTAGTGAGATAAGATATGGTCTCATTTTTAGCTGCCAAGACATTGTACTTACTGCATGTGTGCAAACGTGTGTGTGTGTGTGTGGTTGTTTAACTGGCTGCATGTCAGTATTTATTTGATAGTGCTTGTATTTCAGTAAAATATTATTTCTGCAATTCATCTACCACACTGTTCCAGAATGTACTTTGCGGTAGCCATCTTGAGTCACACAGATGTCTAACAACTACCGAACAATAACATTAGTCACTGATTTTTTAAACATGAAAGGGGAAAGAATGGATGGGTGAAAGGAGGACTGGAAAAGATTATGTGGAAAGATTAACATTATCTCAGTCTGATCATTGATGCATCTTACAATAGCTGGTCCACAATGCATATCCCCCTTGTATCTGGCTTTGCAAGTGAAATGCACATGAATGTGGTCCACCCAACTTAATCTTTCGAAATCTGAGCGCCTTCTTGGTCTTGTTTTCCATTACTGTATTAGTACAATTTTACTCAGCTGGTACTTTTCTTTCACTTGCATTTTCTCATCCCCCTCTATGTCTAACCCCACTCCCACACTGTTGGACCCAATCCAGGATCTCCACTCCCCCCTCTACCCCCACTCCCAAACATCTGTCTTCTTTCCACAGAGTTGAAGTTTCACAGATGTGGAGCGGCCAAGCACAATCTAGTCAGAGGGAACATTAATTCAAAAAAGCTAAAATATACAGTACTTTGGAGAAATAATGTCCTGAAAATATCTGCAAACAATGCAGACGGTGTTGGGTTTATTTGGGTGCAATGTAACAAGAGTTGGTGATGTCACTAAAGGATCCGTAATGGAGGACACGTTTCCTTAAAGCAGTGCACAGAGAAGGCGATCAAAAGGCAGTGGGATTTGTAACACTATAACGCAGCACCACAGCCAAATCTTCAAACCTCTTTTTCTGTAAAAAAAGGCTTTTGGGCCTTTTGTGGGTCTCTGTCCTGTTGATGAAGAATGTGCGAGAGGAGGTCTCGAGATCACCCCTTTTTTCACCACCACCCCCATCCAAACCACCCCCCCCCCCAAAAAAAAACCCTTCCCAAATCCCCCTAAAGAAAGACCGCTCCAATCACACTGAGCCGTGCACCCCCAACGGGCCCCGATGAGATCAGGTGGAATGGAACCCATCCCTTTCCGAACCCCCGGGGATTAACGGGGTCGTGGGCCCCCCCCCCCCCCAGCGTGGGGTAGCGAACACCCCCCTCGCCCCCGTATGACTGCTCTGTGTTGCCGTATATCACTGCCTCTCAGAGACAGTGTGTGAGCACGGTGTCAGCCAGTGGAGCAGAGGAATCATTCTCACCCCAAATCTTGTACCTCTACCCCATGAGTCCCCTGCCCCTATTTTCCTGTTCACTAGTTAGGTTAGACTTTTAAGGGCCTCTTTTTGGATAAACGTGGCTGAGGCATTTCTTTTATATTTTTGTTTTAACCCTCCTATCATGTTGCAATTTGATGAGGCCTTTTATGTTTGGGGTCAAATTGACCCCAGCAGTTTAAACCGACACACCATTATTGTAATGGAAGAATTGTTGACACTTTGTGTGTCTCCTTCTTAATGTCTCCCAATTTACTAGCCTTTCATCCCTAAATATTAAAAAGCTGTCATAAACTTCTCATTTTAGAGCCAGAGGTAGAGCCAGAGATAAGGTTTGTGAAGTTTAAAGTCTGTATGGTAAAGAGAATCAGAATCACCCACACAAAAATAAAATCTGATGAAAAATATAAAGGTTTGTATGGTTTCTTATGATTTATAAAGCTACAGAGCATAGGGTCACACAACACTTTTGTATACAAAGTTGGTACAGAACTTTTCAAAACACCATAGTTAATGTTGCCAATAAAAAACAGTCTAGTTCCATTTACACCTAATCAAAGACAGTGCCACAGAGCGTTCTCAATGAGCCATCATATTGGAATCCTCTAACGTGTGTTTGCTGTGCCAAGTGTCGTTTATAATCATGGTATTTACAATCATATGTGCCCATTTAACGCAATTAACAGACTTAACTCTTAAATGCATATGCTTTGTTTATGCAGTTCTGAGGGGAAATGCAGTTAGGTGCACAAGAAATGATTAATTTATTTAAATCTATGATAATTATGTTACAATTCCAATTTGCAGATAACCCCATTGCTAACAATATCCTAAATAGCTGTCCCAGAAGAAATAGGTATTCTACTTATCGTCCGTGTCCATGACTTCGGTTATTTGTAGCCAAAATGCTTTGAAATTGAAGAGTGCCTATTTAGGCCAAAAATGACATTCTGAATCTTCCAGTGCAACCATAAAGCATCCAAAGCACACTCCAGCCAAACACACACCAGATAAAACCTATGCGCACATGAAATATTGTATTTTTTTAATGCTTTTTCATTGTGTGCAGTTCCGTCACAATTATAAAAACTCAATACATTGTGTGCGTGTGTGTGTGAGGCAGGACTGGTGAGAAAATGTGAGGGAGATGAATTATGAGAGAAATTAATAATAATAAAAAACGACGAAAGACAGACGTCTTGAGAGAGAGAGAGAGAGAGAGAGAGCGAGAGAGAGAGAGAGAGAGAGAGAGAGAGAGAGAGAGAGAGAGAGAGAGAGGCGGGGGGTTCCCTCTCTGTCCTCTTTCTGCACAGCTGATCGACACGACTGCAGTTGCAGGACTGCTGCAAAGAGGTGAGTGGACTGTAGATTTGTAGCTACCGAGCAAACATTCTTTAGGCGCAGCTCGTAGCTTTATCATTTAGATCGCGACGATGCCACGCCATCACATGCGTATGGCATGGAAAACACACTGAACTATTTGAATTGCTGTAACGTAATCAGGCAGCCTTAATGTTTTACGATGCCATGAAAACTGTTGTGTTTTATGGATGTTTCTCCGGCTAAACAAAAGTCACGTTTGTATTTGCAAACTTTGCAACCCGTGCAAATCTGCTCGTTAGATCTGTGCGGCACGACTACATTTGGACTCTCTTGCATGCCACGCTGTAGGACAGTGCTCTCCTGTTACCGTAATTTGACTGTGTCAAGTTATGTATCTATTCATCAGTGCACGCCACATGGGACGGGATTTGAAGGGTTAACTCTTTATTTAAATAAATACCACACCCGTGCGCGCATCATCTTGATTTAATTTCTGTGTAACATGATGCAACACTGTCTTGGCGGTTAGTCTGTGATTGTGCCCATGAACCGATCTGAATGCACCTTTTATTTTCCTTTCTTTTTCTTTGAAATCGTTATCGTAAATAATGCAAGTTTGTATCAGGTGTTATTATGTAATAGGCTACCTACGTCTGATTAGATTTTTTTTAAATAATACACCAAGTTAGCCCACTACGATTAATTAGTTGGATAAACTTTCTGTCAGCAAGTAGCAGCCATATTGCGGATTTTCTATCGTACAATATCGTCTAATTTTTAAAACATATTTATTGTGATACTGGCACTGGTTTAAACGTTGTCAAAATAATGACATTTTAATTTCAAAGTATGAAATAACATGAAAGCCCAAGGCTTCAAATGCGACTTGCTTTCATGGAGCCTCCATGACCGAAATGAAAATATGAATCATATGCTTTCAAGTTCACCGGTGGTGCTGGTGCATCTCAGCAAGTTAATTACGCAACACCTGGCGGGAGGAAAGCGTGTTTATAAAAAATAATAATAATTGTTTATCATAGCTTTATGATCACAGGGTATGCATGTTACCTCTATTCTGAATTTTGACGTTCCACGCCTCATGATAGTCTGTTTCAGTTAGAGTACGTGTTATTTTGTTCATTTGGGACTATTAAGGCATTACTCTGTTCTTACGTATGACTCGTAGAACATAATAGCTCAAATCGATATGAGAAAACTGAACAAGAGTACAGTTAACAAACAACGAATGGTCCTCTAATGTATGCCTGCCAAATGTTATTCACGTGACCACAAAACTTTCCTTTGAAATCTGTGTCCAATTCATCACAATTTGAGGTTAACATTTATTTTGGTCCAATAAACAATGGGGATTTCCTCCTTGGGATAGCTTTGAAAGATTCATTATTGTCCAGTGTCCAAGTTTAAATATTAAACATGTGTATCATAAAAAGAGGAGCCAAATTTTTGCCCTAAAATGGGAAACATAGACAATGTCATTTAGTGGTAGTAAAATGCTTCAAAAAATCACCCCATCTTTTTTATAGACATGATCTGAGGATATTATTGTACAATTTGTTTTTGCATAAATCTATGCCACCACCAAGTTGCAGGTGGACCCAGAGTGATTTACCAATTGTCAGTCTTCTGGGATCTGTGTTTCTGTTAGCTGTTAAAGTCAGGGCATTGTAAGAAAATCTATTCAGAGAAGGAAAGTCCAGGTTCAGAAAGTAAAAGTCCTATCCAGTATTTTGTTCCAGTCATGTGTATTTCCTCATTAGCACAATTCTTCAGCGAGGAGGAATCAACGGAACACAACAAAAACAGCTCCTCGTGTGTTGTGAAAGGTGTTCAGTTGTGAAGGTGTTCAGTGCTCTAACCAATGCACCCCTGTCACAAAATGACTTGTGTACATAAAGAACATTTTTTAAAAACTCACGATTTATATGTACAACATTTGTGCCTTCGTTTTTAATCCTACCAATAGCAAATGCCCACAATGGTTACATTGTTATTTTTAATATTTAATGATTATCATCACTTATGCTTAACTTTGATATTCATGATATTTTTGCATTCACATTTTTTGTTGCTGCAGACTATTCTATCTTTTCAGTCATTCAGACTAAGGTGCTAAGTGTTCAGGGGGCCAGGGTGTATTTAAGGCAACAAAAGATGTACACCGTAGATGTACACCAGCACTCCAGTTCCACCTTTTCCAGCTGAGCTGGTAAATGGCAGCATTAATGGGTTAAATGGCCTGTTCGTGTCATCATATGTGCTTGAATAGTTAAATCTAAAATAGGTTTGCTGTATGAGTACTAAGGATGTGGCAAAACAGATTTATTAAGCTTCCACCATGTTCCAGGCACAAAAAGTTGAGCAATTTTGCATTGTATTCGGTCCTGAAAGTTTTTTTTGAATGGAGAAGAATTCAGACATCTACTGTTTTTTTTTTTACTGTTGTCTTTCCTGAAAAGGAAAAACGCATAGACAACACAAGTGTATATCCTGGGATGTGTGATCGTTCCACGACAGCGCCTCACACTACGCTTGGTGAGCCTGGCCTGGTTTACCCTGCATGGGTCAGCAGAGTTTCTCTATGGGGGTAAACCAGAACAGTGTGTGCTCCGCTCAGACAGAAGCAGATTAATAGGCAGTCTGCAGGAGGGCGGGTAGGGTGTGCCGAGAGGGACTCGCGCAGCGGGGCTCGGTTAAACCGCGAACGCCGCGCCAGCCTGTATGCCGGAGCGACACACAACACAAATAAAAGTCTCGTGACTGTCTGAAGCGCGCCTTGTGTCCAATAATAAGATGGTATTTTCATATTTGATAAAGTCCATATGTAGAAAATGGTTCTTCAGAGGGCGGTGTGACCCTGGAGTGTTGAAGCATTGCACCTGGTTATTCTCGGTTCTGTGTATTTACACAGCAATTGTTGAAGTTTTGGGGGGGGGTGGGGGGGGGGGTGGCACACATACATACAGAAGAGAAATGGATTTTCCGAGGCAAACATTAAGCTGTGTTTCACTCATTTAGATTAAAATGGGGAGGGAGCCCCAAAACTGAGCAGGAAAATAACTTTCCTGGTGTTGCTCCGTGAAAGTCCTCGTCCACCTGCCCCCATAGGATATAGCAGTACTGCACCTTAATGGAGCTGGGAGTGAAGTGTATCAGGAGAAGAAAAGGTATAGTATGGTTCTACAGCCAGGCTTCCCATTATTCGAGAATAGTCACTGCACAGAAATTGCTTACATGCTAAGTATATAGCTAGTGAAGCCATGGTAAATTCCTTTCCCCCTTCAAAGCAAAGATAATGATGCATGCTAACTAGCTTGGTAATTGACTTGTTTTGAGTTTGTCAATTCAGAGGTTTTTTTGGCATGATGAAGTCTGCGCTCATGTTGTCAAGACATTTAAGAGCTTTAAAGTTAACCAGAAGATAACAGAAGTCTCTCTCATTCTCACACTCCCTCGCCAGTTGCTGTACAACTAACGAGAGAGCCGTGCAAACAGTGATGCTTGCTGGCTGTGGGTGTGGGTGGGCTGACTGGATTCAGTTTTGAAATCCTTTCTCTGTGCATTTGGCTTGTCGGCCACACCAGGAGCTGATGGTGCAGCTGCATGTATGATGTGTGGAGGGGAGAGCAGGAGTGCGGTTCAAACCTCAGCCAAAGACAACATGGCCTGTTGTCTCACTCGGTGGTGACCATGTCGGATCGCACGACCCCCCCCCAAGCTGCAGCCCATGTCCTCTTTTTCCTGAAGCTACCGGCACTTTCTTGTGCTCAGCAAGTTTAACTCTGCTTGAGTTCAGTCTTCTTCTACCAAGACCAGCCAGTCATCAAGACTGCCAACTCTTCTGGTAAAAGCTCTTTTCAGGGAACAATCAGTATGTTTCTATAAAAGCCCTTGAGCGTGAAATTTAAACCAGAGATGTTGGCTGGAAATTCAGTATAAGAGATGGAGACATTTGTTGAGTTTGACAATGAAAGTAATGTATGTCCCAGTTTATTTTCCAGAGATCCACACTTCAGCTTAACCGCAGCTCCCCTTAGCTGCTCATTTGAGGTTCTGTTGTTTGCTGATCCAGCAGTATTTGTTTGTGCAAAGTCAAATAAACTGACTGCAAGCTCAGGCTATGTGACCTCAAAATGGAGGTTTGTCAGGAAGCTACTGTAAAGCGCCTCCCTTTTTGGCCCACAGCTTTAGTCATGTTTGGAGGGATCCTGCCCCTTGTGCTGCTCCTCCCCCTGGTGGCCTCCGTCACCCCTTCCAAAGCCCCTCCCAGGTTCTGCAGGCGCTGCTGTGACCATCTTGAGCCACCGGAGGGCTTTTCTGCCCGCGCTGCCCCTCCCCAGCTGGTGCCCCAAGTCCGAACCTTCATCAACATGACTATCCTCAAAGGTACGTCCACCCTTGCGGCTGTCCGTTGAACCAAGCTCTCACTTTAGAGTCCGTGAGTCGCCCCCGCGCGCCCTTAGTTTCCCTGCATTTGCTCAGCCTGTGGCCACTCGTTGCTCTTTCGTCTCTCAAATATTTGAGGCGGTTGGATGTGGAGACATTGTGTTAAACTGAAAGGGTGCATAGACAAACAGCGGGCCCAAAAAAAAGCTCCCACAGCACATCCCAGTGTACGGAGGTCAGCTGTAACATGTACACGTGTACAGTGCCTGAGCCCAGTCCCAGAAATTCCCTCACGCCATTTTCGCCTCAAGTACTCAGACGCTTCCGGAAACCCTGAGAAATTCCATTTTGATCGTTCAACTTCAAGCCTCTGCAAGATACTATCTGAAAAAAAGTTACACTGGCTCACTACAGAGTGTCATTCACTGGTTAAAACCGTCCCCCCTCGAGCTAAATGAGGCCACAGTGTTTTGCAAGTATAATTTCTTTTGTGGGGGTGAGATGAAAAAGAAATCAAGTCCCGCATTTGAAGTTGTTGAGAACCCGTGCCGGCCTGCGCCGCGCTATCAGCGCATTAACCTGGCACAGAACTTGCTTACGTGGCAGTAAGATGACCGAGGCTGTGCGGTGAGTAACTATAGCGACCCGCTGGGCTGTGGTCAAAAACAAACAGCAAAATATGCACCCCAGAAAGTAGAGGCACATGTGCAAATAGTTTCAGGGCAGCTGGACCAATCAGAATCAGGGAACACATTGAATGTCCCAGTGTCATGTTTACAGTAGTAATGAGCAATCAGAATTAGCGTGCTCTTGCATGCTATACCAGGGATTACTTGGCTTTTGAAAATGTAGACTCCAACTTGATAATTATAAATGTTTATTGGCTAAATGTGTTTCCAAATACAGAACGCTTAATATTTTAAGCAGTGTTTAAATGCTCACTGGGCTGAGAAAATGTACATTCTAAAGTCTACCAGAATCTGTGCAGAAAAGTCGGATCACCCTTTATCTTTATTACTTCAGATTAAGCAGAGCCATTGATAATTGTACAAGTGCCCATGATCCAGCTAAATCTATTTAAGGTCTACAGAAAGTTCTGTTCATGTTTTTTGTTTGGTAAATTTTTTTCTTGTAGGGGACAAAGGTGACAGGGGGGACAAGGGGACATCAGGGAAATCTGGAATCGAGGGGGCCCCAGGGGCTAACGGCTCCGCGGGTCCCAAAGGAAGCAAGGGCCAAGCCGGTCCCCCTGGGGACGCCTGCAAAACCCAGCACTCTGCTTTCTCTGTGGGCCGGCGGAAGGCCCTTCACAGCGTGGAGTACTACCAGGCGCTGGTCTTCGACACCGTCTTCGTCAACCTCCACGAGCACTTCAACATGTTCAAGGGCAAGTTCTACTGCTACACGCCGGGCGTCTACTTCTTCAACGTCAACATCCACACCTGGAACTTCAAGGAGACCTACATGCACATCATGCAGAACGACCAGGAGAAGGTGATCGTGTACGCCCAGCCCAGCGAGCGTAGCATCATGCAGAGCCAAAGCATCATGCTCTCCCTGGAGCAGAACGACGAGGTGTGGGTGCGCCTGTACAAGCGTGAGCGGGAGAACGCCGTCTACAGCGACGACGTGGACGTCTACATCACCTTCAACGGCTACCTCATCAAGCCCGACGTGGAGTAGATACCGGACTCCGCTTCCCAGCAGCCAGCCCCTACTTTTAACACCCAATAAGAGGTCTTCTTACGTAGAGCTCCAGACGGCAAGAACGCAGAGTTATCCTCTCTTGAACACCCAATCTTAAAAACTGATTTACCAGAAGCCACTGAATAAATAATAAAATAACCCAGTGAATCAGCTGAATAAACAACAGGCAAGTGAATGCGAGCCTTAGACCTTGAAGGGTTTTCAAGTCCTAAAACTCTGCAAGTCTGTAAATGACTTGTTTTACTAAATGGATTCTTCTTTTTTTATTTACATGAAAATTAATGAATACATTACCATTTTGAACATTTTGGTTGGGGAGGGTGGGTGCTATTCAACTGTTTACAATGGTACAGTTGACCAATGGACATTTTTCTTTTGGACATTTAAAGATGTCTTGGTGCTGCAGTCCTGCACTGAGAGGACTACAGGCTCAGGTTGATATCCTCACAAAACCTACGATATTTTGGTGCTCCGTTAACGTTTGGTCTCCAGAGACAACAATAAGAAAACATTACAAAAGAGTAAGGTGCTGTACGGGATCTACAGTATTCTAAAGGGACCAGTTTGCCAAGTTTGAAACAATTTCTTCAGCTGCCTACAGTTAAATGGCTCTGCGACTAATCCCTAAAGACGCCATTCATCTCGACGGCTTCTCCTTAAAAACCCTTCTTTGAACTTGAAGCAAAACATCCTTAAATGGAAGGAGGACCTCTGGGGGAACACAATGATAGTAGAAAGGGTATGTTGACTTTCTCAAATTGTCCCCGACAAGGTGAAGAGCTCTACGTGACAGGCAGCAGTAAAAGTGCTGGTTAAAGTTACAGCTGTAAAAAGTTTTTATTATTATTATTTTTTTATATAAACTCTATGCCACTGTTTATGACATTGTCTGAACTGACAGAAAACGTTCATAAAATATTTTAGTACATTATAGTGCCTAAAGAATTCCAAATCATAACAAGACAAGCAGTGAATAACAGTATAAAACGCAATGCATATACACAGTATCTCAAACATCTCAATGTTTGTCATGCAATACAGCCTTTTTATTAATTTTTGTGTGGGGGGGGGGGGTTCGCATTATGTCTGTTCAATCAAAATGTTTATGACCAAATGAATGGGCCCTAAAACCAAGATACACTAATGTTAGTTATGAACAGATGCGCATTTGGGGTGCATTTTGTGAGCAGGGGATCCCCTGAAAACTTTTCGATCAACCTCAGTCCCAAAGAAATCACAATTTGCCCACCCATCTCTGCTTGGAAAGCCACAGATGGCTGCGGGCTGTTTTTGAACAGATTTGAAACAGGAAGTGAAGGACGTGTGCTGGGTCTCTCTAAATGAAACCAGACCTCACCATTGCTGGCCTACGAAGGAGTTGGGGGAGAGATGGAGAGCGAGAAAGAGAGAGAGGAACATGAATGTATCCCAACTGGTAATTTTCGGTAATTACTTGATAGCTCAATTGTGTTCTTTAGTTATTACCTAGTTTTTTTTGTTCATGGCACAAATGCAGAAGTTGGAGCCGTGGACCAGTAAATGAGGTCTGACGTCCTCAAAAGGATCCTTCGACTTCAGCACCTGGGATCCTGTTTGAGCTCAGGGGTTGTGAGGTTGACACTTTCTTAGCCGCCTCGGTGGAAGTAGGGATTTTTACGGCTCTGTTTCAGTATTGTCAACACAAACATTCAGTGAGACGGAAGGCATGTTAGGACTCGGGTAAATGCCGTTTGCAGGAAACTCGGTAGCAAAGTGTGCTGGGAGTGTAGCATAAGCAACAGGTGAAGTCACAGTCTATAAAGTCCGAGTTTATGGCCGCAGGTAGAAGTGCAGAGTTGTGGTTCTGGCTATGAGCTGCAGTCTCAGGTGGAAACAACAGCTGGCAGACTTGATCTCGGATTCGATACGCTTCAATAAAATGGCGATTAATGGGTTATGGTGCAGTCACATGTGCAGGCACGGAAAGTACGAAGCTTTTTATTGGCAACTGAAAAGGCAAATTAAATCTAGTCATAAACAGGACTGAAGGAAATGAATGAATAGAAACAGGATATCAAGACGTGCAACTAAGGATTATAAGATGTTGAAAGGCCTTCAGCATGAGTATATCATGGCCAAAAATTACTTTAAAGGGTTCTCTGAAGAATTTTTTGTTGTTTTTGTTTTTCTTTTAGTTTCCAGAATTGGTGCTTAGGTCTTGTTTGACTGTAGGTGCTACCATTGTATTGGATTCAATAAATGTGCAATTTTTATACATTAAATAAAATCTATATATATATAGTGTATGTGAATAATGCATACATTTTCATAATGTATTTGGAATCTCTTGTAATTAAATATACTGACTCACTGATTAAATCTTGTGGGAAGCAATATTTGTGTTGGAGTCAATGTGATCACCGTTACTGGGATCAGACATTGACCTTATCTTATTTCAACCGTGTATTCCTGCTTTACCACAAGTGCTTTGTACCACTCTACAATTAATATCCCGCTGCTCATGTCTGCTGTTGGATAATTTGACCCAGAGGCATAATTTCCATATTTAATATTGTGCTTTTAGGTCAGTGCTGATAGCCTCATTTGACACATCAGGGCTTTTTGTTCATTTTAAAATGTGAGAACAGAGGCCCAGAGGCTGCACTGATAAACTGATAAGTTATCTATTTCAAAACTGTTCTGGATCATTAGCCCCTGATTTCATGCAACAGTCTTAAGAAACATCCAGAGATTCTGCTCTATGTCCAGACATGTGTGTGGGTGGGGGGGTGGGGGTCTCCAGGTCACCTGTCGCTGTTGCCTGATGTGGCCCTTTGATTTGATAAAAAATATGTATATTTGTATTATTATTGTTGCTGTCATTCATTTTGGTAAAATATATTCTGTATAATAACTGGGTGTGAAGCAGTTTTTTCTAAGTCGGTGTCACTTTGAGCACCTGCCCCTCAAAAGGTCTCTGCACAGCCTTGTCCCTGACAGTCATTGGTCATCTGCCCATCAGGCCAAGACAAGTGTGAGAAAATACTGCGACAGTCATCGTATGCAAAGTTATTGATAATAGCAGGAATGTCACATACAGCCCGTTTACAGCTTTACAGCTGGTGTAGCCCACATACATTTTTGGTAAAATGTACAATACCTCCAGGCACATCTCAGCCTGGATGGACACTAGTCTCTGCCAGCCTCACTGTGAGAGAGACACTTTATGTGGTCAGTGTTGGAGACCACTGCAGTGTTGCACCCCAGCTCCAGGGGAGGGGGGGAGGTCCAGATCCCTGCGCCGGTATACAGGTCCAGCCACATCCTCCCAGACCCAGCCCCTCGTCCCTGTGGCAGCACACTGGCTCCGCCACTGCCGCTAATTACAGGATCCGAGTCGCTACGCGGCCCTTTCCCACGACCCACCCAAGTCTGCACAGACACGCAGGATAAACACGCAGCTCTGCGCAGCACGCTTACTGAAGTTACAAACCCTGTCCCACTTCCATTTACACCACGAACACTGACACTCATGAGCATCTACTGTATATATTCAGTCACTGAATATATAGACACTCGTTCTTACCACCTGTCTGTTAATCACCGTTTGGCTAATAGTGTTATTTTAGTGTAGCGACTGCTGTGACCCGGAGCAACAACAACCTGAATTGCTTTCATTGACAATCAAGCTTTGTACTGTACTTATGGGTGATACTAATCATTCAATCACTAGCATTATAAATGAAGAAAACAATCTACTTAATGACTCATTGTACTGAGGAAATGACCACCACTCCGAGAAACGCGTTTGCTGTGAGGGCTTGCTCCTACTATTATTTACCTATCTCAAATAAAAGACTGATCTTAAAATAACACAAGCATTTTAGAGTCAACTAATTCAAATGTGTCGGAGTCGCACATAGAGGTTTAAGTATATCCCCAATCAGTGATTCAAAAAGCCAGCATTCCACTCACAATCAATCAATCAATTGTGCTTATTGTTATTGCCCCCAAAGAGCAATTTGGTTGCAGCCAAATTAAAACAAATGCGCAGAAAAAACACAAGCTACAACACACAGGAAGGAATACAATAATTACAACAAAAAAATTATGAATACAGTTGTCAACATATAAACTGTAGGGCAAGGGATCTCAAACTACCTTTGTATATCATATGAAAAATTACATAAATGCCCTCTATTCACTTCTAAATTACATAAATGCCAATCATTCACAACTAAACAGAAAATGAACATAATCTCAATCACAAATGCAAACTTTCCTTTTAATCTGGGGCTTTAATATTGCTGAGAATATTTTCAGCATTAACCTAAGCATTGCATATTATGAATACATTTAATAATGAAGGACACATTGGTGTGGCAAGCTGTCCTAGGCTGCATTTGAATCCAATTTAACACGCTCCCTTCCCTTGCCATCTTCCCTCGAGGGAGCTATCGTGTGACGCAATTTAAAAGGTGCTCTGCAAGGGTCAGCAAGCAAACTTAAAAGGTGCTCTGCAAGGGAGGATTGACGAGAAACAAACAAAAACGGAACCGAACCGCAACACCGTAGAGTTGAAATGTGACCGTCACGTAGTTCTGTGGTGACCGCCCACTTTTTCCATGTGGAGCATTGTATTGTGGGATTCCCTTCTTGCTGGAAGCTTGCATTTTATACCCTTGGTGGAAGGGAGGATAAACGAGGGAGCGAGAGAATATAATTACTCCCTCTCCTTTCTTAAATTGGAACCGAATCACACTTGGTGTGGCTGCCATATTGCATCCTGGCATTTTGGGGATTCCCCCCTTGAAGCAAGAAAAGGGAACGACAGGAAGAAAGGATCAATTTTGGATCCAAACGCAGCCCATGTCTCCTGTTTCTCCCTCTTATTTCAAAACAATTCTGTTTACAAAAAAAAGTTTCATTTTCTGTTTAGAGTCTCTAACTCTCCAGTACTCCACCCCAAGCGGCCTACATCTGTTCCAACAAAAACTCATAATAAGCATTCCGTAGGTTTTTGCGGCTTAATTCTACTGCGGTTACACCCTGTCCTCTAAGTCTGGGCTGGTCCTTACAACTGCAGTAATGAAGATTTATATATAGTTGGAAATGTTACACAGTCTGGCCTGATCCAGCTGTCGCATAATTTTCAAACGCTGGCGTATAATTCCAGGTTCTTAGAGCTTCATTTTGGTTGGTCAGGTTTGCAGTAACCTTGGCTTCTTAGTACGGAATGTTGAACAGAAAAAAAACTGGCAAAACTGATCTCTGAACATAGCATACCCAGTTCATTCAGTCAATACATTGGAGTAGTCTTGTTTCCAATACACCAGTCTATTTTTGCCAGACTAATGACTAAGCACAGTATTTACTTTGGATGTCTTGTGCCTCTGCTTTTGGGGTCAACAGGAACAGCACTCAAAATGGCGGAGCTGCATCGGGTGCATCACGCTCCTGTGCCCGCCCGGGGGGTTTCAGTGTGAAAAGGAAGCAGCAGCTCTGGGTAGAGGTGCAGGATCTGCGGCTGCAACTGTACATCGAGTTTGGGGAGAAAATGAGGACATTTTTTATTTATTATTTAATTAAATTAAATTAACCAAATACCAAATCAAACTTGGGAATAAATGACCATCTGATCTCAACCTCCCTGTCACCAATAAGGGGATATTCATTGCTTAAATTAAGATGAAGGGCCTGTTTATTAAATACAAATAAGGCAAACTTAGCATGCAAAACTAATAACATGACCAATGATTGGTCATGTTATTGGTTTTGCACGTACTACTAAAGGTCTTAGTAAATCAGTCCCAAAGGGCACATACCTTAAGAAACCATATGAATATTCACAGTGGCTTTATTAATATAGAATTCCAGAAACATCTTTATAATACGCAGTGATGCAAATGAGTAACATGAACATATATTTGAAATTCAGTTCATGATTGGCCACATTTGATGCACTTATCTGTAAAGAGCTTATTACACTGGTTTGACAGGTTTGCAAAGATCAGGCTCGTCACGCACTCAACTGAAAAAGCAAGACTGAAAATCTATTATTAAAACTTGAAATGCAAGCATATTCCTTTAATTACCTTCCTTATAAAAAAAACTCTTTCATCTCCAGCCATAGATTACAAGTCTGAAGTTGCAATAGATGCTGCTTTGCGGATTCTTGTTTCCATTCCAAACAACATTTCAAAGACTTCTCAATATAGCTACAAGGATTAAGACATGACCGTTTGATGCACAACCCACAGCTGACACCAGCGTTAGTGGTGTTCCTTCATTTTTCACATTTGCGCCATTTACTCTTTGATAAATCACAACACACTTGCTTTTTGTCTCCCCGCTGCCATCTAGTGAGTGAACCTGGAATGTCACAGTCTACAACTCCCTCTCTTACTTAGTGATGGTCACCAAAATGCCCTCCGAGTCATCTCAAGTCAACCAGTTTTTCTGAAACAAATTAACCATGAGGCGTTTTTCAGGTCAGCTGTGCTGGCATTATACCCTTTTGTGGAAACACACTCTACCTGGGAGAAAAGAGATTTCCTGCCGCTGCAAAGGGAAATCCATTAATTATGAGGTACAGTACCAGGAAAAAAGGAAAGACTGAGTGGGCGGGGAGTAGCCCGCCCACTCACGTAGCTCCCAAAAGGTGGTGTTGTTATAATGCAGAGAAGAAATTAAAATGGCCACGTCTTGTTTCAACTAATTCCGTTGTGTTCAGGAAAGGGTTTCAGGAAGAGGTTGCTGATAGATGCAGGTTTTCAACTTTCACACAGAACTCAAAGTAAGAAGTTGGACACAAAACCCAAAAAGTCAAGAATACCTTTTGGATTTATTTTTAAATTAATTTATTATATTTCTTTGTCATAGAATCCTTTTCTGTCGACGTTCAAGGTTAACATACAGCCATTCATATACAAAACAAATGTTTTTTTTGTTTTTTTCTATATTCAGATTCATAAATGTACACTCTTCCATGTTAACAGAAGAAAAAAAAAATATTCCTTTTTACACGTTTCTTCCAAATCAACATTTTAGTAAATGTTCTCTCCTCCTCAGGTGCAGAGGCTGCGGCGGCTCGGAGCCCCGTTTTTAAAAACACTGGAACAGGCACAGGCACCACACGTTTGGCCACTAAACCCCTCCTGGGTCCGCCTCTCCCTCTTTAACCCCACCCCTCCTGGGTCCGCCTCTCCCACCTTAACCCCACCCCTCCTGGGTCCGCCTGTCCCTCTTTAACCCCACCCCTCCTGGGTCCACCTGTCCCTTTAACCCCACCCCTCCTGGGTCTGCCTCTCCTTCTTTAACCCCACCCCTCCAAAAAAAAACAAAAAAACATTTTCATAAAAGAGGAGAAAACTGAATTTTTAATTCACCACTGTCGGTTTGCCTGGGGTGCGGCTGCAGGGTGTGGGGGTGACAGCAGACGACTGTGATCACAGAGCGAGTGTTTCTGCATGTTGTTTGCCTCATATAGAGGCAGGCACCCCACTGGGATTGGGGAAAGTGTGTGAGCACAGTCTGAGAGGACCCTAAAAATGAGCAGGGCTCCCCCAGGTAGGTAAGAAATGGGGGGGGGGGGTGAAATAATCTGCCCCCCTTGCTAAACACACAAACACACAGTCGTCTCTGTTTGACGAAAGACAGTGTGAATTATTTAAGCTCTCCACAGCGCAGAAGCCTCCGGTTCGCTCTCCGAGTGGAATAACTGCTCCAGTAACATTTCGAACCGGCGTGCAATTAAGGAGCTGGGCGGGCGCCAGAGCTGGAGGTGCTAGCAGAGCGTTTACGCAACTGCAGGCTCAGAGGGCGGAGTGACGCTCAGGGGACATGGCGGCCTGTGTGGGGGGGGGGGGGGAGAGGGGGTGTTGTGTGTTCATCTGGAACGCTCTAAACGGGCAGGGGAATGGAATCGGCGGAACGGCTGGCGGGATTGGCTCCACCCTTGGCTGTAACCACCTGCCGGTCTGACACCGCTGGGGGGGTCCTTCCAGATGAATCAGTCTTGAGTGGGGGAGATTTGTACCAGCGTGAGAGACGGGTACAGAGCTGCTGGTGGGCGGGCAGCAGGCTCAGACGCTGGGAGACTTTACGGCAGCTGTTCCTGCAGCAGATAAAACGGTGGCTCATGTCCTGCCGTCACACTCCGAGGGCCCCACTTCCCCGCTGTCCTTAAAAACCCTGCTTATCTGTACTGCCTACCGCCCGTCTCTGTGGGTCAAGGCTTCAGGAGCCGCTGCTAGCACGTAGATGCGACAGGACGGCTCACTCAGAAGTCCTCTGCGCCAAGACGCCTAGCGGTAACCATAGGTAACTGGGGGGGGGTTATCAAGTTATTCAGATAACTCTGAGAAAGACAAGATTGTCACATTAGTGAGATTTCAGTCAATGAAAATGCACTACAATCTGGTTTAGGAGTGTGATTTAGTCGTACATATTGTTAGCTGATATTGAAGAAAGTTTCTGAGGTTATTTCATGGTATTATTTTCCAGTTGTTATCTGGCTAACTTGCTTAACCTGCTTTGTGGAACATCCCCCAGCTCTCTATTATATGTCGACAGTGAGCTGGGCAAGTAGATTCTTAACAAAAAAATATGCCCCTTCCTCACAACCTACTCTGCACAGCTCCTAGAGCAGGTCCAAACACTCTGACCTGGACTATTGCCATTGCGTCTCGGCCCGGCTCTGCAGTCGCGCCACCAAAACCCCTCCGCCGCGTTCTTGTCTTAAGTCTTCCCAAGCGCGCTCATGTCACACCCCTCTTCATTTCAACCCCCCTGGCTGCCCGGTTTACAGCCTGCGTCAGGTTTTAAACCTCGGCGCGAACCTACGAGGCAGGGAATGAAACAGCTCCACCACGCCTCCAATCTTCAAGAGATATCATAAACCCCTCCCTGTGTGGTCGCTTCTCCCAGTCACAATGCCCGTCTGTTACCAGGACAGAAAAACCATCGGGTATCTTCCCATGTAGACTGAAGATGCACCTCTTTAGACTGTATCTCGGTCCCCCTCCCATCCCAGCCCCATGGCACTTCCTCCTAGTGGGCGCAATTTAGATTACCAAATTTTTTATGGTTTAGGTTGTATTGTTTACAATTTAGTTTTTATTCATAGGTTATTGTTATGGATGTAGTCTTCAGGTATTTTGAATTTGCACTTTGGAGTTTTGTTGGCACAGTTAACTTGCGCTAGTACTGTAATAATATTGCATTTTTCACTTGCCGGGCTGGGAATGCTGATAGCCAAGTCTGGCACTATTGCTCGTTTTAATCCAGTGAATGCACGTCCGTTTCTCCTATACTTGGTAAATAACGTAATGTAATGTAATGAAAGGTAGCATTCCCCCTAGTGGCCATGTCCTGGCATCACAGGTCACTCAATGTTGTGGACCTTGAGTCAGCACTGCAGATGTGCTGAAGTATGAAAATCGTACCGGGAACGAATGCTAGAAGCACTTCCTGTTCCCCTCAGAAATGTTGTAAACTGTACGATTTGAAATGCCTTGAACCGATGACCGGTGTAAACGAGGGCCTGTCCGGTTATTACAGTTAATCAGTGACTGGTACAGCTTAATGCTTCAAAACCACTGAAAACGCCTGAACTGTACCAACAAAGGGTAGAAATGCCACTACAAGCCCAGCACCACTGACAGCAAAGCTAGGGAGTCATGTTAGGGTAGGGGGTCAACCCTCAACTCAGTCCATTCAGAAGATTTACTGAAATTTGAATCGCAAATTGAAATATTCCCCAATGTTCCCCAAATATTCCCCCCCCCCTCATAGACTGAAACTGAGTTGAAATGGTCTGCCCCAGACCCGACCACCATACTCTCCATTTGTGCTTCCTGTCCAGCTCGATGTGGGGGAACAGCATTTATGTTGCACACCCAATGGCAGAGCGTGTTTCAAAAGGCCCCAACAGAGGAACTCAACCACGCTATTCTCGCCGACTGTGTGACTGAGCTCTCTACTTGGGACAGTAATTGCACACTGTGTGGTTCCAGGCTGCTGCAAAACCTTTTCAGTCACAGCAGAAGGATATCTCTGACCTATAAATATATTTTGGCTCCACTGTTTCATCAACACGGTCTTCATAATTGGCTTTGGGGGGGGGGCAAACCGAGCTAGAGCGACACAATCGCAAACTCTTCAGATGAATCAGTGGGATTCTTGGAAAGGAGTGTAAAGATGATTTGGTACGGGGTGGCTCTTCCCAGAATCCTCCGCCCCTGTCTGTGACACAATGAACGGGGGACCGACATGGAGCCTTTCCAAATTACAGAAGAAAGGGGTGGGGAATCATAAAAAATACCAACAAACAGAGCAAAACTCCCCTTGTGTGCCAACAACCTACCAAACAGCCTTTCTATGCACCAAACACATAGGTCCAGCAAAAACATCCAGACTAAGATTGATTCACATTTAAATAATGGCCCACAAAAAAATTATCACATTAGCATGTAGGATGTTAGCACCTCAAACACACAGTGCATGGTGTTTACTACAACACAGAGCTGCTCTCGACAACCTCTCCAATTTCAGGTATGTCTTCTTTTTTTAGGGGGGGGGGGGGCATGGGCCATGCCAGATATTAGAAGAGCCTCTGTCAATGGGCTCGTACTTAATTAGCACATTCTCCGTCAGACACGCTGGAGAGTACTGTTACCGAGCTGGAGGAGGACCGGCTGTTTCACTGGCAAGACCAGGCAGGAGAGGCCAGGGGCCAGGTGCCCGGCGGGAGTCCATCAGTCACCCAGAGCACAAATAACACTGCGCCACTGACGTACCCTGCTACAGCCCAGCACACAGACACCTGATCCAGAGACGGATCGATGCCACTCCCCCTCACAGAGACGGCAAGGCGGCCAACACCGCTCTGGCCTGGTGGGTATGTGGGTGGCCTGGTGGGTGAGAAGAGAGGTGGAATCAATGATCGCTGCTGAACTTAATGCATCTCCTGATTATGTCTGCTGAAAAAAAAAAGGCTACACATATCTCTATAAAATATATTGCTGCCGGTTAGAGCCTGGACTTCCTGTCAGCCTCATTACTTCATTCCTTCCTGTTGTCACCCATTGTCCTTTCTGTCATGCGTAAATCAGGGTGCGTGACAGTACACGTGCACTTTGGAGGTTCAAAAAAAATCCTGCATTTTTTTTTTTCCTGCTCAGTTTCACTCGGAACTCGCCGAGAAGCAGAAAAGATGACTCTCGTTACACGCCGAGTGCACAACTGGCCGTTTAGGGCTACAGATTAAAAAATTATTATTTCATGAATGCAAATGTTTCCCGACGTTCCTGCGGGGGATGCGGAGAGCGTGCCACGCTGTGCCGGCTCTTTAAAAATCTCCAGTAAGAGCGCAGGGCTTTGTTTCCATTCAAACCCTGTATGAATGCCATGGTTTGTGTCCAATGTAGAGAACTCGCCACTGCACACCATGTTTCCACATAATCACAACATTGGCCATTTCTTTGCAGGCTGCATACAAAATGTCCAGTGCCCACATTGATTTATATTCATAAATCAATGCTTTATAAATAGTGTGGCGTTGCTCTGCCAAGGATTTGGCAGTATTATTATTATTATTATTATGAAATGCAAGGAAAAAGGTTTTATTTACAGACCACCGCTATACCAGCAAAGAAATATTGATATGGATGGATAATGCCTGGTTAATGGCTACACGCAACATAGACAGGACCTGCATACAAAAGCATGCCTGGTATACAGTGAATGGGTAGATTGCATAACATGTACAGCTGAGCAAAGCCACAAAGAGGGCTCAGAAAAACTCGGCAGGACAATGGAACCCAGGGAAAGTGTTTGGTTGGGCGTGCTACGCATTCGTAAATCTTGTGAGCGCTCTGTGTCCAATTACACGCCTTATTTACACGCCTCACACCTTTTAAGGCTTCACTGATTGGCCACTTCTTCCAGAAAAGGTTTAAATTCATTTCAACCTCCACATTTAAATGTACGTGTTAATGAAAGGGTGCATTTCGGTAAACTTTGGTCAACTGGAGATTTTCGGGCTGTAGTATCCCAGGGGCCCGTTTAAACATGATATTTTTGTCTCGACTGAGCCAGACCAAATAAAGCTTTAAGTGTATGAACACAGCCTTCCTCTTGCATTAGGTTTATTCACTTCTCATCCACAAAATATAACTCTTTTTGATCATTTTTCTTCCCCTTTTTAGGAAATTCAGGAAGAGAACAATAAATTAGAATGTTGACATAACATAACAAAACATTACACACAAAGAAACACACACACACACACAAAGAAACACACACAAACAAATAAATGTACAGGCAGAGTTGTAAACAACAAAGAAGACTAGTAAGAAAAGGAGAAAACTGTACGGAGGACTCCAGTGCCCTGCCCGTTCTGTTTCCGCTACAGTGATTCTTTTCAGAAAGCATCGATAACCCGCTGACCCGGGCTTACCGGCAAGCGCTTGGAGGCATTCTGTACTGCAGGCTATAAGTAATCCATAGTTCAACAATACGTTAATAAAAATAAAAAACATTCTTCTCAGTGCTGTATCACAAAAAAATGAAGAAAAGAAAAAAGTGAAAATGCAGGAAATGGCACAAATAACTACCTCACAAACTTGTACTCCGTTCCTTAAAGCCTTGTTCCCTGTGGCAGACAAATGAACTTGATACAATAGCCTACATTTGTATCAGAACAAAATGGCATCCTTCTTTATTTTAAGCATTTTCTTGAGATTTATGGATTTTTTTGGCAACAATGTAATATAAAAAATTGGTTCAACAGTGCAGTAATTATTATTATTGTACGTGTTATCTATTTATTATCGTTTGTCTGATGGTTATGTGGTTACTGCTGGCTGTAAAACAAATTGCCCCTCTTAGTTTCATCACCAAATTTTGGAACTTTCTTTCTTTAGCACAGTTCCATTTCAGTACGTTATGATATTAACATATTAGCTATTGACCAAAAAATTACATTAATTTGTTCTAACACTATTATTCATATATGCACGCCGCCACCACAGCTTTTAATAGCTTTTGTACGAAAAGCTGTTGAACAGTCGTGTTGTTTTGGAGGGCAAACGCATTGGCTAAGGAAGTCTATGATTAAATAACTTATATGGCATATCTTTAATCACATTATAAAAGGAACAGATGCTACATTGATCTTAGTGCACTGTGGCTATGTAATAATTTACTCCGTTTTGACATTACTCAATTGTCTGAACTCTGCACACCTTTTTTGTGAGACAAGCATTTATCCTAACTTGGCCTCGAGTAGCATCACACTGGGCAAAGGCCAGTTCCTCGCTTGGAGTCCTTTAACTTGAGCCGACATCAGCTGACGTCCATATATGTTAGTAGATGCCTTTTTCATCTCTTCAACTGCCTGTGCTGTTTGATTTTATTTTTTTTAAATTATTTTTCAGGGCCCAGTCTTTAAATGATCCTTTGGTACAGGACTGGATCACAACCCAGTAACTGTGAAGGAGAGATGTGAAGGCCGTTTTCAGTTGCAGCCGGGGTGACTCACAGCATTAGCGTTAGCTTTATGGCCCAACTCTCACCCCACAAGAGACAACTTTAGCTAGGATACGTTTAACGGCTGCTTTCCTCCAACTCCTGCTGTTTTTGACAATAGATCGAGACCTTAACAGATATTTCGTTTTTTTAAGTGACTCACCAAGTGCTGTTACCAAGGAATCTGATTGGACTTTGTTGCACCACTAAACATGGAGGGGGGTTCCGGATTTGAAAGCATTAACCTGCTGTTGCCGTGCATCCGCACTTCTCTTCACCAGGTGCGTTGTCACATGGTTTCTGAGTGTAAAAAACAGGGAGCACTCACGCTGAGGTAGGCACTTGTTGTGCAACCTGCCTTTGGCAGCGCCACAACGAGGATGCGAAGCCCATAAAATCAAAGGTCAGAATGCAGCCTTAAAAATGGCAGCTTCACCCACCCCAGGAGACCCCGAGCCGTCCTCTGCAGCCTTTCAAACATGAACATGACCAAGCACAGCCATGATGAAGCACCATTGTCTGCCAACAGGGAACAGCTTTTTTTTTTTTTATTTTTTTTTTAAACTTCTGAAAGAAAAAAATCTCAAAATCTAATTTTCCTTCTTTTGGCTACTAAATATAGAATCATCTGAGGCATAGGTCACTAATGAGAGGGGCGCCGGTGGTGATGAGGGGGGAAGAGCATTGTGCGAATTAAGGTTCCACCTTGAATGGTAATTAAGCAGGATCTCAAACTCGTTTTTTTTTTGTTTTTTTTATAAAATTATTTCTACGTTTTTTTTGTCTTTGTTGCTCTTCATTCCTCCTCCTTCTCTACAGCTTCCTGGCCGGTTCTCAGCACTCCGCCAGGATTCTCAGGCCCTGCGCGTTTCCTAGATTGCCTCCAAAGGCCCGTTTGACCTAACTTGAACTTACTCGCTTGAAATGTTTCCACCCACTTCCTCCCCTCCGCCCACCCCCCACCCACCCCCTCCCCAGCAAGCTGTCATGGAAACGCAGGCTGTTTAATGCCTCTGCAGATACAGCAGGTCATTTGAGTGCCGGGACTGTTCCTGCTTTTCGGCTTTTCGGCTTTCCTCTGCAGGGATTTATGAAAACATTCTGAATGCTGTCGCAGTACGCAGGTTAGATCTGTCTGAGACTCGCCCCCCCCCCAGCAAGACCTTCCATATTTTGACATAAAGCAGCCCACTGCAGGATCGATGGATTACCGTTTAAATAGCCATGACACAGCACACCTCTGCAGGCTCATATTACCACCTCACATCTGCCCCCGGGGTTCATCATATCAGCAGATCCTTAAGCAGAAAACAAAGATGAACAGATGGATCTCCATTACGTGGCGTTGCCGGCCATTTTCCCTTTAGCTTTGCATTGCTATTACAACCAAAATTGTTTACCATTGAGCTCTGAGAATGAGGTCATTGGGAGGGGGTAAGCGGGTGGGGTGGTGGCAGGGCGGGGGGGCGTGTGTCTGCTTTTCAGAATTTAAAAAAAGCGTGTGCTTGCAAGTAGTGTAGATCTCACTTTCAACTTGCATGTGGGAGGAACCAAGAGGGAAAAGACAAACAGAAAAAAAAATGAAAATGAAAAAAAAAGAGGGCCGCCCGAGGTGCACAAGCCCCTTCTGGAAAAATTAAATGAGCAGGGAAATAAAAAAAAAAACAGAAACAAAACACTGAAACTTCACAGGGTTCCACGTTTGAGTTGTTTTGTCCTCAGTTCTCTGTCCTGCAGCTGTCCTTCCACCAGACCAGTCTCTCTCCCATCAATCTGAGGAACAAGATGGCCAGTGGACAGGAAAGGGGTTTAAAATCACAACATGGGGGAAGAATAAATAGCCAGTGGTCCGTTTCCCCCACATTAGAAGCTGTCCCTCTGCCAAAAAATCACCTCCCTTCTTTTTCACCAGCCTGCTCCGAGTTACTACTCTGCGTTCAGCTTCTCCGGCCGAGAGTACGGGTTCTCCAGCAAGTACTGGTAGTGCTTGTAGTTGTCGAACATGTACCTGGGGGCATACATGTGCTCCTTGGCGTCCGACGGGGGGTACTCCTGCACCGACCCGTCAAACCAGCCACCAGTTCGGATCAGATCCCGGATGTAGTTGAGGTCACGCTTGTCCTCGTAGTCCCCCCAGCGAGGGAAGTCCCCGTTCTGAGCTGAGACCAGCTTGAAATAGATGCCCTCCGGCTTGAAGCACCAGGAGCAGTGCCAGCCGGCGAAGTGGAAGGGGCTCCCAACGGACCACTGCACCAGGATGTGGCCCGTGTCATTCTCGTACTTCCGGAAGCCCGGCATGGTGTAGTACTCCCTCCGTCGCAGCCTGATGCCGTCACTGTCGTAGACCGTGAGGAGCATGCCTGCCGTGCACCCGGACACCACTTCCAGGGAGCCCAGTTGCTTCCAGAAGAATCCATAGAGGGACTTGCGCATGTGGATGGCGAAGGGCTCCGTCCAGCCGTCGAAAAGCTTGAGAAAGAGGATCCCCTCCTGCGCGGGAATCTCGTCGGCATCGTTGATGATGAAGACGTCGTCGGGGCGCAACCCCACCACGCGGGACATCCCGTTGCGAGTCAGGAAGGTACGCAGGTAGTCGTCGGCGATCCAGCCGTCCTGCCGCCCGCCTTCCGGGAAGTGGTCCAGAAAGACGTAGAGGATCTTGTGCCTCACATAGTCATAGGTCCCATTGAGGAGGAGGCGTAGAAACTGCAGGGGACGGCCCTCACCATAGGCCGTAAAGTTGGACTCGCACACCAGGAAGAGGTCCACGGCCTGGGCCATCTCGTGGAAGCGTACGTGGAGGAGGTCAAACTCGTGGTTGACGTTGATAGCATTGATTACCCTGCGGGGCACCTCCCTGGGCATCAGCCTCTCCTTAGTGGGCAGGTTGGAGTGATGCACCATGGTGGGCACGCCGCAGTAGGGGCCGTGCCAGCCCGGGCGGCAAACACACTTTACCAGACGTTTGCCCCGCTTGGGTTTGGATGCCACTAGATTCACCCCGTCCTGGAGCTCCAAAATCTTCCGCAGGCTCGCCGCCGTCGCACTGCCTTTCCCCGGATCGTCCCTGGGGGCTGCCATTTCCGTCCCCTGCCGGAAGCACAGGGCCCCGGCTCTGGTGCGCACAAAGTAAGAAGTGGGGTCGTCACGGAGCTGGAAGGTCCGTAGATGGAGGTCCCCGAGTAACCTTGCCGAATCAGAGATGGCGGCGGTCGGGTCGCTGTTCTTCGCCACAACCTCGTCCTCCTCGACTGGCGGATCGAGCCTCACACGGTCCTGATTGCTGGGATACCAGGGATTTACAATGAGTTTCTGGTCCTGCTCCAGCTCCTTAACCCTCAGTTCCTGCAAAGAAAAACACAGACACAAAAAAAGTACACTATTATATGTATATACAGTCAAGCCGGAAAGTCTGCCCACCCCTTTCACCTTCTCCACGTTTTATTACATTACAGACATATTCTACAATAGATTGAGTTCATTTTTTGTCTCAAAATTCTACACAAAATAGCCCATAATGACAAAGTAAAAACATGTTTTTAGAAATTTTTGCAAATGTATTAAAAATCGAAAACTGAAATCTCTCATTTACATAAGTATTCATACCCTTTGCTTTAACATATTTTTAAAGTATCATATTTAATATTTGGTCGCATATTCTTTGCATGCTGTTACTTCCTGAAGTCTGTGACCAATCAACATCAAAAGACTCTCAATATCTTATTTTCAGGTACTGTTACAAGCGATACTATAACCTCTCTGCATTTGAACGGATCTCTATGGGAATTTGGGGGTAAGACTAGATTCAGCTGTAAATTACACTGGTACAGTATGGAACACATGGTTGGCTAAATGGCTGAAAGTCATCAAGGGTCTGAGCTATCGAACGAGCCCCAAACCATCACTCTGTTGCCAGATATGGAGTAGATGTGGATGGATCACTGCAAGGGTTATTTCTCCTGACTCATTTTCCTATAGAACTCTATGGGGAAAAAAGTCAGGAGAAACAACCCTTAAAGGGATCCATCCACATCTACTCCATATCTGGCCGCAGAGTGATGGTTTGGGGCTCGTTTGATACCTTAGACCCTTGATGACGTACAGCCATTTCGCCAGTCATGTGTTCCATACTGTACCAGCGTAATTTACAGCTGAATCTAGTCTTACCCCCAAATTCTCATAGAGATCAGTTCAAATGCAGAGAGGTTATAGTATCGCTTGTAACAGTACAATTTTGATTGGTCACAGACTTCAGGAAGTAACAGCATGCAAAGGATATGCGACCAAATATTAAATATGATATTTTAAAAATATGTTAAAGCAAAGGGTATTAATACTTATGTAAATGAGATATTTCAGTTTTCGATTTTTAATACATTTGCAAACATTTCTAAAAACATGTTTTCACTTTGTCATTATGGGCTATTTTGTGTAGAATTGTGCGACAAAAAATGAACTCAATCTATTGTAGAATATGTCTGTAACGTAATAAAACGTGGAGAAGGTGAAAGGGGTGGGCAGACTTTCCGTCTTGACTGTATATATTTATATATATACACTGCTCAAAAAAATTAAGAGAACACTTAATCAACACAGTATAACACCAAGTCAATTAAACTTCTGGGATATCGATCTGTCCAGTTAGGAAGTGTAAACGGTTGTGAATCAATTTCACCTGCTTTGGTGCAAATGAAAGTGACAACAGATGGACAGGAGAGGCAACAGCAAGACAACCCCCCAAAAGTAAATGGTTTTGCTGGTGGTGGCCACAGACCATTTCTCTCTCCTTATCCTTCCTGACAGATTTTTCTCTAGTTTTGCATTTTGCTAGTGCCCTACTGGTAGCATGAGGCGGTACACCTGCAGCCCATTCAGGTTGCACAGGTAGTCCAGCTCCTTCAGGATGGCACATCCATACGTGCCGTCACAAGAAGGTTTGCTGTGTCTCCCAGCACAGTCTCAAGAGCATGGAGGAGATACCGGGAGATGGGCCATTACACGAGGAGAGATGGACAGGGCGGTAGAAGGGCAACAACCCAGGGGCAGGACCGGTATCTGCTCTTTTGTGCAAGGAGGAACAGGAGGAGCACTGCCAGAGCCCTACAAAATGACCTCCAGCGGACTACTCGTGTGCATGTTTCTGACCAAACTGTCCGAAACAGACTCCATGAGGGTGGCATGCAGACCCGAGGGTCCTGTAGTGGGACCTGTGCTCAAAGCCCAGCACCATGCAGCTTGATTGCCATTTGCCAGAGAACACCAGAATTGGCAGGTTCGCCATTGGCACCCCGTTCTTTTCACAGATGAGAGCAGGTTCACACTGAGTACGTATATATATATATATAAACAGTTCATTCATAATACATTTGCCTTCTCAATTAACCAATTAAAGCATAAGACAAGCAAGGCCATCACCTCAGTGGCTTCCACCTCTCTCTGCTGTGGTTCTTCTGGCCTGTCCCATGGGTGGGGGATCCCCAAATCTTCCCCAAGATTCAACTCCGGTGCCCTCTGACTCTCCATGACCTCCGGGTCCCGGGCCCCGGTGTTGGAGGGCCGCATGGCCGGTGGGGGGCCCTCCTCCGGAGGGGCGCCGGCCAGAGGCGTGGCCCTCTCCTTCCAGAAGAATCCGGTGACCATGATGAAGGACTGGATATTGGGGTAGGGAGCAGACAGCTCCCTCAGCAGCGAGACGTAGTGCAGGGCCTTGTAGTAGTGCAGGAAGGAGATGACACACAGCCCCACCGTGCAAAGCAAGAACACCCTGTGCCGTCGCATTTTCATCCTGCGGGGAGAGAGGAGGGAAGCGGTCAGGCTTCTATTCCACACCCCTGTAGGACATGTTGAGAGAACAAAGACAGAGTGCAACATAAGCATCCAACTGTCACAGAAACCATCCCAATAAAATGAATCAAAAATGCATTCCGGTTTTTTTCTCGCACTGAAGGAAATTCAAAATTGCCCATCCTGTCTTGTGGAAGAAATGAGCGGCCGTGTTGTAGCGGCCGTAAAATATAAAACAGCCTGTCATGAATGGAAACGAAGTGGGCGACAGTGCACAGACTGAGGATTTCATTTTTTATTTTTTGGAATTTATTATATGAATTACTGAAGGTTTCACTGCTCACTGAAGTAGAGGATGCAGACTGCCACATCTTCCTTTCCAATTTTTTCTTTTAGACTGTAGATTCCACAGTTATAATTACTTTAAGTCTTAGTATAGTTTTTTGTTTTATTGTGCTCTGGCAAAACAAATGTTTCTAGGTCACGCCAATAAAGCAAGTTGACTTGAAAGGAAGTGAGCGAAAACAAAGGCTCTGAGTGACTAATACCTCCACAATGGCGAAATGCAGAGGTCTGCCACACTGTTGATCCCTGGGCTCCATCTGTAATGGCTACCATTTCAAATTTACATTGCTGAGCACCATTGATAAGTATAAGAACAGGTTTAGAGCTAGATAAATTAAGGTGCACCGATTCAATCCGTTTAGAAGCCTCGGACAGAGATTACTACCATACACGCTCACAAAGATTCAGTGTTTATTGTACACATCACGACTACTTTCCCCATCTTTCGCAGTCCACCTTAAAAGTACAGACAAAAAACACTTGAGGAAAGAATAAAGCAATCTGGCAGTATTACTATACAATACACTCTGTGAATCTCAAGCAGTTCCTACAGCGTTGAGCTCAGGTTTCCCTTTCAATATTGAAAACGGGAGAGTGAGAGGAACCAGCAGGGAAGAGTGACGGATAGAGGTGGAAGACGAGAGAGAAAAAGAAAAAGAACTTAAGAGTGGCGGGGCGAATATACGGACATAAGCAGTGCATTCATGTTGCTGCCAAGTGCCAAGCATTCATCCACCTCTTCTGTAACCGAGAACAAACCCAGTGCTGCTTTTGGCCTGGCCCTGGCTACAACTGTAAAAATGCATGGGGGGGAAAACACTCTGTGCAGTCCTGTACTTCCCCGCTCTCTCTCTCTCTCTCATTCTCTCTCTCTCTCTCATTCTCTCTCTCTCTCTCTCATTCTCTCGCTCTCGCTCTCACTCTCTCACTCTCTCACTCTCTCACTCTCTCACTCTCTCTCTCTCTCTCTCGCTCTCTCTCTCTCTCTCTCACTCTCTCTCTCTCTCTCTCGCTCTCTCTCTCACTCTCTCACTCTCTCTCTCACTCTCTCTCACTCTCTCTCTCACTCGCTCTCTCTCACTCGCTCTCTCTCGCTCTCTCATTCTCTCGCTCTCTCATTCTCTCGCTCTCTCATTCTCTCATTCTCTCGCTCTCTCATTCTCTCGCTCTCTCATTCTCTCTCTCTCTCATTCTCTCTCTCTCTCGCTCTCATTCTCTCTCTCGCTCTCTCTCACTCTCACATTATCTTTCTCTCATTCTCTCATTCTCTCGCGCTCTCTCTCGCGCTCCTTCTCTTCCTCCCTCTCCCCCTCTCATTCTCAGCCTTTCTCTCCCATTCTCCTTCACTCTTTCTGCCTTTCCTTATTACCCACAGAAGAAAAACTACAAGTACAGGTCTGAGGGTAAATGAAGGGGGGTGGTATTTTCAGGATTGGTAAAGTGGAGGAAGATTATTTGCCATTGTGAAAGTCAGCCTCACATTTTAGTAAATAACTACCTTATGAAGGAAGCATATTATCATGAGCAACAAAGTCATAACTATAACTGACAAAAAACAGCAGTTTAAAAAAAATTATAATAATTAAAAAATGAGAGGACTAACTAGTACAGAACACTCAAATACAAAAGTGGACATCACTACACGCTGTGATGGAATGTGATGTTTTCATAACCTTCCCTTTCAGAACCTCAAGATAACGAATAAAGAGTTGTTTTTCTTTTAAACTGTGCACTTTTTTCTTTTTTTTGTTCTAATAGTCTTTCTTGTCCTCAAAAACACCCAGCAAAACATTGTGATGATGTTGGAAAACATCTGAAATGCTTAAACGAACACTTTTCCAATGTTGACGCATTGCAGTGATGTGCAAAACTTGGAAATGCGGATTAAACAATCCACAAAGTACACAGTGGGCCGGATAACCACACGTTAGGAAAATGCGTGGAGCTCATGCTGAGAAATTGCAGACTCTTTCATGCTGACACTTAACGTCCTTTTTAGACCAAATTCTCTTTTTACGTCTCCGGCTGTGACACCCAGCCTGGGCTGCTATTGTGGCTATAGCATACACTCGGGAGTCAACAAAACCACAACGTTGGTTGCCATGGCGCACTGTGAGCAATAAAACAAATGCTGAAACAAATTACGTTCGAATCAACTGCGCTATGCCAGACAGTACCGTCGTCCTGTGGGGACTCTACGCCCTCTTTCTGAGGCCTTTGTTAAAACCTTTGCACGACTGTCCTCCCTCGATATCTCCAATATCACTGAACACGCAGAACGTGCCGTTAGTATCTGCAAATCAAACTCTACTCTACAACACCCAGAGCTCCAGCTTCTGCCTGCTCAGCACATGAAGCCTGTCTTTTCTGTATACGGCCCCATTGTTTTCAGCTGTGCTGTGACTATACTACAGGAGAACCCACCACATTAGACTGGACATTTCATGCTGGGGGAAGCTTGATGGACAAGTTATATGGATAGGAATCTACATTAATAAAATTTAAAAAAAGAAAAACTAGTTGATATTCATGATTTTTAATATCAATATATATAGTCATAGCGGGTTCATGCTGCCAATGAGTGCTTCCTGTAAGTTATAACCCAGGAAGGGCGTGATGTTACGGTTTATGGCTCTTTGTGAGTCAGATCTCTGAAGGTGCACCGGTGCTAAGTGGTTCTACATAATGCAGCAAGTGCTGCAGACTCAGGACCGGCCCTACAAAAATGGACCAATCACATTAATAATTAAAACTGGCAGTCTCTGTGGACCAATGGGAGTGGTAGTATTATTTACTTTTCAGGTTGCCAGAACTGAGAACTCCACGACTTGCCATTGTCTTGCCATTGCTAAATAAATGGCTTTATAATTGCTAAACAGCTCGCTTTGCCACTGTTCAATAACTCTTTTGCACTCTCTGTTCCCCAAACGGTATAAAGTAATCTCAGGATTATAGTCATGGACTAGGATTGCATCCGGGCCTGGACTCCTTCCTGTAAATGGTTCATTGCATTCGGCTGCGTTTACGCCAATGGCAAACACTTCCACGGAACCGCAATTCTGCGACGAGCGAGACCGCAGCAGGGCTTCTGCTCCTGTGACAGCGCCTCGTTACGGCCCTGCGCACAGGCCGCTAATTATTTCCCAGACTAAACAGACCGGACTGGAGCACTCGACTCGCAGAGTCAGAGAGGAGCCCATCCAAATAGGGCCACAGGGCGAGGCCGGATTACCTGCGCCCGGGAATTCCGCTCGCCCCGGTCTGCGGCTTCCCCATTCGGCACTATCGCTCGGCAGCTCATAACCAGGGTCCCGCATTTTCAACAACCGCACTTTTCCGCGGCCTGTAATTTAGTCGGAAATCCGCTAAGCGCTTCCTGCAACCACCCTAGCTGAAAAACAAAAGTAAATTGGCTGTGATTTAGCGGTGATTATTTATGTAATTCATTATGTAATTGCAAATGGCAAATTACTAATTTGTAATGCGTTTGACGAAAATTAACTGAACAGATTAGAATACTGGTCAGAGGCATCACCAGTTGTACATTACATTATAGGCATTTAGCAGACGCTCTTATCCAGAGCGACTTACACAACTTCTTATTACATGTATCCATTCATACAGCTGGATATATACTGAAGCAATTCAGGTTAAGTACCTTGCTCAAGGGTACAACGGCAGTGTCCTACCTGGGAATCGAACCTGCAACCTTTCGGTTACAAGTCCAGTTCCTTAACCATTATACTACACTGCTGCTCCTGTTGTAAAACAATAGTAGGCTACACAACGCACTCAATTAAACTGCACAATCAAAACGAACCAATCACTGGGACAGCAGGATCACAGTAGACTACAGATTAAATTACCTGCACCCAACTTTAAGCATTACAATGCCTGTGTCTTATGCAGCCAAATCATTCATCAATGCTACTCACATTTCACTCACACTTCACTGACAACATCATGAACACTGTCCAAAAAAAAATTACTGAACATGTGAAGGTAGATGGAAAAACCTGCCATTCAATTCACACTGCTCTGTGAATCAACGTGCAATCACCCGTCATTAGTAATAATTCAAATGACTAATTGAGATGTTCCAGAAACCAGAATGTTAATGACCGTTTACTTAATGATCTCAACATAGATGAGCAGGATGTATTGCCATTCTGACACTGGGGGACTGAATTACAAGCAATAAAACAAGGTTACTGAGAATGAAACACTCAATTATAACTACTGTAACCCAGTTATGTAATTATAACCTAATTATATACGAGGAAAAACGTTCAAACTGTTTAAAATCACCAACCACCACCACTGTCTAGAGTAACTGTTACAGTGCCCCAAATCCCAACAGGATATTTTCCAATTCCTTTGACCCACCCTAAAAATATGAGGCAAGATTTTATTCTATATTTTATGCCAATGTTTTTGTTGTTCCATAACCCTTGAGGAAGAACATAGAATTGACAAATAACTTCTCAAGTAAAATTCAGATTTTAAATTCAACCTCAAACATTTGCAATATTTGGTCATAGCAGGGAAGGTGCCCTTGCTAAGAGACAAGATTCTCTCAATTTGGGGATCCAGATGCCACTCGCAACAGCAAACTAATCGTGCTCTTAGCACGTAGTCCTGACAAAAACTCAAAACAATCCCATGAAACATAAACAACCCTGTAGAAAATTGTATCACTCATACACTGCCTGGCCAAAAAGAAGTTGCTGTTGCACCCGTCATGCATAGTGCCCACTGTACATGTTATGATCTGGGGTTGCTTCAATTAATTGGTCAGGTCTAGGCTCAAAAACATTATGCAGCAATAAAATGAAGTCAGCTGAGTCCCTGAATGTACTGAATGACCAGGTTATCCCATCAATGGGCATATTCCAGGAAGACAATGCCAAGATTCATTGGGCTCAAATTGTGAGTGTGTGGTTCAGGGAGCACGATTAATCATTTTCACACATGAATTGGCCATGAATGAGTCCTGACCTTAACCCCATTGAAAGTCTTTGGGATGTGCCGGAGAGGACTTTACGGAGTGGTTCGACTCTCCCGTCATCAATACAAGATCTCGGCCAAAAATGAATGCAACTCTGGACGGAAATAAATGTTGTGACGTTGCATAAGATTGTCGAAACAATGCCACGACGTATACGCGCCGTAATCAAAGCTAAAGGCAGTGCAGTGTAAATAGTTTAGCGTAAAAGAAAACCTAGCAACATAAGAAATGTAAACTATTCAGTTTCCCCTTTCCCTTGAAAATTTAAATGAGCAATACCTGCCACGTCTCGAACAGTCAATCGGACGCATAATCACTGCCGAAAAACACAATCCTGACAGCAGTAAATGTTTCATGGAGACAAATGAAAAGTAATAATGAAGCGAACAAATTCGTGTGACAGAGGGGAGGTGTCACCGTGTCTTATGAGAGAGGGCAGCTGATTGGCTCCAGAGAATGCTGAGATAAATACAGCTGTAGCAGGGAGCTGGGCTTAAACCTCCCCGAGTTTCAGGCTGGCGTCCGTGCCCCTCTCTGCCCCTACGCGCCATGGCCAGCCTGCGTCTGGCGGTTCACGCTCACGACGGGAACTCTGTAAACTCAGCGTAGTTCATCTACAGGAACCCCTTCGCCAATGGCCTCAAGTCACAGACACCAGGGCATTGGATTTAGGACAGACAACGGAGGCTCCCGTTCTCTAAATTCAGTTTATTATTTATAAAATGACTTCTATGCTCAGACAAATTAGAAAATGATATAGTCTAGTTGTGATACCATCTGAGCAAAAACAAACCTTTAATGGAAAATATTTTTTACTTTGAAGAAGTCACAATTATTGGCATACCTGTATTTAGTACTTTGTGCACCCTCCCTTTCCCAAGACAACAGCCCTGAGCCTTCTGTAACGTTTGATGAGGTTGGAAAACACATAGCAAAAGACTTGACAATTCCATCATCATCATCATCATCATCATCTACCGCTTATCCGGATTCGGGTCACGGAGGCAGTAGGCTAAGCAGGGGGTTCCAGACGTCCTTCTCCCCAGCGACGCTTTCCAGCTCCTCCTGGGGGATCCCGAGGCCTTCCCAGGCCAGGAGAGATATATAATCTCTCCAGCGGGTTATGGGTCTACCTCGGGGTCTCCACCCAGTTGGACGTGCCCGGAACACCTCCAAAGGGAGGCGCCCGGGGGGCATCCTAATCAGATGCCCGAACCACCTCAGCTGGCTCCTTTCGATGCGAAGGAGCAGCGGCTCTACTCCGAGCTCCCTCCGGATGTCCGAGCTCCTCACCCTATCTCTAAGGCTGAGCCCGGCCACCCTACGGAGGAAGCTCATTTCGGCCGCTTGTATCCGCGATCTCGTTCTTTCGGTCACGACCCAAAGTTTGTGACCATAGGTGAGGGTAGGAACGTAGATCGACTGGTAGACCGAGAGCGTCGCCTTCCGGCTCAGCTCCCTCTTCACCACGACGGTCCGGCACAACGCCCGCATTACTGCGGACGCTGCACCGATCCGCCTGTCGACCTCCCGCTCCATTTTACCCTCACTCGTGAACAAGACCCCGAGATACTTGAACTCCTTCCCTTGAGACAATTCCTCCATACAGAATCTCTCCTGATCCTTTAGTCCATGATCATCGCTTGTGGACTCTCCTCTTCTGCTCAAAGCACAGGCTGGCAATGGAGTTCATGTCAGGGGCGTGGGATGACCATTGCAAAACCTTGATTCTGTGGTTTTACACCATTTTTGTGTAAATCTTGAGGTATTTGCTTTGGATCATTGTCCTGCTAGAAGGTCCAAACACTACCCTCTTTTTTTTTTTAAATTTTTTAAAATTTGTTTCTGATTTTTCCCCATTTTCTCCCAATTTAGTAGCCAATTGAACCCCTATTCTACTTCAATTCCCCCCATGTAGCACCCCGCTAGAACCACCGCTAGAACACCCCCCCAGCCCGTAGTAGGAAAGCCGCCGCGCGCGCCCTCCTACAGGGCGACTCCCCCTCCCCTCTGACTGACCAACCCAACCGGCCGGGCCTTATTTTTTTAGCGAGCGAGCCCTCCATCCCCCCCCCCCCCCCGGAAGCAGGCGCGCCAATTGCTGCTCCCACCCAGCTGGCCTGGGCTCGGAAATGGCAGGGCAGGGGGGGGCGCCTTTTTTTTACCGTTGTACTACCGCAGCGGCAACACTACCCTCTTTTAGCCTTCTGGCAGAGGCAGCCAGATTCTGGTCTAAAATTTCCTGGTATTTGATGGAGTCCATGATGCCATGTATCCTAACAAGGTTCCCAGTGCCTTTGGAAGAAAAACAGTCCCACGGTATCACAAATCCACCACCATAATTCACAGTGTATAACTATGGCTCTTATTACACCAAACACACCTTTGGTATTCATTGCCAAAAAGCAAAATTTCCATCTCATCCGACCATAGCACCCGGTTCCAATCTAAATTCATGTAACATTTAGTAAACACCCTATTTGTGGCATGATGACAGCAAACTCTTTCTTCTGACAAGCCTTCTAAATTGCTTGCTGGCATTGAGGTGGCGTCTAATTGTACTTTTGGACCCCAGGATGCAATCAACTTCTGCAATTCTCAAACCTTGGAGAAATGTTTTGCCTCACTGTACATGGGGGTAAACTACAACCTACTCTTGCATCCTTTTCCATGCATGTTCAACACAGCTCCAGTTACTTTAACCTTCTTAATTATTACCCTAATGGTGGAAATATGTAATTTCAGACATTGACGATATTTTTATATAGCCATTGCCTGATTTATGAACGTCAACAAGCTTTTGACTCTTTTGTGTGTTCCCTGATTTTTCCCCATGTTGATGGATGAGTAAGGGGTTTTGGTCCGTGTATCACCTCATATTCATACCCCAGTGAAACAGGAAGTTGAGGATGACCACATAATAGCTCCTAAAGTTTCAAGTGTGCTTAAAAAGAGTACGATATGAATGAGAATATATTTTTAAAAAATTAAAATAATTATTTCTAGCATTGCCAATAATTGTGACATTTTTTTGAAAAAATATTTATTTTCTTTCATAAAGATTTATTTTCTTGAATAAGTTTACTTAAATTAAAGTAAATGACATTGGTCTCATTTTGAGTGTAAGGTCATGCTGATATTTTCTGGAGTTGACAATAATTCTGGTGGGCACTCTTAGTGGTGTTCCTTGGCCATCAGCTGCATGTCTGTATGCCAATGCAGCTTGATTTATAATGGAGGAAAGAGATTTGCCTAGCTACATAGAACAAATGTTAAAATATGTTCACCAGCAGTCACGGACACGGACGCGTTTCGGCTACGCAGCCTTCATCAGCATCTGAGAGTGCTGGCCGTTTTCTTTTCTTATTTCCTTTCCAACATAGGCTACACGTGTCAACGTATTAACAAAATTCAGTACCAGTCCATATGAGATCCTAAAGCCTCCTTTCGACCAGCATCGGCCTAACACCTGGAACAAAATTGGTGATTCTAGCACGTTCCCAATAAAAAGCCTAATAATGCAGGAAGCATCGAAAAATATGCTTTCATTAGTGTCAAGTGACACCAGTTGTTTTTGTTTTTTTTATTTGTCTACAGCACGAAAAAAAATCCAATATCAATGGTTTTAAGTAAATCTCACCTAAACGGGACTGTGAACATGTCTAATTCGTAGCTATAGGCTAATTGTTTAAGCGCAACATCAATATAGGCTACTGCCCTGCAGACGTCTGTTGCTAGCGCTGCAGAAAAGTTTGCAATTGTCTTTCCAGTCACGATAGGAAATTAAACAATCAGCCAGCTGGCACTGAGTGCCCGCTGTCTGAGTTCACGCCTCCATCACGATCACTTCGATGACATTAACTGCACGCAGTCGTATCAATGTGTCTGCTCTGCTATGCTTTGTTTCTCTACACAAGCCGTGGAAAGACTTCCCTTATTGAGCAAAAAAATGAATCTTATCTTATCTGGGCATATTTCCTGAAAGTATTCACGAAAAGTACATTTAAAAAAAGAATTCATACGTTGAACCTGAAATAAGGTCAAGGCTAAGAATCTAGCCAATCAGCATGTGAAAGGCATGCACAAGCTTCAGTAAATCCCTTTTTAAATACAACAAGACCTTTGTGGAGTTATCATTTACACAAAGCTTTCATGAAAAATCCCCCATTACTTAGGATAACACTGGGGAGACAACCCTCATTCATTCCTTTTGTCAGCAGGCACACCAGAGGTCCAGTTACCTGTCACAAAAGAAAACCTGAAATATGCAGAAAACAGTAGTCGTGTCAAAATAAAAGGTCTTTGACTTTGACTACACTCAGCTATCTTGAAAACCCTGCTTGCCTGCGCAATTATAGTGCATGTTCTGTGGTCCCATTTCCTGTCACTGGTCTTGGACAAACAAAACCTTTTTTTAAAAATTTGTTTATCAACCAACAACTATCATATTCTTAGGCTACTTATAAACACTACTTGGATTGTATATCTTTATTGAACTGGTATAAACAGCCACAGGTGCTCTTTAATAATGCAGACAATACAACAGCTGTAGCCTAATAATATCCCAGAGCTGACATTCCGGCTAGTTTACACTTGGTAGGTGAACTGTTAATGAGATCTCTGGACCATGTTCTGTATGAAGCACGAAAACAGTAAAATTCTCAAATCTAGCACTAGCTCAAGAGACAGACTGTTAGGATCGCACCTTAGCCCACACATACAGGTAGGCAATTTGATGAAAAGTTCTTACTGAATCACAAAAGCAAGTAAAATATGAAAAATGATTAAGTTGTATATCCTTTTAACAATAAATACATTAAACAAGCGCTGAGAGGTCATGCAAAAAGGCAGAAAGCTGCCACAAGCTGATTTAATACTGCTTATAGAGTACTGACAGTATGTACACTAATACTGCTGATACAGTACTGACGGTATGTACACTAATACTGCTGATACAGTACTGACGGTATGTACACTAATACTGCTGATACAGTACTGACAGTATGTACACTAATACTGCTGATACAGTACTGACAGTATGTACACTAGTTGCCCATTGATGTCAGGGGAAATATAGAAGTAAGTAATCTAACGGGCCTCCCATTGTCAACTGGAGTTTACTTATTCCTCTCAACATCAACCCAAAGCCAAACCATACTAAATATGAGACACACTGAACAACAGAATACTCTATTTATGTAAGTGATGTTCAGCACCCTTTCAGACTCATTCTGTACCTGCCTGCGGTATCTGCGGTAAGCACAACAGTGCTGGGCTGCTGGCCGTCTCTCCTCTTGCAGGCTCCTCTGAGCAAGGTGTTCGTTAGGTAGCCCCTCCTTCTCCGAATCAATAAGAACAAATGTACATCGCCTGCATGTTTGGGATGTGTATCCATAAATGCAGAAATCTTAATACTGGTGCAGATATTAGTCTTTCAAATGCTACCAAATGTTTGTTTGGTTTCAGACCACCACTACTCTGGTTCACCTGTAACACCGTGGGAACTTGAACAAGAAAAACTAAACATAGAAATCAAAAATTCTTTGGAGAGGTGCTAAAAAATGTTAAACATGAATGAAAAGTATAATAGTTATAACTGAGGATTTTCAGTAAATGGCTGATGATGTGGTTGGACCTATTAAAGAACTTCAGATAAAGAAGCACACTACGGCCCACCTGGTCAAATCTGAGCAGCATGTGGTGGCATGCTACATGTCTTAAACCAGCTCAGCCCAGCCAAGTCCTCCTCCACCGCTTCAGCCTGGACAGCACCACAGTGTCACCTTCTTCATCTGCCAGGAATCTCAGAGTGGTACTGGGCAACAAGGTGTCCCTCTCCGGAAACATCACAGCACTAGGAATCTCAGAGTGGTACTGGACAACAAGGTGTCCCTCTCCGGAAACATCACAGCACTAGGAATCTCAGAGTGGTACTGGACAACAAGGTGTCCCTCTCCGGAGACATCACAGCACTAGGAATCTCAGAGTGGTACTGGACAACAAGGTGTCCCTCTCCGGAAACATCACAGCACTAGGAATCTCAGAGTGGTACTGGACAACAAGGTGTCCCTCTCCGGAGACATCACAGCACATTTTTCCGGTACAACATTCCTGGGGAATCTGTCTCTCCCTCACCACCTACTACCCAAGCTCTTAAGGTGTGTTCTCACCAATTCCAGCGAGGGAGCATGGGAACACGCGGAACCCCCCCAAACTGTCCGCTTGATGGGTAAATAATTTAGACTGGTTCAGTGGCCTACCAGGAAACACTAACAGCACCTGATTGGTTAGACATACTGCGGTCCTTGGTATCGCCTTATCAAACCGGAACAACATGGCGGCCTGTTCATAAACCTTCTTTTATTACACCTAAACAGTCCACTAAAATAGGTTTCTGAAAACATTTGAGGCGAGAAATAGGCTATGCAGTTGCTCAATGTTGATTCATATTTGATCTGCAATGCCTACTTTGACTCTTTGATCTGAGTTTCACGAGCCAGGCGAGCTGAGCTGGACGCATTCATTTCCATAGAGTATTGGTGGAGTATACCCCATGCAAATTCAGAACTGGTGAATGTACCACACACTCGCCGGGCTGCATCCATTATTCACCACGCAAGCGCATCTCCACTCCATAGAAAATCAAGGTGTTTTTTCTCTCCACCGTTTGAGTGTTTTCAATCCCACTGGGAAGTTTTTACCTCCTTTGCTGGTCGGGGGTTCAGACTGTTTGGGGATTCAGGCCTGGTTTTGGCCAAATTTTCCTGTTTCTCTGTACAGCGTCTTTGTGACAGTTCTCTGTAAAAAACGCTATACAAAATAAATTGAATTGAATTGAATTGAAAATTAATAGAATGCATCAAACAACCTCGCCGGATTTGGTGAGAACCCAGCTTTAGTCTAGATGCTAATAATCTCCCATCTGGACTACTGCAACTCCCTCCTCGCTGGCCTCTCTGCCTCTGCAATTTACCCAGAATGCTGCTGCTCTGGATCTGGATTTACAGCCTCCCCAGACTCTGCTGTGTTACTCCCCTTCTCGTCTCCCTCCGCTGGCTACCTATTTCGGTTCACATCAGACACACCTACCAGACCTCTGCATTCTGCTACCCCTCTTCCCACCACGTGCCTGCACTTCCAGGTCACATCTCCTGTCTGTTCTGGTCCTCCGGTGGTGGAATGAACTTCCCACTACAGTAAGGACAGCAGAAACCCTGCCCCTCTTCCAATGCCGACTAAAAACTCACCTCTTCATATTGCACCATAGCTCCCCTGACCCCATGTAGATATCCTTTTGTCGTCTTTCATTTTCTCTTCAATGTAATACATCATTCACTTCTACCCAGTTCACATATGCTTAGGCAGTGTCACTGTCTGCACCTGTTTCACGGTCCGTTAATTCCAGGGTTTCCCCTTCAGTACAATTGGTGGGCCCATCTCAATACCCCACCCACAAAGAAATCCTGGGGGAAACAATACAATCCACTGTATTTGCATGTGGGTTTTGAGCCTGTTTGCAGATGCAAAAACATGCCTTTCATTGAAATTCAGCCTTGAAAAACAAAACCAAACAATGAATGAGTGAGTGAGATAGTGAGAGTGAATGAGAAAGATAGTGAGAGAGTGAGAGAGTGAGAGAGTGAGTGAGAGTGTGTGAGAGGGTGAATAAGTGAGAGTGAGTGAGTGAAAGAGTGAAAGAGTGAGAGAGTGAATAAGTGAGAGAGAGTGAGATAGTGAGTGAGAGTGAGATAGTGAGTGAGAGTGAGATAGTGAAAGAGATAGTGAGTGAGAGTGTGAGAGAGTGAGTAAGTGAGAGAGAGTGAATAAGTGAGAGAGAGTGAATAAGTGAGAGAGAGTGAGATAGTGAGTGAGAGTGAGCGAGTGAGATAGTGACATATAGCCTATCTCTGAAGAATCATTATTTACTGGGTTTCCTGCAGTGTGGAACGGTGTGAGTGCACACGGACTCAGCTCTGTCCCAGTGCCTGACTGTTGGTACAATATTTGCTTAAAACCATCCATCCAGAAATAATAAACTACTCTAATGAACAATAAAACAGAAGTACTTCGCTGCATAGTCTATAGATTTTGCTTCTGTAAAAAAAAAAAAAAAGCTGTTTGTACACGCCACAATGCCAACCAGTCATAATCCATCTGACCCCTCTGCCCCAGATCTCTGCCACGTGACCACACTTAATCACTTGTGTGGGATGTACCGGAAACTGTGCTGATGGGAAGATACACAAAATAGTTCCAGAGGCTGATGAAATGTGTCTTGTGGTGTAAATCAGGCATCGGGAGCCTGCTGTGTAACCCACTCATAGACTCGCAGGCCCTCCAACACAAACAAGAGCAAACAGAAGAAAGTCTGCTAGCCTTCTTTATGTCCTTGACTCAACCGGAGATTTTACCTGTACGGTTGAAAGGGATTGTGGAATATCTCAAGCCTTCAGACCTTAAATGACTGTCCAAGTCCTGCAGGTTTAGAAACAGCTGCTTCATAAGAAAACAGAAAGCAGCAGGTTCCTTCTTTTCTCTTCCATAGAACAAATATCATTATGAACAGGATGGCCATGCAGCGCATCAAACTTCTGCTTCCAAAATATCTATAACCAGAAGAACATGTAATATCGGTTCCGCGTTATTCCACAGCAACATGTGACTCAAAGCACATTCATTTAAATGAGCAAGTGAATGAGCTGTTTTCATGAGGAGCAATGGACGCTCAAATCAAACACCAAAGACAGATTCTCCATGACTGCGAACCATGTTCAAAAGTGCATTTAACTTCCTGCCTGATCAATATTCACCTACGGAATAGGAGATTTAAGCTGGCAGAGTAGCACTCGGGTAAAGAGAAGGGCGTAAGTCCCGGGTGGGACACTGCCATTGTTCTCCTAAGGGCAGTGCACTAAGCCCGAATTTCTCGGTAAGTACCAAAGAGTGCAGTTGGTATAAAGGCAGTATGCAGAGAAAGGGCTTGGATGAAGCAAACACATAATGTAAAGTAATCAAGTGCATTCTCACAAGCCCAAGGGATGGACCCTTTAGATAACCATAGTTACCATCCACACTTATCCCCCTAGGACACACATGCACACAGTCTCCTGTTCACTGCAGTACAGGATGTACGCTGTTGTTTTTTTCAACCAAACTGTTGCGCTAAACTGAGACTTAGTTAGAGCAATCAAAAAAAACTGCAACCTGAGGCATAGAAAAATTATGACTCCTTTTAAGGCTTCTGAATATATTTGCGGTTTGCAATATTAATCCATTACAACAAAAACTGAACTGACCTGGAACGACTCACAAAAGAGAATGTTGTATCGCTCAAGTTCAACTTTGCCAAAAGGCCACAATGTTGCCAGTCTAGTATGTGCTCCTGTTGATTGGTTCTCAAGCTTAGTCTCACATAGCCCTGTTGAGTTTTGATGACATTAATGCCATCTGACTCATCAACTTGAATGTGTCAAGCAGCAAGCCAAAGATTTGTCATGGTAACAAAAATGGAGCTTGGAACTTAACATCAACAATTCTATACATGCCACTGAGACTTCCTACAATGGAGTTAGAGATTACAAAAAGATGTGAGCGAATGAACTAATGAATGCCATCGTGTGGGGAAATAATTGACCCAGGAGAAAAGCGAAGAAAGGCGGTATCAAAGGAGAACAGACCGTCTCTGATATGGGATCAATGGCAAAAGAAACTGGCCCAAAGCTGAGGGAAGTGAGTACTTGTGGCTGGTCCAAGTCCTTCACAAAGCAAAAATGTAATGAATACATAAATCATTACTATCTCATTTCTTCCTATACTTAGATTGTTATCTGGGAATAGGCTGACTATACTCCCCATTCAGTTTTTATCAGTGAGATGCAATAGAGTATAGGTCTCAGTTGTGATGGACTTAAAATATTTTTTGTATGTGTCGTAAACACAACCCTCCTTGCAAAAAAAAGTTTATATTAAAAAAATTATACACGAGCAAACTTTTAAACCGCAGAACACTCCTATCATACTTCAAATGGAAATTCTGCTCCAATAACAGACACATTATAAAATCTGCAAATGATGAGATTGAAAACAGCTACACATTTTATATTTGAATGATCTCTTGCCACTGAATACATTTCTTAAATAATCATCTTTTATGTTTTTATTTTTAAGAACACCTTTTTGTTGAATGTTGAGCTGCTACTTCCCTTAGCCACACATATCTCCACCACCATCTTCACACGATGTCACATGGCAGTTTACGAAAACTCACTAAAAACTAGGAACAGTGTTTTTCCTAGTTTATATGTTCCATATTTGTGCGCTTTCCGGGTTTTACTCAGCCCAGTTATCCAGTAAACACAGTTAGACCGCTACGAGGAAAAGGGCCCAAGTCTTGTCCACATATGGAAATTTACCACAACAGTACCGGCCCCTCATAAAGCCAATCCATCTGCTGTTACCCATTACAGATCAGCAGCACATGCATGCTTACCTATGAAATTCTTAACACGTATGGTCCCTCAGGTCAATAAATATGCGACCTCTCCCGTTTGCATACAGAACGTACAGAAGTGCAGAGCATTTCTGCAGGTCCTATTTATTAACAATATTTTGATTAAACGGTCATTAGAACAGAATTTTGCTTGTATGTTTCAGCTCTGCTTTCAATGTCACCCAAACTAAACGGCATACCATCATAAACAATCACAGCCTGACTGAACGGAAGGAGATTGTTGAGCCTCTTTCTCAGTAAGAGATCAGCGTGTTAGATCTGACCAGACTGCAGTCTCCCACTCACATCACAAAGTCTAGAGCCCAATAGGGTCGAGTTTTCTGTGCTTTTCCTGTATACACAACATGTGCCAGTAGATGGCACAGCTCTGACCCTGTTATTTCCCCTTCTTTCTCTGATAACACAGCAGCTCTGGTCCTCCTGAAGATCTTTTCATCTAACCAGAATGTTCTCTCATGTTTTCCGTGGCTGAATGGCGCAGCAGAAATGTTTTGGAGCCAAGCATTCCTCCAAATGAAAAATAAAGCTTGTTGATTTCCATGAAAAGCTATAACGGTGCAGCTACTAAAGACTGACACAGTACAATAGGAGTACTGTTGACTGACTATTGAAATTTATGACTGACTATTGAAATTTGACTCATGACCCAGAACACCCACTGAAGCCCGAAACCGTTCTGCTTGCTTCTTCAGGGTGGAACGAATGAATGGAACCAGTATTAACCGATTGCAATATGAACAAGATTTGTTCCATATTTGTTTCATGCTGCCTGTGACTAATCAAAGACCCTCCCAAGATTTCCACTGCGGCTTCAAAAATATCAGTCCTCCCACTTAGCAGTTTGGAGCTGATAAAACGTACCACAATGCACCAGGCAACAACTGTCGCTGGTGACAACGAGCACACTGCACTGCTGTCAGAGCTGAAGCCACTGCCGTTTCTGATGTACAAAAGTGTGTTTGGATAAGAGCTTCACTCCAACGCCCGTCAAACTCCTGGGAAGACCGAATTATGTATAAATGATGAGTTACATATATCTACATATTGCTGCATTTCCTATGCAAGCTTCACTTTTCCCTGGTGCTATGCCAATATATTTTTACACAGGCAGCAGCAGTGCTCATTGAGCTGCAGGAAAAACTGTCCACTTGGAAGGACAATGGGCTTCAGCTACATTACAGTTATAAGACTGATTAAAGTTAAACTAACAGATGTTGCATGTGAAGGTGAGGGCGGGGAGTGGGTAGTTTAAGAGGAAGTGCAATCAAAACGATCACACCCAACAACACTCACCGCGCAGTGCCACATGCAGTTAAACTAGAAGTTCCTCATCTTCACGTTCAGAGAAAGATCCTGTAGTTTTGCAAAGAAATAATGCAATCCTGTTGTTCTTTCCAGCTCTTGGCATGGCTGCTTTTGTTTACTTCCATTGCAGTTGTTGAAAATATATTTTTCACGGACTTACACTGCGCGGGGTATCCATCACGATTTTGCCTTTGTCTTTCAATGACTGTGGTAAATCTGTCGGCCTTCGCTCAACACCTTTATTGAAAATACAGAACTTCCCACAGGAGGGGTTGAAAATGACTACACTTGGGTCCTTGGGGAGAAATTTGGTTCAGGAAGGAAGTGAGCAGCCAGCAGTCCTGCCTCTATGTACGCATTTTCTGACCAATGAGCACAAGCGGAGGAGAACCGGGCTTAATTAACACACCTGGGGGGGGGACGCCCTGGGGAAAACCAGCCCAGTGCTGGAAGGGGCTCTGTCTGTGTAACAGGGCATCTTTCCCCCCTTGTAAAGCACATAAACACTCCAGTTCAGTATCAGTATCACTGTAGCGCAGGAGGTGGAGTCTTGCAGATAAGTTACATTATCTCACTTTGCGTTTTCATCTCCAATATATATATATATATATTTTTAAGTGCACATATTATTGATGCGTCAATGAGGCACCAACTGTATTTATTTTCTTCTAGACTTATTACGAATACAATTTTAAAAATACGGGTGGCAGATAAAACACTGGCTGCCATGGCTTGCCAGGTTTTACGGCTCTTTGAAGTCCTGTCACAAGCTCCTGTTGCTGAGTGTAATGCTCAACATCAAAGGACATATTGCTTAGCAACGTTTGTCTTTCACTTTGAGCACTTTGCACTTTATGCCCTCACGCACTTAAAAATAAATGTATATTTTCGTGATAAGCCTCTTCCTTCGGATGTTATCCATTTGTATGAGGCAGTGTGCGGCTCTCTCACATTTCTCTGCTATTCTTACCGGATCGACGCACCTGACCCGTTCTCACACTCCCAAGACAAAGGCGCAAACATTTCCACAGTTTCTTTAGCCATTATTAAGCCATGATTAGCCATATACTTCAGAGAAGATGGTTTCACTTTTCACAAAGGCAAGGTCAAAGTCACATACACATGAGGTACTTGGGAGTGAGAATCATTGTTCCTATATCGCACTCTCAAACTTGAGTAGTAATGTAAACAATAAAGTACAAAGACCTGTGATGAGTCAGATGTTTTTAACCCAGTCACTGAATCAGTCACTGAACCAGTCACTGAATCAGTCACTGAATCAGTTTACTGGAGAAATCCTTGCATTTCTGCCACACCTTGTCTTTCATAAACTGAGATTGCGAGTTCTTAGCTGACCTCATACAAATTGTGGGACTAAACATGTCCTTTAATGTGATGGAATTATCCACATTTGCATAAAGATACCAGGAAAAATGGCATAAGAATTGCATAAATATGCCTGGGAAAAAATACATTAAAATTAAAGAATAAGACTTGCAGTGTTATATAATCATGCAACTTCAAATCTCTATTTCTCAAAGTGTATTTATTCTCAGATTGCCATTAATTTCCGCGTGGCCATTGTGGCATATAAATGCATGTTTTTTTGTGTCTCAAGCTTTTAACAGCAGTGTGAAGCTCATGTCATAGTAGTTATATTTAATTGAACAAACAAAAGGAAAAAACTGAGATACAATATAAGGAAAACGGGACACAATGAGAGTGGATGCAGAAAGATCTGAGAGAGATTCACTGTAACTTAATCTCAGTAAAGCACTTGCATTAAAAGCCCTGCCAAATGAACACTCGAGAAGGGCATAAAGCATAGGATTTAAACACAACTACATTGATTTGTACTTGTATATTCAAACTGGAAAACGGAAATTAATATTCTCCTACGACATTCATTATTTTCCCATTGTTTTGATGTGGAAAAGCCTAGCATGCTATATTGCAGAGGTCAACATGTTGTTCAGGCAAACTGATGAGCTACGCAACACACAAAGTGCGTTAAACGGCCGAGTGAAACATCCAGAATCCCTTTATTGAGCAGAACAGTTGGCTTTGGAAAAGGTCCTCTGTGAACAGGCTGACAATGGATACCTTTGAATGATCAATCCATTGATCTACAATGAAAACTAGGTCGTTTAGGGAAACAATTCCCAACTCCCGTTCTCCGGGGCATACTGGGCGTATTGGTCTTTGCTCCGACTGCTTCCGATGAATCAGGTTTGATTGAGCTGTTGATCTATGACAGTTATCCGCTTTAAGCCCTTGAGGGGAGAAATGAATTGTTGAGGGTGCATTTGTGCCAACAGAAAGATGATTATTGTTTTATTAAGCATTTATTTAGCAAAGTTGAGGGAGCCATCTAAATTAGCGTAATTGGCTGTTCAAATAATTAAATGTTCAAGGTAATCTTAATTAAGTGTAATGCCAACCGGTGTAGTGATTCTGTTCAGGGTGCCGTTTAGAGTCTTTTTTGTCATTGTTGTTAATTAGTATTGTTGAAAAAAACCAGCAGTAAACCAAGTTATTTCACAAACGCATCAACCGTACGAGAAATTGCTTTTCAGAGAGGGCAAACGGCACATACCTGACAAAGGACTTCATCTCCACATCTGTATGCGATTGACAGCTCAATCCAATGCAATAACTCAGCCAGGATAATAACCAGCAGGCATACTGTGTGTCTACTGGACCAGGGTTGAGAAACACTATAGGGACCAGATCCACCCCCTCACGAGCATCACTGGCAGGAATTTAAATGCCTGTACCAAGAAGGAAAAAATTAAAATAAAAGTGTTTCTGCAGTCTCTTCCAATGACTGCAGAAACCCTGTACCTCTGGCTTTGCCTCAGTCCACTGATGATACAGCTCAGGGAAGCTAAGACTGACTCACAACAGAATACATAGTCCTGTGGTGCACTTTGCAGCCGACGCTCTGAGCTCGGCAGCATCGCCCCAGAGCTGCTACTTCCTTTTCCGGCTGGTTTCTACACGCCAATAAAGGGGCGAAGCCTACAAGTCTTACATCATGGATTGGTCTCCCCCTGATTAATTCAGCCCATCAACCGACCGGTGGGTTGTTGAGGACTGCAGATGGCTGCCTTCTACCGGTTCAACCCGTTTTGCTATGAGCGCGACCGTCGATTGGCTCCGCCGTTCCTCTGTGTCCAGCGGCGGTTTCGGGCCTAGGCGCAGTGCTCGCGCGTGGTCGGGCCGCGGCTGCGCGAAGGCGGCCTCTACCAGCCCGACCGCCCGTGTCTGAAAAGCACATAGCCTGCAGTACAATAGAGCCTATTCTTCCGGCTGTCCTTCTCCCAGCTCTCAAATATCATGCTCCATCTCGGCTCTTTTCCGCATACAATAGCTTCCTTCTCTAGCCTGCAGGCAACACCCTCCTTAACACGCAACTCCACCCCCCCCCCCTCCTCTTTGCCCACTCCATTCTTAATCAGACAGTTTTCCCGTGTCTGCCTCAACAACACAAACGGATGCACTCACACATGATAATCCCATGTACTACAAATTCCGGGCAACACCACCCAATCCCCATTGTTCTGAAGGAAACCACCTACGGCCACTCTGAAACGGGCCAACAGTGTGCCTACTCACCGTTTAACAGGGAAAGTTAAAAAGACCCGTGAGCCAAACGGTCGTTACTTAGTCACCATTCCCCCACCCCATCAGTGCTGGTTATTGGAGACACTGCCGGGGTGCCGTGCGTTTGGGGATTGCGTTCTACGAGGACTGTGAGAACAGAGTGGAGTCTAACAGGAGGGCTGCAGTAAATCTTACAGTCCCAACACAGGGGCTGAAAGCTAAAAGTCATGAGTCATGAGTGTGAAAATGGAGAAGTCACTCGGTTAAAATGGAGGGAAGAACACAGGAGGGCTGTGGCACACTCACTGTGAACCAAGCAGCAGTGAAGCCATTGGTGAAAATAATATATAGGCCTACATATATAATTATTATTCAAATTTTTTTTTTTTAAAGGACCTTTTTCCCCCCCACAAATTTCAACATGCCAATTTCTATTTTCTCACAACTTGGAAGGTTCTGTTGTATTCGTAGACCCCTCTCATCGCTGCACCAATGCAGGGGAGCACAACCAGCCCCTGTTGTGTTCAGTCATCGGCTGCAGTCACCTCATCAAGGTCAAACTGACGCACAGTGTTTGAATTCCAGGTGCCAAGTCCAGCTACTGTAGCTACTTAAGCAGGTATGAACATTTCCACCATGGGCGTTGACACGAGAGATTTGCATTTCAATGCAAAAGATGGCCTCTACCTCAAAGCCCCTATTCTGTTAATTCAGGACGAATGTTTCAAGCTTGAAGAAGAGAAACTCCCCCCATCCCACCTATGTCCTTCATCCATTTGCTTCTACAGTGCTTGCCCCTTTGTCTAAACTGGCCACCACCCTGTGTCTCTAGACCAAATCGTCATGGTGACAACCATTTACAGACTGTCTTGATTGGCTGCTTCCACGTGGACCAAGCGACACACAAACCAACAGCTTCCTGTCATTTGCAAGGAATCAATATCCACTGTGTGACACTGGAAGGGTGAAACGGAGAAATGTCAAGGGGCCTAATCCTATAGCTCCCCGTGGCACAGATTCCGTGGGAAATAGAATTACATGGGCATGCGTTTCATCACTGATGAAGCCACTGCACATGCACACTGACTGATTGATTTAGTGATTCAAGCAGCCATTTTGTTTGATGATTAAGCATGCTGTAACTTTTTTTCAAAATGCCGTGCAATGAAGCGTAATGTAATGCACTCAACTCCATGTCACTCACAGCTTCGAAGAACTGGTTGGCATTTGTCGGAGCGCGGCTCCTGTCATTTGGCTTCCATTGTGCGCTAAGCTGGGAAACAGCATAGCCGCCAGGATTGGAAAAGCCTCATTGCTGTGATTTCTGTCTTTCTTCTCAGTCAGGGCACTCGCTCATCGCCACAAAAACTAAAAAAATCCTCCCCCTATTATTACAGACACTTCCAAAAGAGCCAGACCGATTCTGGACAACAGAACTGTCCTTCCGCGCATTCAGCAATGACCAGGCTGTTGCATTCTGGGGTTTTGCTCACCTACCGCGCACCATCAACTGCCATTTCAGAATGAGAGTAACGGGAGCCTGCGATGCCCTAATTTCAAGTGCGTATCCTGACAATGTTAGTACGCCTATTCGGTCAGACTGAGGTGGGCAGGTAGAAGGTACACCGGCAGCTTTGTTACCTTGCTGTGGACGAATTGGACAGAAATAACACCACGCTTGCCAAAATGGGAGAGCCCAGCTGCATTCCACAGGCCAACTGTACTGTACTGAACCATGGCCTACATAGCACTACAAAACATGATGTATGCTGACATGCTCACACACACACACACACACACACACACACACACACACACACACACTTGCTCAATTAGGGCGTCCTCTGAACCCGAGGAGGTTGCAATAGTGGTGTGCAAGATGGTGAAATCAGATCTGGCATAACTTTGGTAGATTGTTATTTATAGACACCACTCCTTACTGATAAAAGATTTAAGAAAATTTAATTGGCCTGTCTGACTATTGCCATAACATTGCATTACATTACAATACATTACAGGCATTTAGCAGACGCTCTTATCCAGAGCGACTTACACAACTTCTTATTACATTTATCCATTCATACAGCTGGAGATTTACTGAAGCAATTCAGGTTAAGTACCTTGCTCAAGGGTACAATGGCAGTGTCCTACCTGGGACCTTTCGGTTACAAGTCGAGTTCCTTAACCATTATACTACACTGCTGCCCCATAAAACATGCATTTTTTACAAAAATGTGGCAGTATTGTATTTTTTTTTGTGGTAAAAATCATGAAGACAACTTCTATGGCGAATTTCGTGTGGCAGATGACCTCTTCAAAGATTGCAGCAATATAAAATTCATTAAGATCTCACTTCAGGTTACCTCCATCAAATAAGCATTAAATAAATATCGAAATACCATTTAAGAGAAGGCAATGTCACCAATATTATCACAAGGGGTACACAACTCCACATAAAGAATTTCATGTTTATGTACTTACATTAAGGTGCAATGTGACACTTAACCAGTTCATATTTAGAGATAAATAGTAATTCAGGCTCATCAGAAAACAAAGAGAACGCTTCATAAGCATGTGCCCTGATACCTACACAAAGGCTGGTGCCCAGGATGTTGCTACAATGGTAAACTGCCAGCCGCGGCAAAGCCACAACAGTCCCACAATGCTGAGCACGTGCATTGGTTAACTGGGTATGAATAGCCATAGTGACCTGACATTGTGCTTGCAGGTGCTTTGAGGCTTACAAATATGACACAAGAGACTGCTGGTCCACAAAAGGTCTTCCTCTGAACAGTAAGCACTTCACAAAGCATGTAAATGAAGGGTAAAAAAAGCACAGGGAGTTTTGAACATGTCCACACAGATAAGGAATATGCTGCAATATACTCTAAATATATGAAGTCCTTTGTCTAGTTTTTTAGAAAATGTAATAAATATATTTCACAGCTGTGTAATGTATTACATCTGAAAGCACGGCAGTAATTTGGATAGGCAGATTGTTGGATCACGCAAGAAGAGCGGGTACAGCACAAATTAGTTTTAAGTCATTTTAAGATGGGCGGTTTTGGCGGGAAAAGCCCTGTGGAATAACATGGGACACTGGCGAGGGAAGAACTGGTGGCATCACAAGGTGCCGCACGGCGAACGGGCCGGATTTAGGAGAGAGGCCGTACCCCCTGGAATCCTACCGGCACGGGCGGGAGCCGAGCCGAGGCCAGGGACAACCAATCACGAGTCCCGAGCCATAGGCCGGACGTCACAGCCACTTCCACAGATGAAAGTCATTTGTGAAATAATCCTAATGGAGCAGCGTCCCCTCCCTTCCTCCCTCCCCACGGTGAGCACACAGCGCAACGCTGAGGGCCGGTTGGCACAGACCCTCCACCAGCTGGCCTCCCCCGTCTCTGGAGATCCCATCATCCAGCCAAGTATGAAAATTTGTCAAAGCCAATCAAGGCTTGTGCGCGCCGCGGTCGTGCAGCGAAGTTGTCATGATGACAAATACCGTGCTGTTGCGATCAGCACCCCCCCCCCCCTTCCCACCCCAACGTCAGAACACTGACAAACACTCCTCTACGTTTTAGAGATGCGCTCGTCTCTCCAAAGGAAACGGACACCCTGACATCGTAATGCTTCCAACCATTTTTTTAGTTGGCAAAAGCCTTGTGCTAAACAGTGTGAGGATAATGAAAAAAAGGAAGAGGAAAAGAAGCATATTGCCAGGCTTCATTCTAACAGTTGTAGAAATATTGTGTGTGTGTGTGTGTGTGTGTGTGTGTGTGTGTGTGTGTGTGTGTGTGTGTGTGTGTGTGTGTGTGTTCATAGCACTGGTCTGCATTGTACGATGGGTCTGTAAATTGTATTAAAAGCCAATGATAAAAGCCAGTGTCTGAAACTCTTATAATTATCCACACCGTTGGAGAGGCTTTCACACTGGGCTCATTATCACCTTGCGCCTCCGTTCCCACGTTTCAAATGGATCAGCCTGCTGCCTTCTCATACACAGCAGAGGTCAAGTACAGGTCAGGGCCCATATCACCCAGGCAGGAGAGAGCAGGCCAGACTGGGACAGCTCTGAAAGGTAACACCGGCAAAGACAAAGACACAAAGTACAGAAGCTATCAGGGATCTGCCAGTGCCACTACAACTGATGGCTTCCGCTTTCACCTCGTGGCGAACTACACTGACAGGGTCTGTGGCGGCCGTCCAATCAGGGCACCGTCTGTGGCGGCACGCTTCTTCCGAGAGGGAAGCTGCAGGACAGCCGTACGGAGGCGGCCAATGGAATTCCCCCTCCGCAGAACGGAACTCGGGAAACGACACTGATCCCGGTTCTCCGCGGATTTGAAACCGCATTGGGCCGAGCGGCACTAGAACCTAGCCAGGGCTTGCTTACAAGACACATTTGTGGGTTCTCTGGGGGTGTAATAAAATCACACTGTTTCACACGAGAGAAAAATACACCACCATGGCTGCCGAAACTTGAGACATACGAACTTCCTTTACTGAATCCACAAGCTCTTACTCAGAATTATGCCTAATCCAGCTTCTGTTACCTATACGCTGCGGTAATCCTCATTCGAAAGGTGACGTTTCTAAGCAAAGGATCTGACCCTGATTCTGCAATCAGTAAAAAACTTGGCACAGCTATTGCACAACAATATTGCGTGGCAGGACAAATGTGTACGATTACTAAGCACACTGCAACATTGGGAAATTCAGGCGCACCCTCTTCTCAAAGATAAATACCAAGAAAATACCAAGCAAAAGCTAACCAAAACCAAAACAGCCCTTCCTCTCTAAAACTTTGACATTATTGGACTCATCAGCTGAGTTCACTAAGGCCAAGCATGTGCCAGGTTGAGAAGCCACATTTGGTTCTTGTTTCGCTGTTAAAGCAGTGGTAACCAGGGCGGAACAGTACCTGGCCCAATAGGGGTGGTTCCCGAGTGACAAAAGCGGCCCATTAAAAGGCCCTTTGAAAACGGAACGATGCCTCGTCTCTCCCAGGCACCAGAAAAGCCGCACAACCAGAGTTCTTATCGTTTTAGGAACTACCACCCAGAATAGGTATTAAAGCTTGGGGAAGTTTAACAGTAGCACTCATTAAAATAATACATATCACTCTGGTATACGATTGCATGCTTAGGGGGAAATTCAAAAAGCTTTTCCTGATTGGCTGGTTTTTGTCAGCATGGTTCTTCCCTGCTGCCAGCTGGAGGTCTGTTTGTGTGTGTATGTTCTTAAACAGGCACGTTGTGATGTTTCGGAAAGCGGCCATGTAATAAAGGTAGGCCCATCCACGCCGCAGTGGGCACTTTGACCTTTGACCCCGCAGGTACAAACGCTTGGTCACCTTCACGCTGTTCTCACTTCCTTCTGTCCATGATGCAGGAGTGCATTTACAAAGCTGCATTTTGAATCTAATGCAGCGTGAAGCCACGTCAGGCCAAGGTCACGCAGAACGAAACGCTGCCACAGCTGTGATCAGAAGCTGAAGGGCCTCTGATCCTTTCGCCAAAATAAAAGTTTCTGCATTTCTGTAGCCTACACGTTCCGGCCAAACTTCTTGCTTTTATTATCTGATAATTTGATTATTAATACACCCACTAACATCCACCCACAGTAAATAAAACTACATATGTGAGTCTGCGTAGTGCCCTTTCTAAGCCCACGGCCATAAATACACCATAAATATATTTTAACATGATGGCAGCCATGGAAGTCTCTGATCAGCGCGGCTTGTTGGGCACCCTGCTGACTTTGCTAACCGTGTAAAACGCTTTATCCACCTCCAAAAGGAAAAAGGCCTTATCGACACATCTACAGAAATCTGTGAAGAATATCAAACACCGTTTTCTCTGTGGTGAGTAACATCAAACACCGTTTTCTCTGTGGTGAGTAACATCAAACATCGTTTTCTCTGTGGACCCAGACAAAGGCAACTCAACCTTAAGAAACACGCCAATGCAAACAAAATTAGGCCAACCACAACTTTGATTGTATTATCGTGTGTGACCGTGGTAAATATAGCTTGCAGTTCGATATTCAAATTCGGCGGTTAATAAAAATATTTCCTGAGACAAAACATAAAGAACATAATTGCGTTGTGCAAAGCATGATTTGTGAATTTATCACGGATGTTTTTTTTTTACTCAACTCTTCAGTTTCAATTGCCATTATGTGCATTAATTTTAAAAGCCTCATAATTTCATAATTCAGCAACCAAAATAGTTAGAAAAATTACAGAAAGTGCTCCAATCAATCACCCACAAGTCAGAAGTGCTGATCTATGGCGATTATAATATGAACTGGTCAGACAAAAAAAAAAGATAGACAAAAAAAACTCTAAACAGTAATGTCAAAATTTGACTTCAGTCACTCAGCTCAAGGACCAACTACAATGATACGTAACACACAAACACAAATTGATCTGATCTTCAGCAATAGAGAGGAGCATATCATAAAGACCTACAATCTTGTAATGGGGCTGTCAGATCATAACATAATTATTGCAGCAAGAAAGCTCTCAAAGAAACGCCTCCACGGTTATCATAGGCGTACCGCTCAAAACACAGAGAAACTTACAATACCTAAACATGACCCGACGGCCCTGGAGACAGAATTGCAGAGCGTTAGGTGGGATGTTGTTTTGGACCACAATGATCCAAACATCTGTTGTAATTAATTAATGTCCACAATTGGAGATATTGTTAACAAGTTTTTTTAAAACGCAACCATTCAATTCGACGAAGACAACTTCCATGCACCGAAACGACAGCTGATGAAACAGCGGGGACATGTCACTGTACAAAGGGCTCCGAAATCGTGTGGTAAAGCAAATGCGTAACGCGAAAGCTGCACATTACATGAATGCTTTCGCCGAAGCGAAAGGAAACAGCGCACCAATCTGGAACATGGACTGTATAAAAATATGGACAAAGTCACTGTGACGTCACCCATTGCCTTCCCACGGCCTCATAAAAACCAAATTGAGTCTCCGGAAGACTTTTTCGCCGCCGTTTTGTACAAACTGCGTCTGCTTCGTGGAGCCGAAGAGGACTCAACCCGTCCCCCTGATTGGTCCTGAACAAATGTTAATACCCTGTCCAAACGACACAATATTTAGAAAAAATCAGCACATGCAGAGGCATTGGATGAAGGAAAGGCACCTATTGCAATTACTTTTTTTGTGGAAAAAATGTATTGAATGAGTCTTTTGACCACATTGCTGCCATTGACTTACATGGTGAAAGACCTATACTGGAGCCAACCGCAGAGGTGCTAGTGAGCAACGGCACAATGGCCGCTCCCAGCCCAACCAGGAAGTGAGCTTCAAAAGAAAGCCCAGTCTTGGCCCCATGGATCTGGAAACAAATAAACAGTCTGATAAAACCACAAGATTTAGTAACCAAACAGATTGTAAAAGAACTGAAAGTGGGGAACCAGCTCACTGACAGTGGTCAAATTGCCACAGACTTTAACGACTTCTTTATCATATCTGTAGAGGAAATTGCCAGTAACTTTACTAGGTCTGGTATTGATACATCTACCAAGGTCACGATTGAAACCGACCCTTTCAATTTAAAAGAAACTAACCAAGATGAAGTACAGGAAATAATTTGTAAATTAACCACCACATTTTCCAAAGATATGTTCAACCTAGATGCAGCATTTTTAAAAGCACAGTAATGCACTAGTTAAGCCTCTCACACATTTATTAAATATATCCATTAATACCGGAAAATTCCTTGAGTGCTGGAAAAAGGCAATTGTGATACCCATTTTTAAATCTGGTAACACTGATCAGGCCAGCAACTACAAGCTAATAAGCATACTCCCAATTCTGTCTAAGGTGTTGGAGAAGGTGGTTGCAAAACAATGAATGAATCACCTAGAGGATAACAAATATCTTCATCCTCAACAATTTGTCTTTCGTCCCAACTTCTCCACTGAGACTGCAAATTGCTTCCTACTGGAAAACATTAAACTTTCCCTTAACAAAGGCAAACTGGTAGGGGCAATATTTCTTGACTTCAAAAAAGCATTTGATAACGTAAACCATGATATTTTACTTTCAAAACTTTCTGAATTAAATTTTTCGGACAAAGCCACCACGTGGTTTGAATCATACCTACGCAATCGAGAACAACGTGTAGTCATAAACAATGTCAAATCATCATTCAGGAAAACTGAAACAGGAATACCACAGGGATCAGTATTAGGACCACTTCTCTTTAGTTTATATATATAAATGATCTGCCTGAATCATGTCCAGGAGCCGGTATTCAAATGTATGCAGATGACACCGTTATTTTTGTTTCTGGAAAGACAACTGATTCACTTACAGCCCAATTAAGAGAACACTTAAAAACAATAGCAACTTGGCTTGACAACTCCTGTCTGACTCTAAATGTAAAAAAACAGTTTCCATCTGCTTTTCCTTAAGAAAGCAGCCCGCCACAGATGTACTCAAGGTACAGATCAAAGGAGACCAAGTTAAACATGTATCTGAAGTAAAATATTTAGGACTTATATTTATATATAATTATATTTAGGACTAGACTCTCATTTGAAATTTGACAAACATGTAAAAAAAAACTAAGTAGGACAGTCAAAGCCAACCAACACTCTTTCAGACTCATCAGAGATCGTTTACCTTTTGACTCAGCCAAGTTATTCATGCATTCTATGATCTTTTCACACATGGACTATTGCTTAACTACTTGGTCCCAGGCAAACCTTACAGAGACAAAATCAGTGGAAATGCTTTACAACCGTGCTTTCAAAATACTGGACCGAAAACAGTCAAGATTTCATCCTTGCCACATTATAAAGAAATAACATTAAGATCAAGCAGTCATTAAAAAACAAGCAGACATGCTCTCAGATGCAAGTCCTATGCATTTTTATGACTGTTATTTTATTTTATTTATTTTTCTCAATCCTGTCTTGTTTGTAATCGGTTTCTTGAACTTGTATTGTCTTGTTAACATATGTGTGTAGGTCCACCTACTTAAAACCCAATTCGGGACGAACATAAAAAAATTAGCGTAAGCTACACATGTTTTGATACAGGGCATCAGAGTGTTGTTTTGCAATGTGTATATGTCTCTGTATCTGTGCCTACTTAAATAAACATCATCATCCTCATCATCATCATCATCAAAAAAGACATTGCACCCCTACAATTAATGCCTAGCACACGCATCACGACTTACAATATGATGCCCCGCCAAGAGCTTATGCCAGCTAAAGCACGAGGCTTAATTCGACCCATCCACAAATAGATTCCTCTACAAACAATAGAACCACAGTAAAAATGAGTCGCTGTAAAGTTTGACTGGAAGCCTCTACAAGCATAGGGCAGTAGCAGTGGCAAACAGGGCAGCATCGTAAGGCTCTGGAATTCTCAAAAAATATAGGCCTCCCGGCAAACTGTTGCGTCAAACCTTTGGCATTTGTTGCCGCAAGTTTGCGGCAGGCTCATGTTTTCACATGCAAATTTTGTTTTGTGGCAAATAATCAATTTCTATCGTTTGCCGCAAATTTGCTGCTGATTCATGGCAAACATTTTTTGCCACCAATACAATTGTTTGCCAGAAGATTCCAGAAGATTCCAACAGTGGCAAACTTGAAAATGCAAGCTTTGACTTTGCTCAACGCCACCCCGGCTGGACTCTCACACGTCACAGAGCACGGGAACAGAAGAGCAATCTACGAACACGCGATCAGCGCCGCTGAAGTTGCGCAGGTTCCCACGGGCACAAACACTCGTTCTGCTTTGCCAAAAGAAGCTGTCTTAACACGCTCCGGTTAAAGTGACGGGTGGCAGGAATGTGCAGCAAATAAACGAGAACTTCTGCAACATCACAACAGCTAAGCTTGACCCTTCACACACTCGATGGGGGGGGGGGGGGGTGTCCACGCTACTTGAAAACATGGGCTTCAGGGGTTCTGCCCCCACAACTGCAGAGCAAACTGCAACCAATCAGATGCCATTCAGCACTTTCCATTGACAGTCAGTGAGGCCTCCATCGATTTTACAGCAACACATCTCATGCCCTCAACAAGCTCTTTAATGGACTACAGAAGCTTTAAGTTCACAGGCATAAGGGGGGGATGGGAGCAATTTGCACGCACGCACGCACGCACGCACGCACAAACACTTCCTCTCTCTTTCTCTTTGCTTTGCTTCATCTGCTCTGAAAATCTCAAGACCATCTTCTTCTACACTTTCAACACTCGACCCAAACGACAGGCCCCATCTGTGGATGGTGAAAGGATCACGCATGCGTCCAGCCCTTGACTCACACGGGATATGTGCCATTTTTAAAAATGCAACTGGTGGACTCCTTTAGGCATTTATCACACACTCATATTTTCATCACACACTGCAGTTTACTTTCAACAAAGCTCACCTCGAATGGCATTTAAGCCCGCTCTCTGAAACGTGTAGGGTGGGTTACTTACTCATTTATAATTATTATTATTATACTACAATTGTCTAATAAGCACTTTCTTTTACACCTAGAATGCAATTTAAGCTTTACTGGAAAAGGGCAGCAAAATAATGTGCAAAAGAAGCCCTGGGATGTGTTCAGTAGGACAAAGTCAACCAGCCTTACTCGGTACATAGCCTACAAATGGATTGTGTCGTCCAACACTTCTTTGGGAGAAGGAGGGGGGTTATATTTGCTGAACTATCCTCGGTTCATTTTAATATTACCAATGATGTAATGTATCTCTAAGATGGGAACACATCATTGTATTTGCCAATATCAAATAAATAAATAATCGCAATACATAAAGAATGGACACCACCCGTCTGAATCTTATAAACTGTTCTTAACTGTTAAGGTGGTCCGTTGTAATGGCAAAACGTTTTCTTGCTATCAAACCTTGTGAAATCAGCATAGGTTTCCAATAAGTAGCAAGCGGCTCTATACCATTACACAATTAAAATGTACACCCCTTCGGTAATGCGTAGCAGGAAATAAGGAATCATTTTAGCAATTTCAGCTCTACGCCTTGTAGGCTATTTTGCGACGGTAGGGTGAGCTGGGGTCGCCAGGTTTTTTTCCTTGCTGAGTCCCTGGTTTTGCCAGGAATTTTTTCGTAACGACCTCAGAAACCCAAGAATCGTCTGGAACGTCTCCAAATATTAGACCATAAACATGACCAAAGGAGCTCTCGGATAGTCCATAGACTACTAGCTCCACGCAAAGATTTCGAACATCGTAGGCCTATTCTATATTTTTTCAAATAAAATCGGGTGTAGGCTATTTTGTCTTAATTCAGGTAATTCGCGTAGAAAATGGCAATATAGGCTACAGCAGCGTTTACCCCCATTTCAGCGCTTTCCGACAATGACATTTTCACACGTCTTCCAACAGCAATGAAGCTTCCCTAACACTAAAAAATAAATAAATACATTTACAATACTAAAATGTAAAAAACCACTTGCCTGCCTGTTTTGTTGAAATATACAAAGCGAAACACACCAACTAACATACTCAGTCATACACAGAGCACAAGTGCAAATATGGGCTTCTCTCTCCTCCGTCTTTCTCAAAGAACAGCTTACCCATCGCCTGTGGTTTGTGTATTAGATGTTCATTGCGGTTAAGGAGTTTTTCTGTCCGTCGCTGTGTAGACAAAAAGGCACTGACATTCCTATTTTGCGTTTAAGTCCAGTCTTGCAGTGCACCGGTAGCCGATCTTTTATGCCCAGTTCATAGTCATCTCGTTCGCGGCGCTACATAGTAGCTTGGGCTGTGCGGCAAAGCATGCGTCTCTAGGGTGAGGGTTCGATTCCTTCAGAGAACGGAGAAGCAACAAATCAGTCAATCGCGTCGTCCGTTTGTCCGGCGTGTCCCTTTAAAGCGCGACTTAGAATATGACTGTAGGCTAATAATAGTCAAATATTAACAACGGGACCGAAAAGGCCCTTTTCGATGTTCCATTTTCATCACAGTTTTCTCGATAGCTGTTGTGATGACTGGTGCAACACAAATATGAGTCCTGGTGATGGGAGAAGTGAAATTACTCTCACTCCTTGCCGCCTTCTCGCAGCGATTTGATGATGCCTTTCGCCTTGCCTTTGCGCCCCTTGTTATCTGTAAACCAGCCCTGCTATACTATAGTAAGACTAGTCTCACTGTTTTCTGCGCTGAAAATGACGCCTTTTCCGCTCATATAAAACCAGACCCCCCTCCTTTATTTTTTTCATTCTCTCATTTGAAATGAGGGGGGCGCATATGAGAATAGCTCCTCCCAGTTAGGTCGCTTATCAGGGACTTGGGGGCAGAAGCAGCGGGAGACAAGACTGACCGAAATAAACGCAAAAATGTAAACAGTGAAGCGAAAACTGGCCAAACATCGCCATGTATCGCGGTGCTTCACAATTATCTGGAACTATGTCGCATAGATGTTATTAGATTACTCTTACGATTGACATGGAGCTAGTGGAAAACAGGCTACCCTTGTAGAAAAATAACAAAACGCAAAATAAACAGAACTGATTTCAGTTTCTTGTCTTACATATAGCCTATCGTAGGCTGCTTCTTCTATCCCAATACCACATAGCCTACATATAGGCTGGTCTTTACATTCAATTGCTTAGTGGAATTGCTTTAGGTTTACCCACATCGTTTATTAAAATACGCGGATTGTGGTGAACCATGAAAAAATTGTAATTTCCTTTTCGAGAAGGCTTTAGCCAATTGACAGCTCAAACATCTAAGTAGACGCCTTGAGTAGCCTGAAAAAGAAAAAAAAAGATTAAACACTTTATAGCTACCGTTATAGAACATTGCAGCCTAATGTGTCGATTCCGTCATTTATATTGACCGTGAAGGGTTTGCTTTGACGGTAACAGTCGTTTTAGCATTGACTAGTAGGGTAAGATGGCATGACGACTATGTAATGTCGATTTACTGTTAAAATATAATATTGTAGGAGTTAGTATTTACATTGTGTTTCCATTTAAACGAATACACTTTTAGAGGAAATAAATTATAACAGTGGGCATATATGCATCGGGCATACAGTGTTGTCATAGGCCGAGAGCAACACGGGAAATCGTGTAAAGGGTAGCTTGCCCTATTGGGGCAAAATGCCTCCTCGCCTGGGGCAAGAAGCCCCTCAGGGGAATCTTGCATCAATTGTCATCTGATTTGTACGGATTTTAAAATTTATAGTAAAATAATTTTTTATCAACTAACTGTCACAGTTTGTGTTATTTACACGTAGCCTCCGAAAATACGGCGTTTTAAATTAACGTTGAGTGGCTCAGTCAGATACATAATAAGCTGTGGTGAATGAGAAATCCCAGTAAAAAAGTTTTGAAATTCATTAATTTATTTATATATATATAATGAAAATTAATTTGATGATAATGATAAAGAAAACCCGTATTTAGAAGACATTTTCAGTTTTGTTGCCGTGGACCTGTCGACTTTCTGTAGTTTTGTTGCCATGGACCTTGCTTCTTTGGTTTCTCCGCAAAGAGCTCCCTGTTTAAACTCCACTGCTAAATCAAGTGCAAGCATGCATAATATCACTCTTATTTTTCTGTTAATACAATATACAACTAATTTACTATTTAAACATAGATTTTAAAAAAGGATTTAATGTATACCAGCAAACCACCAGCAGAAATCAAACAGATTAAATTAAGTATAAATATATTATAAATATTTATATTATAAATAAAAATATAGAGGGCCAAATTAAATTTAAACAAGCACACACACACACACACACACACACACACACACACACACACACACACACACACACACACACACACACACACACACACACACACACACACACACACATAGTATGTGCTGGTAAAATAGCTCATATCCTCCACTAAGGCTTTTTGCAGCAGCAGCAGCAGCAGGCCACGTGTAAGCTTATATACAGTTCAGAAAAAAAGTTATATTTCATAGTAGAAAAATAACCCAATAGATAGTCTACAGTCTGTGCTATGACATGATTCATTGTGTAATAATTGCACTGCTGCCTCGGCTTCATGGTTTTTCATATCCCACAGCACAGAAGTTGTTACGTTGAATGGTTGAATATCTAGTATTTTCTTCCAGAATCTCAGGACAATTCAGAAACATTATAATAATACATTTCTCTGTTATATGACCTTGCAGTTCTATGACATGTTGTGCTGATTAGGAATATTATTATTATTATTATTATTATTATTATTATTATTATTATTATTATTATTGTTGCTGTTGGTTGTTTCCTGTACACATAATTTGGATATAACTAATGCCCATATTCTTTGGCTACAATAATTGTTCAAAGGGCTAGTTTGTGAAGGCTGTCTTTTTCTTAAAATGGCCCATTTCAGACACAAAGGAGAAAATATGATGCAATCTTCAAATAGGCCAGAAACATTATTTAACGTGAGACTACAAAAAGAACAACAAGAGAAACAGGAAGAGGGAAATGGGTGTAGAATATCAAGCAGCCTAACAATATAGCAACTATATGTCTGCAATGAAATGTAATGTATCTGTGATGATGAGACAAGTAAAAATGTTCTAATATATGCATGTAAAACTGTATCTTGAAAATGTATCATAAAATCAACGTTATCTAATGTCCCTTCGTAGACATGGGGCCTAACAGAGATCCAGCAGAGAAACATAAACTTGCATAAACCTCTCTCAGGGTATGGTGTCCTGAGGCACTAAGTGTAGGATTACATACTGGTGCTAGGAATCAATACGTCATCTGGACTGGAAGGTCTTGAGATGGTGCCAGAGATGTGTGGTATTATTCTGCAGTGCTGATGGTTGTAGTTAGCTTGTTCTACCACTGGGGGGCCCAATGAGGACAGTAGGTAAGTTTTCCATTGTACACCCATTCCCTGAGAGAGGTTTATGCAAGTTTATGTTTCTCTGGTGGATCTCTGTTAGGCCCCATGTCCCCATCGTAGACATGGGGCCTAAGAGAGATCAACCAGAAAAATATAAACTTGCATAAACCTTTCTCAGGGTATGGTGTCCTGAGGCACTAAGTGTAGGATTACATACTGGTTCTAGGAATCAATACGTCATCTGGACTGGAAGGTTTTGAGATGGTGCCAGAGATGTGTGGTATTATTCTGCAGTGCTGATGGTTGTAGTTAGCTTGTTCCACCACTGGGGGGCCCAATGAGGACAGTAGGTAAGTTCTCCATTGTACACCCATACCAGGACAGTGGGCAGGGGCAGCTAAGCTAAGTGCCCATGCAGGGTGTGACATGATAAAATTGAATTTGATTATTAACAAACCAGAAAATTACACAAAGAAAACTGTTAGTGGTCTGCGCTGTAAAACTGAAAGTTGTGTTCATTGACAAAAAAAAATTTTTTCAGATTGGTAAAAGGTGCAACACCATATCTGTTATAACCCAAGATGACATTGCACTTGCAATCCACCTGAAACTATGCTTTCCATTTTACTGAAGATTGAATGAAAGTGACATTGGCATACAGGTTTTATCCGTAAGGACATCTCTCCAAATGCTATAAGCCATCATCTGTCACGATCAAATAATATGAGAGATGTAGGCAATATCATCCGCCATGTTCTTCAGTGCCCACACTCCATTGTCCAGTCAATCACACGTGTACCACCTCATTAATCCGGGACATGCAACGACTACTCTGTTCTTCTGAGCGCTTGCACGACTCTTGCTGATGCCCATCCACGTAAAGCTGTGATTCACATAGAGGAGTTGTGCCTGTAGGTGGCAAGTCCACCGACCCGTCCTGTCACCATCCCAATCTGGTGCCTTGATGATTAGGGGTGAGCTCTGGGTCTGGGTGTGGCGGCGGCATATCTTGCAAACGGAGAACGCGTAGCTGCCTGCTCGCGGTGAAAACTGCCCGTGCGTGGGCGGCAATGATCCGGCTTGTCTGAAGCAACAGAGCTGGAAGTGCGAACGCAGCCTACAAGTTGGAGCACGATGGCGTATACTGTATCCTTGCGAGATGTGGTGACTCACACTCTTCCATATTGAAGCTCCCCGATGCCGGGCTGCGTTCGGCTGTTTTGGCATCACGCAGCTTATTAATTACTGGCTATCTAACGCTGCTGTCAAAATGGGATAGGGAGGGGAAAAGTAAAGAAAAGAGTTGCACGCTCACTCTCCATATGCTGTGATTTATTTAGCTCCCAATGTTTCAGCAAAGGGCCTTCATCAGGGTAGGAATTCAAATGAGTAAACTTTCAAAATAAAGGTGTAAAGTTGCTGTATTGGTGAAGCTGGGCATGTTGGGTGACGTGTTGTTTTTTCTTTTTTGCTTTATAACCAATGTTGTTCTTTGCATTACATTTCTTTTTAATCATACCCAAATTTGGAATGCCCAACTGTAAGTATCACTGCAACATCTTCTATCAATTTGGAAGGGCACTAGCACACACACACACACAGACTGTGAAATGCATGCAGGCAACAAGGCCTTGTTTTCTTTTTTTTTTTTTTAATTTGTTTCTGATTTTTCCCTTTTTTCTCCCAATTTAGTAGCCAATTGAACCCCTATTATAATTCAATTCCCCCCGTGTAGCAACCGCTAGAGAACCACCGCTGCACAACCCCGTCAATCGGTATTTTTAGGGAGGGCGCTACGTCCTCTACAGGGCGCAGCTCCTGACCGTGACACGCCCTGGGTCCTTCTGTGCGCAGTGGTTCTCTCCGAGCCCCTCCCCCCACCCGGAAGCGACCGCCAATTGTCGCTTCCACAGGGCACCGGCCACGCTCGGCTATGGCAGGACCGGGGCGCGAACCCCGATCCTCGGAGTACAACTGCGCTGACTGAAAGTCAGCGCTCTTTACCGCTGTACCACCGTGGCGTCAAGGCCTTGTTTTCACTATGTAGTCCACTAGGTGGGTTGCCACTGACCAGCTACGTTACTCAGATATTTTAGGCAGATAGAAGGCAACCAAATGTCCAGAGGAGTCTCTATTGCCAACTGAAACCTTCCCAATGAAACTGGATACATGCATCATAAGAATTTCCACTCTGAGCACTTCTGCCTTTCAAATCTATCTATTGTTCCTAACTCAGCCATTGATGGAAATACAAAATGAAGTCAGAACAGCATTGCTTTTATTATATCGACATTCAAACCACTTCCTATTAAAATGGGTGAGAGTTGTTGATTTAAATTCTTAGTGCTTGAGAGCTGGTTGCAACCACTGGGTAACTAAACTCCAGGTGAAATGATTTGAATAAAAAAAGGTAAAGAAGACTTGTGTCAGCACCAATTATCTTTTTGTGTGCACATATATCAGGTGTTATGGAAATTATATATTTTTAAATATATTTTCCAGAACAATGTGGCTTTGTCATGATTGTAATTGTGCTGTTTCATTAGAAAAACAAGTACACTTCCTTATTTTGTGTTTTGTGTTCTAATGCTTTAAAAGCTTGAAAATGAGGCCAGTCTGAGGAGTTACATTAATTCCCAGCATCTCAGTGAGACACAATATCTGGTTGAAATCAGAAGAAAGACAGGGGTAAGACTGATTGTGATGCGTCTGTTCATTGGTGCCAAAGCAGCCTTCAGATGGCCGGCAGTGTCTCATCGCTCACCCACCATTTTCCTCCAACTCATGTTTGTGGGAGCTCGGCTTGTGGGCTGCAGTGTGAAGGGAAGCAGCAGCTTAATATTACCGGTATACGGTATGTTTTTGAGGCGAGCATGTTCTCACCTGCGCTCCTCCAAAACGGAGAGAGGGGGTTGTAGCAATGAGTACAGCTGGTGAGTATTACTGGGGATTCCAAATTTGGAGGAAGACGGCACGCTATCGTAAGCAAAGTGATGTAAGGTGGCCGTGTATCCGATATACTTATGTTGATTGTATAACTTCTGTTAAAATTTTTCATTCAGGTGTATTCCGTGTACTTGTTTGGTCTTAGCATCATTTAACAAGTTTTGAGTTTGTAGACATATAAGGACAATAAACAATTTCTTATTTTGAAATTAGAAATGCAAGCAATGGTTCTGTTTCAATGCACAGGTTCCTAACACATCCTCATCTGAGCCAGCCCAGCCCAACCCAATAAGAGACATAAGCAGCTGCTTAGAGCACCGCAACCACCAGGAGGCCCCTTAATTATTCTCAAATATACTGTATATATTATGTATAATGTTGGGTTGCGGGCCCCCAAATCAAATATTGCATATGGCCCCTCAATCTCTAGAGCTGACACTGCATATTCTGTTAAATAAATGAAGAAATGGCACCTTTTTCACATTTTCTACTTTTGGACTTTTGTGAAACATTATTACGCGGTGTAGTAGACTCTCTCGGCTCTTTTCCCCTTCACAGCGTACTACAGCTTCCAGGAATTCAAGTGTCTGATCAGCGCGATTGCCTTCTCCGTCATTGACCTCAGCTACAGCAAGGTAAACCAGAGGTGGAACCTATAGGTTCTATATCTATGGGTGGAACATCTAGGTTCAGAAAGTAAAAATCCTCCCCAGTATTTTATTCCAATCACCTGGATTTGATAATTAGCGTGATTATTCAGCCAGGAGGTAGAACTAATTAGTGAAATCAGCTGGCTCAGTTCATGGGTGGAATAAAAACATGGCAGGACTTTTACTTTCTGACCCCTGGTAAAACAATAATCAGAATAGAGGTAATTGATTACCTAGAGGTAATAACTAAAACAAAGAGAAACATTTTGGATATTTAACATTAAGGCTAAGGCCAAAAATTGTTTTCTGAAAATGTGTATGTGTCTGTTCCATTGTTATATAGCAGGGGTTGGCAACCCTGGTCTTGGAGAGCCGCAGGGTCTGCTGGTTTTTGTTGTTACTCGCCACTTAATTGATTAATTAAAGCAGTTGATTACACAGTTAACTCACCTCACCTGGTCTCTTTGGTCTCAGTAGTTGCTGTATTTAAGGTGAAAACAAAAACCAGCAGCCCCTGTGGCTCTCCAGGACCAGGGCTGCCTACCAATTATATAGCATGGATATTCAAATCTGGCCCTCAAATCTAAATCCAGCCCTGGTTTTCTTTTCTCCCAGATAATTAACTGAGCAATTAGTGCTCCTGATTGGCCAGGCTGTCTTCACAGCTGGCTCCCAGGTAAATGTAAAACCAACAGTTCTCAGCCCACAATTTGAATAATAGGGTTATATAGAGAATGATCTTCCTTAACCTGTGGTTCTTGGGCTGTGTCCGAATCAGAGCCCTATCTACTGCGCCCTGTCTCCTGCGAACAGTGCACTGGCAGAAGTGTGCTGTTTAATGTGCATTGTTTAGCAGTCCGCAAAAAATATCCACCATACTATTTTTTAACCACACTGTGGAAGTGTCGTAAGCAGGTCAGAAAACCTCCCACCACTGTTGCTATGTGCGCGGTTTTATAGCTAAATTGGGATACTTTCAAAGTGCGGTCACGAGTAAAAATAAAAAGTCGCAAAGCACGCACTTATTTAAAAAAAAAAAACATGATGATTTCTATTTAAAATATGTTGATTTCGGTTAAAAATAGACAATAATTTGGGCTAGTTTTGAGTCGCAATTTGGCTGGAAAGTCTTATAAGATCTGGCAACCCTGTACCCCACTCTTGCACTGCCATGTCATGTGTTGTTTTGTTGTATTTTAAGGAAAACGTCAGCAAAGCTGCGCCTCATTTTTTAAAAACGAAGCTTCACGTCATATTTATGTGACCAAAATGTTTGCATACTTTTTGAAAAGTGTGCTCCCGAATGTACTCAGCGAAACCCCGAAAGTAAGTGTGTCATCCGGGTGTTTGAAGTATTTGAAAAATTTGAAAAATGTTCACGTACTCTACGACTTTCTCACATTATCTCCTCACCAAGACTACTCAACAGTGTGGAAGAGTGCTGATTTGGACACGGCCCCTATCTACTCACCAAGGCTACTCAACAGTGTGGAAGAGTGCTGATTCGGACACGGCCTAGGTCTATTGCACTCTGTGTTTCACAGACTTTGTGTCCCTTTGACAGGGCATCGCCTGACTCCTACACACCCAGCAAGCAATCTATTCTCAGCTTTTTCCAAACTACGCCTAGTTTCTTTTCTTCTTCCCCTAATCGTGTGGTACGTTTTACAAAACAACACTGGAAAAATTTGATCTAGTGGAAAGTAATGTATAAAACAAAAACGAATGACTCACTTTTTATTTCCATACGTTTTTACTAACTCATTTGCAAACTAAATTGTATCCTGCACGCTTGCTTATTCACGCACATTTTACATTTTAAAAGTATGAGAGAAGATTTTTTCTCAGTGAAAAACAAAAAAGCAAAGGGTTTTTTAATCTGTCAGTCAAACATAGTGCATTTTAAATGACACAAATAAAAAAAACACTTTCAGCTGCTTGATGGTTCCCTGCTTAAAAACCATGATTCCTCCAACTGGCTTATATGTGAATGTAAGGACGGTAAAGACAAACTTAATTCGACACAGCACAGCCATGGCGTGGATAAGAATAAGAAGCGCATTGAGGTCAATGAGGAGAAAAAAATAATAATAAAACGGGCTGTCGGTGACTCAGGCAATTCATGTTAAAACATATAATAACTGCAATACCCCATTTTGACACTCCTTTGGATAAGAAAATAATGTCCTCTGGAATGTTATGCTTTTGTTTGGCATGACATAAGGTGGCTGGCATTGCCAAAAAAGGCAAAATCCCACTGATTCCAAGAAATATAAACACACAATGTATGCAGGCAATGGCACGTCTTTCACATCAGGTGCTTGAAGGCATCTTATCAATGTCGGCCATGGTTGTCTTTCACAGGAAAGCGCTGCAGTTTGCCTATTGTTAGAGATTTTCTGTGGTAATTACAAAACGCATGTTAAAACACAGCTGCTTTACAAGTACAGAAAATAGGTTATTGTAAGGTGATACAGTGGGGAAGACATATGCACTGTGTGTCGGGGACCATGCTTTGCTGATCATGCAGGTGACTGACTCCACAGAAAGTTATGCTTTCACACTCAACAAAACTTAATTAGTTGTGTTATTTTGCCTGTAAAATGCCTGGAGAGAATCTTATTTTCTATTTGTATCTCTAAAGTTGTTGTTCTCACAAATTAATACAACAGCTTTTTTACATAGAAAATTATTAAAGGTAAGAAAAATGTATTAACAAGTAACCTCCACCCATGCCACTCACCAGAGCTAGTATAGCCTTACCTGTCTATTTGCTGGAATCCAGAATTACTGTATGATTACTTCATACAAATACACACAGAATAACTAGCTGCCTATAGCTCCTATTCTATAGATCGACTGCCATGATGTAGCCAGTTGACTTCTCAACCAGTATCCATCAAACAAAACAGTAGAACTTCGTTTTTGTCTCGTTTATATTATGGCATCCTATATTAAAATATTTATTTGGCACTGGTGATTAAATAAGTATCAATTAAAATGAATTAAAATCATCACAAAAGCTTTTGGGCAAGTTATTTCATCCAATTCAATTACTAAATGTAGGGTAAAGTAAAGAGAAACAGCTTGATAGAACCTTGACACAACCTTCACTTCGGAAGTTTCAGCTTAATGTTAGAAGTGTGTCTGGTCACAAATACTAAAAATTAGCAATAGAATGTAATTGTATAAATATGAAAATGTTTTATATTTATTCAATTTGGAAGGCCGTCCTCTTCGATATGTGAAACTGTGTCTTTCATATATTTGATGCCACATAAAATATGAAAGCAATAAGGCACAAGATGCCACAGATTAACTCCAGGCCAAAAGATTTGACTGTGCCAGTATCAAACACACAGCTACAAGCACCATTTCTTGTGTGAACCAGTTAAAAAGTCAGAAACTTAAAAAATAAAAAAATGAATCTCAGTTGGAAAGATTTTCAATGATAGCACATAAGTACAGTATATACCCAAAACCTAAACCAAACCATAAAAATGTTTTTTTTTCCCCCAATCCCCAATAATTTTAAATGGAGATTGTCAAGTAGTGGTGTTGTCAGCGGACTCTTTATCATTTGAAAAATGATTAACGCTTCCGTTACGGCATCTAACGTTACGTGCTTGGCTGACTAAATAAGCGGTGTTAAAGTGGGGCCCTAATGTTCTCAACATTAAGAGCTCATTAAGTTTATGTTTGCTGGTAGGCTTGCTCATCTATATCTATCGCTTTGCACTTAACACCACCATTAAAGGTGCAACCACTAAAACAAGCTTAATTTTAATAGAGTTGGAGTCTTTTGTCTGCCATACAACAGTGTTTGGCCCCAAAGCCCTATCTTTCAATTTCCCATCACTTGCAATTTTTCATAGCCAATCATTTTGGAGACAGCTGCACCACTATCAAACTAGTCTGTTCCCTTGTGCTGTGTGTCGTTTTTGCCATAAAGATATTGACTATATTTAGGTCTTATACCTGATAATTGATTTTTAAAATGGTGTCAGATTATGATTATCTGCATCCAGCACACAGTGGTTCAGTGCACTGGCTGCAGTCTGAATCTTCAAGGGGCGGGAAACACTTGAGGCAGATTCACACCAAGAGAAATGCTTTCCAAGTGAAGCTAAAGGAGTTAAAAATTACCTGGTTGGGTGCACATGAAATTAAATCCTCCGTCCACCTTTCTCTCAAGTTTGTTCCTTAGTTGAAAGATTACGGTTGATATTTTTCCCTCTGGAGCACCAATCATCAAACAGGAACCAAACCATCCATTTTATAAACACTCATTTTGAAACTGGAGTCTGCAGTTGAGCGCTCTTATCTGTGGAGAGAGATGTTGCGCATGGATGTAGAACAGAAGACTTCATCTGGTTCCTTTTTATTTTTCAAAGTCAATGTCAGTAATGATCCAGATCCACAAAAGACCAGTCAAACAGCTCAGATTTTTTCTGAACATAACTTAACAATTAAACAAATACTATTCTTTTTTTTTTAAATAAACAGAACTTTAAACATTTTGTTGCTGCCCCACGGACTTCACAAACTTTATCACCAGCTTATCTTCTCAACCCTAGGTTAAATATCATGGTTTTTTATCAAATTAACTCGCTCTGTGCATTGTACTGTAAATGTGTTCTAAGCACAGCTAAAGTTAACAGTTAATGACAGTCAACGTCAAATGATTCCACTTAAAATAGTGCCTATCGAGACACCCCTGTGCTCTTAACTTCAGTTCATTCAGTATAGTCTTACACATTTGCATCTTTAGAGGTAAAATCACACAATCAAAATGAAGGAAATGGGCAGTGGTTTATACTTCAAAATACACAATCTATCATGCAGCCAAAGAAGCTGTGCTGCCATCATGTGGAGAGATAAAGAAGTGAATGAATACAGAAGCACAGGATCTAACAGAAATGCTCATGGACAAAGAAGTGATAAAACTAGAGCTCAAATGCCAAACCAAGAATGGCCAATGTCAAATGAACGCAAAACAAAATGTGTGGCGGTGGGGGGGTGCGTCCACAAGTATGCGTACATATACAGGTATGCATGCACCAATTGTGTAAAATAGATGTCATAAATGTGCACATTACGTTTGTTCCCTCAGCCTCTCCCCTTCGCACTCTGGTAAGGCCTAAAGCAGGAGTCCCCAGCCCTGGCCCTGGAGAGCCACAGGGGCCGCTGCCTTCCATTCTTACACAGGACATACTTGCTTAATTACAGCCAACTCACCTCACCAGGGGCCTGTTCCAGAAATGATTGCTTAGTTAGCTGGATAACTGCACTAACTAAAGCCCAGAACAGCTCTTTTGACTTCGGTCCATGTTCCAGATTTGGGAGGGTTCCGGGTTTTATTAAACGCAGTTATCCAGCTCAGTAATCCTGCATTCTGGAACATTCCCCGGCTATCTTGGAACTGAACTGGTGGCTGATTTTAAGCCGCATAGCCTGTGACTCTAAAGGAGCAGCGATGCTTTATTAGTCTATATTAAATAAGGGGGCAGAGGCCATCTTCATGTTTCTCAGTCATTCCCTGCAGTGCGATGCAGGGTCAGCACGGCAGTGTTAACTCATGTCAAAACACCCCCAGGGGGAAGAACTCTCTGGTGTTTAATATTCCGGAGTACAGCAGGGAACCAGGTAGCACCAGTACTCCTCCCCGTGGGAGGATGTTTCTACAAGTCTGCCCCAGGGACTTCGTCTGGCTACTGTGATGTGCAACGACTATTTGAACAAACGCTGCACAAGTACACTCCGGTAATGTATCGCGCACTGTCACCAAGGTGCTAATGCAGTCGTGTCCAATCGAGTCATTTTATCGACAGCTCAAGCGCTCTCGTACAGTTAATGCTCTTGTTCTCAGCAAGTTGGCGGTTCATATTGAAGCTAAATCTACTGCCTGGTCTATTTTCATGCGGATACTTTATTTTTAAATGACATTCAGTCCTCCACGCTGCTGGGAAGACAGGGGAGCCATTGGAATTCTAATAAGGATGAGTTCTACTTAACATAGCAGACATTAACCTTGTATCACACAGAAATGGTCTCATACTCACACACAAAAAAAGGTTTGTTTGCAAGGTTGGTGGGGAGATGTTTTTTTTCTCTCCCAAATTTACACCGATATTTCGTATTGAGCAGACGCTCTAATCCTGAGCGACTCACACAGGTTACATTTTTACACACAATCCATGCATATGGCCAGGTGTTAAGAAAAGGTTTTGAGCTTACGGGTTAAGCACCTTGTTTAAGGGTACAAGTGCCCCAGCTGGGATTCAAATTTGCAACGTTCGAGTTGGAGAAAGTGAGACTAACTTTGTTTCTCTCCTTGGGCTTTTAAATTACACTGGAACAACAGAACTGAAATACTAATATTAAGCAAGGTTGCACTGGGCCTCATTCTGAAAAGATAGAAATCATATGACAAGTCAAACGTTGGTAAAAGTATAAAACTTTTATTGGCCGCTTCCTTTTTTCACAAAAACCTCATCAAATATTGTAGAACAGCCAAAGAAATGAGAATCAATTGTAAAGACCCGCTGCACATCTCTATACAAATACCTGAGCAACGTGAGAACACTGGTACACTTCAAAACCCATTATACCGCCAGTGATGGAGGCCGGCCTTAGACACTAATGATAAATACAATTGTTTTGAGCTTACAGAAATAAAGAGTGTGGGCGCCGTGTCCACTGCAGTAAGCTGTATTTCAGCGATATATCCATAACTGGAAATGCCTGTGTGTGAGCGTGCGTGTGAGTAAGTGAGTGTGTGTACGTGTGTATGTATGTGCGCGTTTGTGTGAGCATCTTCAGTGGTTACAGGGAGGGGTGAACATCATGAGGTCCCTCTCACACACTGACTGGCGCACTCTGTCCCTCGGCTCGGGGGTAAAGAGCAGCAGCGCTGCATCTTCCAGCTGAAAGAGACAGACACACACACACCACAGAAAGGAAAGAAGGAGCGGTTAGACTGGAGATGGAAATGTGGGAAACAAAACAAGCTGCGTATTCATTACAACTTTCTTGCACTCAAAATGGCAGCAAATTACTTGTCTGCTTGTAAAACACAGGCAAAGTGTAAATTAATGGCATAAAAAAAGATTAAGAATAAAAACGACCTCGTCCGTCTGCTGGGCAAACTTGTGTCCCAGGGGAGCCAGCTGGACTGGGGTCTGGGCTGAGACTGGAGCTGGGGAGGAAGAGGAGAGAAGGTTCTAGGCTGAGACTGGAGCGGGTGAGGAAGAAGAGGGTTCTGGGTAAGACTGGAGCTGGGGAGGAAGAGGAGAGAAGGTTCTAGGCTGAGACTGGAGCGGGTGAGGAAGAAGAGGGTTCTGGGTAAGACTGTAGCTGGTGAGAAAGAGGGGGAGAAAGGGTTCTGGGCTGAGACTGGAGCTGGTGAGGAAGAGGAGAGCCTGAATAGACCGACTAGCATTCGGTCGTTGTGCATATGCGTATTTGTGCAGGGCAGATTGGACAGCAGATTCTCATACATTATTCAATAGTAATTCTGGCCCTGTAGCAGAAGCACAGGTGTGTGAGGAACAGGCTGTACAGTCTGTGTAAATGTAAAGGTGTGTGTGTGTGTGTGTGTGTGTGTGTGTGTGTGTGTGTGTGTGTGTGTGTGTGAGTGTGAGAGATATACCCGAATGCGCCAGGGAATCTCCCTCAGGCAGCCCGTCCCGCTGAGTTCCAGGACTGTCCATCTGCACATCAGTGCACATAGGCATCGTCAACGGCGACGCCGCTTCCACGGCAACCACATCCACCTGTGGCGAAGGGCTGCACCTCAAGGTGGGCTGTAGGTAACGCTCAAAGTCCAAACCTGGAGCATTCTGACACATCACGTCATATGCGGTTGTTAATAGAACTGCATGCTCTGTGTTCATCAAGATGAACAGTAACATTGACACAAACGCAAAAGAATATGGCTATGCACGATTTGACCCGTTACTATGCCAATTTTTGAAAGATGCAAAATAAATAAATTCTGATTTTCCCATTACATTCGTTTCTAGACGCTGGCGAGTACTCGTTTATTTGTGTAAACCTGTGCCAATTGGAGTTAAAGATACTTGCTTTTATAGCCCCCCCATTCTGATAAAGACAAGGGGGGTCAAACAACATCAATAAATCTTCCAAATCTTCAGGCTTGATAAGTCTTTTTGGTGAATTCAAAAGCAAGGGTCAAAGGTCACCTACTCCCATGGGGCTCACTGTGGCTGCCTCAAGAGAATAGGAAGACCTGGGCTGTGTTGGGATCCAATTTAACACGTTCCCTTCCGCTCTTCCCCAGAGTGAGCCATCTGGTGACGAAATTTGCTACGCGCAGCAAGCAAACTTAACAAGTGCACTGCAAAGGAGGATAGATGAGACAAAGCGGAAATGAATGGCCCTCACAACCGATATAAGATTTCTACCCCATAGAGTTTAAACGTGACCTCCCACTTGCGTGGAGCATTGCACTGCGAGGGAACTGAGGTAATATAATTAGCCTACCAATTATATTTATTGGAACCGAATCCCACTTGGTGTGGCTGCCATATTTCATCCTGGCATTTTAGGGATTACACCGTTGAAGCAAAGGAAGGGAATGACAGGAAGAAAGCGTACAGCCCAGGGCTGCACAACGGATCCAAAGGGTACGCTTTCTTCCCGTAGTGCCCATCCCTTGCCTCAAAGGAGAATCCCCGAAATGCCAGGACGAAATATGGCAGCCACACCAAGTGGGATTCGGTTCCAATTTAAGGGGAGGGAATAATTATATTCCCTCACTTCCTCATTTATCCTCTCTTCCATCAAGAGTATAAAATGCAAGCTTCCAGCAAGAAGGGAATCCCACAATGCAATGCACCACACAAAAAAGGTGGGTGGTCACGTTTCAACTCTATGGTGTTGCACTTCCTATATCGGTTGCGATGGTGGTTCAGTTCGCGTCTCGGCACTCCTTGCTGCACGTCACAAATTTCTTCACAAAATAACTCATACGAGGTAAGAGAGGAGGGGAAGGGGATGTGTTAAATTTGATCTGAATGCAGCCCAGGAATCATAAGGCTGCCGGCTCACTCACCTCAACGTAGCACGTGTCTGGAGTTACAGCCATGCAGGCATCAGAAGAACCAGCTGGGCTGGAGACGAGAGGAGACAGTGAGAGACAAGAACTGCAGACACAAATCATCACGCTAGCAAAAACACGTACGCAGCAGACTGACCGTACAGGCTCCTAACAACTGCGAGAAACACAACAGCATTGCAGAAAGGGATAAAAAGTGCTGAGGAAGCTGAGTAGATGCTAAACACAAGAGGACACACAAGACGGGGACAGGAGGACGCAGGCCGGACACCCAAAGGCCTACCTGTCCGTGCTGCAGGGTGCTGGAGTGCGAGAGCCGAGGGGGGTCGGGAGGCTCTGTGAGAGGGCGGGAGGGGAGCGCTGCTCGGCACCGTTAGGCGGGCAGGGGGAGAGGGTGAAGCTTAGCCCATGGCCTTCAGTAGGATGCAAATCTGCTTTCTGACAAGGGGATAGGGAGAGGCTGCTGTTCTGGCCCACAGTGTCTGCCATCAGAGCCTGGCCAGATGGACTGTGTGCGCAAGAGACGGGAAGAACACAACTGTCCGTTTTGGGCTCGGCGACACCCTCCAATTGGCTGGCTCTGTGTCCCTCCCCCTCTGGGACGAGCTTGGACTGGCTGTGGGGTTCTGCCCAATCGTCTAGGGTCTGTGATTGGCTGCTGGGCACTTCTGGAGGCAGGCTGCAGGTTCCAGTCTGCTGGGTCTGGCCATCTGCAGAGGCAGCCACAGGCTCCTGAGGGACGCGTGGTGCAGGCGACTGCCTGGCGTCATACTCCGACTGGCCACAGGGGGCGCCAGCATGAAGCGCGGGTTTGGGAGGGCTGGACTGGGCTTGAGGGAGGGAGCGAGGTGTGCTGAGAGAGTGCTGGGGAAGAGGAGACGGGTGAGCGGACGCAGAGAGCTGACGCCTCGCTGGGGTGGTGAACTGTGAGCCAGGGCATGGAGAGCCGTGGAGGGAGGGGACGGCACTCTTGTGAGAGGATCCTCTTAAGGCCCCTGAGAGGGAGAGGGACATTATTATAAAAACAATAATGCATGAAGAAAAAGAAAAATGAAGGAGGAGGAAGAGGAGGGATCAGGCAATGCCCATAGAGATTAATGTTAGGCATCTTGCTCAAGGGTACAAGGGCTGTGCCCCAACTTGGAATCAAACCTGGAACCTCAGTTCCAAGCCCAGTTCCCTAAGCACTATGCTACACTACCGCCTGCCGTTTCCCCTGTCGCCATCTGCAGCAGTGAGCACCTCAGATGCAGCGCATGCGTGGAAATTACGAAGAGGAGGCGAGGAAGAGGCGGTCCTACCGGGCACGCAGACGGGGCTCTCTATGCGGAAGAAGCCCCCATTGAAGACCACAGTCTGGGCGGCAGAGGTGGGGGCGGGGGCAGGGTCTGGGTCGGGCTGGGCCTCTGAGGGACCAGACGCGGGCTTCTCCGCCTCGGCTGCCCGCTTGGCTTTCATGGCGGCTTTCACCGCGGCCAGGCGACTCCTGGCAGCCACGTTGGGCTCTCCACCCGCTGCACGCTTCCCTGCGGCTGGAGCAGGCTTCTGAGGGACAGGTAGAGGAAATGCATTTACACACAGAGAACAGCGGCAGTAACTAGAGCAACAGTGGCCTGGGACATTCAGCCTCTCTCCACCAACAGCAAGGAACCACAAAGGAATAGTGAGTGTCACAAAGAAAAACGTAAACGATAAAGGCATAGTTACATCCCAGACTGGATATAACAAGACTGGCCTCTACTTAAAGACCCCACACAATAAAAACGTACCTCTTAAGTGATGAAATGGTTAGCCATAGTTTAATTACGAGAAAATGATGTAGACCAAAAGATTCTAATAATAAAATTCAAAGTTGATATTTGCGCTGCAAAATATTTTCCTCGCTTCTTCCTGTGAAACCGCTGTGTGATGTTTTGATGACGAGTACCTGCACTGGCGAGCATAGAACAAAGTATTCCCTCCAATTACATTGCTCGATTTTCAACTTGTCCTCAACGTCAATGTGAGTGACAGCTAGCTTAGGGTAACTTAGGTTGCTCACAATAGCAACCGTCAATGCGAACAAAATGGGACGAAAGTGCATACCCTATTTCGTTTCCCCACAAACCTATGGCTACGCACAAAATAGCTCAAATTTGGACACATGAGGCTGCAATATCCCCCAATATCCACAGGAACACCTAAAGTATGCATAGTGTAGTCGCCTACGTTATCAAACAATGTCTTAGTAGCAGAGGCTGTCTACCAACTACAGTTAACCTAAATGGTAGAAATACAAAACGGGATTCCAGATTCAAATTGGCAAGATATTTATAATTATAAATATTACGACTGCCATCAGCGGCAGTAGTTGTCCAGGAATTTGCACACATATCCTGTTATTGCGGTAATGGCAACGTTAATAGAAAAACAAAACTGCATTCCATATTCTAGGCAAATATTTATTACAGATGTTCACGTTACATACGACTAGGGCTGGGCGATATACAGCAACGATAATGATTTGCATCCAACATTTTACTGTGTATTTCCAACAACCAGGTGGCAGCAAAGCCTTGGAGGTGATGTTTAATGCCGTCGCTTCCAAGTCACACTCAACTTCTAAACCTATAGGCTACGTTATCTCAATGGCCATGTTAAAATATGTTCTTATGCGGACTCACAGCGAAAATCTTGGTGTACATTTGAGACCGTGGTCTCATATAAACACTCTAGGGTGTTAAATGTACACCCTATGGAGTTAGTTACACCAAGTGTTTTGCTGTGCGGTTTTATAATTACCCTTTCAATAAATTACATTCTTAAATGTTTCCTTCCTTAGTTCCCTTAGTTTCTTTCTTCTTCCCTTTTTGGTGTCTGGATAACTATATTTATGAATGCTAATAGGCTACAAACAGTAGATAGTATGGTTGTTCTCATTAGGAAAATAGAAAATGTGTGATTAATCTCAATAAACATAAGCATAGGCTATAGTTCAATTCCATATGAAAATGCGGTCCACCCCACATGGTGGCGACGGCCGTTATTGCAATCAATAATTATCGATGTTGTATATCGCCCAGCCCTACATACGACTGTTATACCATTCAGAAACATCGAGATTCTCTCGGGGTGGACCGCATTTTCTGCAGCTTCGGCAGCGGCAGCAGCAACAGGGGGCGGCTCAAACATATAAGGCTGCAATGGAGGAAAGCCGTCCACATACTCAGTCATTTCCCTCCCCGGTACTATCCTTGCCCTCCCTGTCCTCCTGCCCCACAAAATGTCATCCATTCTGGCTAACGCGTTAGCTTTGTTTTGAGCACTGCTATCCAGAAGCTAACTAGCTAGCCACCGCGACTGCCCGCCCACTTTAAAAAAAGAAGTCCTGCCCCAGCCTCCGGTTTCACGCAGAAGCCTTCTGAAAAGCAACAGGGCGGGGTCTTTAAGACTCATAATGTTGTAATTAATAACGCTAGTACGCCATTTAAAAAAGACAAGCATATTGTTATACTCCATGTAAGAGTCGGGGCACAGCTCATCTTGCTCACCTTCATCTTTTTCAGGCGGGGCGGAGACTTGTGCTCCTCCCGCCAACCCCTTGACTCCGCCTCTCTAAGAGCATCAAACTTCCTGATCACATCCTCCACCTGGGAGCCAGTGAGTAGGGAGAGTTAATACAGCCCAGCGAGCAGGCAGAGAGAGGCAGTTAGGCAGACGTTCAGATGGAATAAAACTGTAAAGTAATAACATTACATACACATAGTGCGTCACAGAAACCTGGCAAAAATGACTATTCACCATGGAGTCTTACACACAGGGGTCCATGTGCACAGACACAAACACACACAATACCATGAGTACAAAAGGTTCCAAATGGACACACCTGGAAGTACACCATATCCCAGAAGCCCTGCAGGTCAGTGCAGGTGGTGACCTTATCCCCCCTGCCAAGGTCACAGTCGTCCACCAGACCCAGGAACTGGTAGAAACGCTCCTTCATGAGCAGCCTGGCCTGGCCCACGGCAGTGCGCATCCTGTCCCGGCCTGCAGGGGGAGACGGGAGTCAAAGGAGGCGCATTCAGAGAAAGTGCTCAGCGCGCCCCTCTCTCCACGGGCCTCAGCGCAGGCTGCCGTTCTGCACCAATACATTTCTAAATAAAGACAGACGACCCAAGCACCTGTGCTGATTGGGCTATACGTTACCTCACAGTACAACTTAATCTAACGCTCTAGTCAGTGTCAACGTAAATCCTACAGCATGTCATTTAACCATTTAATTTGTGTCGAAGGAAATCCCAGACTGCAACATCTACCACTGCATTTCTTTTAAATAGATGAATGTTGGTGTTGCTGGCCCTCATGTCCTCCAGGGGAGGGCGCTGTGCAAAAGACACTTACTCTCTTCAGGGATGGAGGAGTCTTCAGCGCGAGGCTCCCACTCTCCACACAGTGCGCTCAGCCGGTCAGACTCACTGGTCATCACTGACCTGTGGGGCACAGAGATGCATGAGACACAGGGAAGAGACCACACAGCCATGCAATCACTCATAAAACGCTGCCCGAGAAAATGCAATCTTGTTGGCTGAAAGCAAGCTTGTAACCGAAACTCAATTCCCAGCTAGGACCCTTGAGCTAGGTACTTAACCTGAATCGCCTCATATCCAGTTTTAGAAATTGATACGGTGTATATGTTTTGTTTTTGTTTTGCTTGTTTGTTTTAAATAAATGCTAGAGTTGCTTTGAATATGAACATCTGCTAAATGGCAGTAATGACACATTTTTTTAAATGGGTAGAATTGAGCTGGAGTCACTATATAATAAGCACTAAAAATAAACTTTGTGACCTGCCTGTGTGATATCTCACCTGAAGTACAGGACGTTGTGTTGTGGTTCCTGGGGGCCACTGAGAGCCACCGGGCCCTGAGGAGAAGGAGGGGAAGGGCGAGGGGCCTCCACGTGGCCCCGGGGGGCCATGGGAGAGAAGGACAGGATCGGAGGAATACCGCTGTAACTGAGAAAGACAGGAGATTAAAAATACAAACAGCGACCAGTTAGGCAGTGTTATAATTGACTACAGTTGACCTAGGAATGGATTGCACAATTGTACTATACATGCAAGCGTTAGTGGGGAAACTCCCTTCGAACCCTAACCCGAACTGAATAGCAGGGCCATAGATAAACAGGAAGACAAAGGGAAACCACAATGAGGCCCTTAGTTTAGCAATAAGCTTCATACCCAGGCACAGCTATGTATTGGGAAGGGAACCGGGCCCGTAACCAAGAGGCTGCAGCAGGGTGTGGAATTAACACCAGCTGCCGGTAAAATTTTGATTGTGGCTGGCAAAATATAGCAGGCACTTTGGCAGGTAACTAACTAGGTTGCGTTATATTGTATAAGGTAATGTGGCTGGTAAAATGTTGAAAATTGTGGGTGATTTTTAGATTTCACAAGCCACTCTGGCCAGTGGCTGAAAAAGTAAATTTCATGCCAGGGGGCAGAGGTTCAAACCCGAAGTGAGACAATGCTTATTTATAAAATTTCTTTAGTACATAAATAAAATTTTAAAAAAACACAAGAACAAGCCGCCAATGTGTGCTAAAATATATTGTGGTGAGAGACGGCTCCTGCAGTTCTGACGCACTACCTGGGTGTGAGGAAGGCGTCCGCAGAGCGAGGGGTGAGGGGGACTGACTGGAAGGACTGGATGCCAGACGGGGCCTGGAACAAAAATCCCTGAGGAGCGAAAGAGAACCCAGCAGGCGGCGTCTCCCTCTCCTCCTCCATTTTCCGCTCCCCTTCCTCCATTTTCCGCTCCCCTTCCTCCATTTTCCGCGCCCCCTCCTCCATTTTCCGCGCCCCCTCCTCCATTTTCCGCGCCCCCTCCTCCATCCTCGCCTGCTCCTCCATCCTCGCCTGCTCCACTTCAGGAGGGGGGTCAGCAGAGCTGGTGTCCATCTCTTCTACATCAGCAGCCTTTTCACTCTGGAGAAATAAGCAGTGGGAAAATCAGTGATGCAATGATATTCGAAAAGAGAAAATGTCCCGACCCTCTCCAAAGTTCCTTTCTGTACAAAAGCTACTTGGGTCTTGGGACCCGAGTGAACCCCAGGCCTGGTCACTTAGACACAGACCAGCGCCATTTTGAGTTTTCCACTGACTTCAATTTGAGTTTTAAATCCCTTTCAAACACAAGTCCCATTTCCACAACCTCAAACAAAAGGGATATTTCCCACCTTGAGCACTCTGGATTGTGCTCTTGTCGCACCCTTGCCTGTGGAGAGAGAGAGAGAGAGAGACTAGAATCACAACTTGAGCAGTATAGGCCTTTACTTCCTGCACTTCATAGAAAAGGGCCATCCACCTCCGGCTGCTAAACAGCCATTATAAAAGCCACACGCTTAACCTGATGTTAAAGGTCGAGAGAGACAACAGCTGGTGCGTGTTAAGAAGCCTTGCTCCTTCACAAGCCTGTATGATCTTTTTGGCCGCATTTTCATTACCTTGCACAGGCTTGCCCCTACCAATAGGAGGCGCTACAGGCTGCTTGTTGGTAGCTCTGGTTTTTGACACATTGATAATTACGTCTGTGGAAAGAAGGAAAGATAAAATTTCAGGCCTGCGTCATGACTTGCAACTAGGGGTGGGACGATTCAACCCCATCACGATTCGATTCGTTTCCGATTCTTTAGGCAAAGGTTCGATGCATCATAATATCTTACGTTTGACCACGATTCGATTCGATTCGATTCGGTTCGATTAATTTAGATACTTTAAATAGGTATGCTAATGTGATTTGATACCGATACATTCAGCAGTAATTAAATATTCAATTAGAACCTTACACCAAGTTCACAGCATTATGTTTATTGTTAAGGCATGCCATACATTTTGCAGCTGTCTGCAGCAAATAATGCAGCAATAAACATGACTAACAGTGTATTTTCTAAAGTTGCCCTATTTAGGTTATTGTTTTTCAAACAGTGTCAGACATGGTACTCTAATACATTTCCTTTATTTACAAAATGAAAATGGCTAAATGTATAACAATTACTAAACTGGGCCAAGAAAAATGAAATAGCCTATAGGTTAGTGTCATGCATAGTACTTTCCTAAATCTTAGTACGATCTAGAACTTCGGTGGAGCAAGATGCCCATCCATCCGTAGTTAAAGCTACTCTCGTAGCGTTTTGCAAGGACAGTCGAACAGTTTTCTTCACCTCTTCATACAGAGCAGGTATACATTTTTCACTCAAATATTTTCTGCATGGTATGGTGTATCTAGGTTCCACGACATTCATTTTGTGAATCGGACAGTTAACGTAGTAATAATTAATTGAACGTAAGACATTGGAAATAGTCTTACTATTTTAGTTTTTTGTCTCTAACGTCTACTTGATTTTGAATAGAAAATGGTTTAAATTTAAATATCAGAAAGCACTTTACAATTAACTGTCTGGACACGGTATGTGTATAAAAACGAATAAAAACAATTATACAAAAAAATAGAACTGTTTGGCCATTGCTCCAGGAAACTCATCAATGACTCCCGAGTTTAGCTTGCTTACCAGCTTGCTAACGCGCTTGCTGTCCTTCACGTCAATTGTGTATCGTCGGCTCAAATGGTTTATCATGTTTGTGGTGTTGCCTGTGTATCTGATTTCTACTTGGCAGATCTTGCATATTGCAGCGGTTTTGTCAAGTACACCCTCCTTCTTTCTAAACCCGAAATGCTTCCATACCACTGATTTTCTGTTCGGAACATCGCAAATTCTGAGTTTCTGTCTCTTTTGTCGCACTCAGCGAGCACGCAGCTAGCCATTTCGCTCAGATCTGTCCGTCTCATAGTCGCTACTTTCAACTCACGCTTACGTTGGGGTTGGAGCAGAAACATGGATTGAAGCTGGTCAAAAGAGTTTTAAAAGTAATCGTGTCTCAGAAATATATATTTTAAATAATTTTTGAATAAATGAATACGTGTACATTAATTTAAAATGCGATATTAATCGATGCTTATCGATTCGAATCTTGCAGATCGATGCAGTTGTATTTACACATTCGGATCGATGCATCGCGATGCACCGGTGCATTGTCCCACCCCTACTTGCAACACAAAATAAATGTCAGTGGGCAGTGTTTCTGAATCACCCATTTATTTTGGGCCATGTGGTGTAACCGAATGTGGGGTGAGCGCTCTCTGCTCTACCTGAAGCAGGTTTACGTGGGCCAGCTAGGGAGGCCGTCTGAGATCTACTGCCGGCTCTGGTCGCTGCGCCACGGACCGCTGCCTCCACTGTAACAAATGGAGGAAACGATTAACACAACCTGTGCCCTATAGAGTGTATAGAGTACTGCACCCCTTTTAAAAATATGTATAAATAAAGGCAGGACTACTGTAAGAATATAAAGTAGAATCAAACATTAAAAACACCAGGTCATTAAAGCATTAAGACAATAAAAACTAGATTAAATGCCTAGAAAAATAAAAATAAAAACTACAAACTTGTGAAAATTGTTGTTCCATGCCAATGTGGCAGCTATAAAACAAGAGCCCTGTAGCCTGATGCATGTCCAGGCTTTTGCAGGGCCCTCGTATTGTGAAGTAAGTCCAGACGCTACCTGGTGCCGTTTTTCCTCTGACAGGCGTGGCTGTGGACTGTGGTTTACCGACAGCTCGGCCCACTGGTGTTCTGATCACTGCGGCCAGCACTTTGGGGAGAATCGATTAACAGAAATAAATGAAAAACGCAAGGCAAAAATCTCTGAAATGCTCAATCAACTGAAAAAAGCCTTTTTATTACTTGCCGACAAATCAAAGAGAGAAAAAATATTGAAGGATCATATGACAGTATGTTTCAGAAAGCACGCCAACCTTTCTTGGATGCAGCAACAGTTACAGGCTGATCAGGATGGGAAGACGGGACATCATATGGAACAACAATAAAGCAGAAAAAAAGATTAACAGCAAAAACTAACAACTGCAATATTATAAAAGCAATGAAACATAATACTATCAATAGCACACCTGCTAAATATTTGCCAGGCATGCATTTAACATGCAGATGAAATTAAAGGGAAGCAGCAGTCTTACCTTCTGGATCGGCTGCTTCATGGAGCGTGTGACCCTGCTGGATGGGGCTGGTACTGCGATCTGTGACAAAACACACCCAGTCACTTTTCACAGTGCTGTACAGCCACTGTGTCTACTATACTGTCTACTCGGGCCTTTGTCTACTTGTACGAATCAGAGAATAATATGCCCTGATTTAATGAACCTCAATCATTTTAGCCAGTTACACCACACATCTGTAACATTGCAGTTAGACATCATGACAAAAGGATAAATGTATTAAAGAGTAAGTACACTCACTGTTCCAGCCTGTCTCCACCTACTACATAATTTTGAAAAATACTTAGTGGGTTGAGTGAGGAAGAGGGGTTGGGAGGGAGGAGGTGTGTACATCTTCATTTGCATAAATGCAAATGATTTCGTACAGTGCAAATACGCCTGGCACAGGAAACTCAGATCAAACTGCCAAACTAGGCTTTGCGGCTCAAATATGAATCCAGATTCAGCAACTGCGTGGCTGTTTCTCACCTCAAATATTTTCAGAAATATCTTGTAGTGAACCGTTTTGGTGGTATAAGAGAAAGTTTACGTACAGGCCACAACATCGTTCCACTTTAAGAAACGTAGAGCCGAAACCAACGGACCGTAGTGCATCTAACCAATCAGGTGTCAGCTATTTCCGTAGCGGGTGGCAACAATTTTTCATACGACATAGTTCCTCCCGGGTTTTTGTTGAGGGGATTCTGATGCACGCTCATCCTACAATTTTAGGAAGTAAACCGGAAGTAAACACTACAACTTGTAGTACAAGAGCGGGACATGTTACAAACTACTCTTTTTAATTTTGCTAATTCTATCTTCATTCATAATCTACACTTTGTAACCATTGTCATATGTAAACCGATTGATATTCCCAATAAAAAAACATTTTAAAAGTAAAAAAATATTTTACAAACTACTTCACTAGTTTGGAAAGAGTTTTGCAGGATTTCTAGCGTACACTGCTTGCAAAGTAAGGAGAGAAGGCACATAGTAGACAGGGGTCTGAGTGGACAGGGGGCAGCGAACATGGATCATATTCAGACACAGCCAGTGTTCAGATTTGACAATATTCCGGAATGCAAACCCTATCCAATCAAAAGCAGGAGAAGCTGCCATGGAGCGGCATGATAATGCCACCAATAACACCATTACGATAATGCCACCAATAACACCATTACGTCTACCATGCCCATTTAAATTTCACCTTACTGAATATGATAATGCCACCATTAACACCATTACGTCTACCACGCCCGTTTAAATTTCACCTTACTGAATATGATAATGCCACCAATAACACCATTACGTCTACCACGCCCGTTTAAATTTCACCTTACTGAATATGATAATGCCACCAATAACACCATTACGTCTACCACGCCCGTTCAAATTTCACCTTACTGAATATGATAATGCCACCAATAACACCATTACGTCTACCACGCCCGTTTAAATTTCACCTTACTGAATATGATAATGCCACCAATAACACCATTACGTCTACCACGCCCGTTTAAATTTCACCTTACTGAATGAGCATACCCCCTGAATGTTAAAAATCTATCCCACTTCCGAGTCAATTCATGCCTTACAATCAGAATAAACTGGTGCCGACTGATGCATTACCAGGCACACAAATAGCCAGTAAAGTGTAGGAACAGCCATGGGACAACCAACAGTCAACATAGTCAAAAAATATGACAAGTCTTTAACAGTTCACACAGCCACAGGAATCACAGTCTGTGCGCACTCAATGTGGGTGACAGAGAGTGGTTTTTAAACAGAATGAGGTGTCCTAACCTGGCCAGCCTGGTCCTCACCATCACCACCAGTCTCATCCCTGACTCTCACCAAGCTTTCCGTCTCACCTTGGCCCTGGTTGGTGCAGAAGAGACCTGGGGCAGTGTGTTGATGGGCTGGGGCTTATACCGGCCCACCTTGAAGACTCCGCCCTTCTTCTCCTTTTGTCTTTTCTCCTTCTCTTTCTGCAGCTCCTTTGCCTCCTTGTAGCGCGCCAGCATCTTCTTCCTCTCCTCCACTGCAGAACTGCGGCCTGGGGGGGAGAAACGGAAACTAAATGGAAAATAAGCACCAAGGAAAGTGTGCAGAGGAGAAACCAGCTGGCAACACAGATAACATGGGGGGCTGTTGGAGGCTGACGACTGGGGAGAAAAGTGAATGTGGTTACAAAAACTCAGAGAAAACTTGTCCTCCTCCAAGTGACACAGAGATGTTCCCTGACTGAACAACATCCATTGCGTGGCCCTCACCATTACTCTACATGTTGCGGTTTGGTGTCAGGCAACAGTAAAAGAAGCGAAATGCAAAGTCCACTACCCACATAAATACTGTAAATCAAAACAGCTGGAGCTGGACTCCACCAGTCATTGACCCCGCTTCAATTACAGACAGTAAAGCTTACTCCCCGAACTTGAAATGGAAAAACGCAACGCCTAGTTCAGAAGGATGTGGCCTGAAATACATTTAGTATAGTATAGACAACCTACACTTTACAAGTCACGAGAAGTCAAAGTTCTGAAGATATGTGCATATAATGTGAGGGAGAGATGGCAACAACAAAAAAACACTAATACAGAAAGATAGAGCTCACCACTTTTGACTTGCTTTTGCCCGGGTGCCATCCCCTCGCTGGCCGACATTGACGGCTTGATCGCAGACTCGTCCAGCGCTGATGTCTCCAGCTCGGGTAGCTGGTCAAGGTGACGGAGGCGGTTCACAGCGCGGTCCCGGTTCTCCTTCTGGGACTGAGAGCGCCGACGGGCCATCTTGACCCGCAGCATGGAGACACTGCTGTCCCGCTGGTAGAGGTGAGAGAACCGCGTCTCCATCCTACGAGCACAAACACTTGCATTAGGCTGCACTTAAGACAAGGGCAAGGAGTTTGGGTTCATTTATTATTTTCATAAGATTTGGGGTCCTAACATACCAACAAAACATTATAATTCATGTTACAACTAACGTCAAGTATGACAGGAATTCTACAGCGGTGCCATAAGCATAAGACTTGAGGAACAATTCTCGCTATAAAGTTTTATAAAGTTACTAACGTTAATGTTACAGAATTTAGGTTTAGGAGAAATAGTGGCAATTCAAGACTTTTAATCTTGCAAGAATTCCAGATTTTGTACAGAGTGCACCATTTATGTTAGCGATAGAAAAGGTAATAACAATTATTTATTAACTTAACGTTAGCAGATAGAATGGCTAGCCATCTAGCTTTCCGATCGTGTCTTTTCAAAACTGGGTAAATTAGGTAACGTTAGCTTACATTACTTAGCCACCGTCAACGTTAGTTTACCAACAAAGAATACGCCCAAGTTAGCTATCGCTAGCTACGTTGTCATCAACATAAACATTATCTTGTTAGCTATGCTACGTTAACCTTGTTCCAAGATACCACACTTGTTTATTATGACGGGGGGAGAAGAAACGTGACTAACGAATTAACGTAACGAGGCATCTGGATGTTACCACGATAATACTTCACATTGCAAGCTGAGCTTCAGAAATCTAATTTCTGACCTGGTTAACGTTAATTAACGTTGCATAAACTAGCTAACGTAAGGTGAACTTAACGAATATTACTGCTAAAGTTAAGTAGCAAACATTAAAGTTATCTCACTATAATATCCATTCTCTAACTTTAGCTAGTCATCGACTGCAAGATAAAAACCAACAAAATGAAACGTGAGCTAACGTTATCTTTGCTTCTTTAGCTAGCTAACGGCACTAAAATCCAGCCAATTTAAATTATCCAAAAGCTGGCTTGCTAGCTAACTTAGCTTAGCTTACATCGTAGGGAAAAGTTAATATAACGTTAGCGAACTCCTACGTTTGCTGAATATTCGGTGTACAATTAATTAGCCAACAGCCTAATTCGTATTTCCTTTGAAAAATAACGTGGACTTACCCGTGGTATTTAGCTCGATATTAACGTTATATAAACACTAAACAGACAACTAACTAGATGGTTACGTCGACGAACTGAATATGCTAAATTACGTTTGTCGCATAATGGCGGGTGTAGTTTTGAAAACCTTTCTGCTGCGTATTGATTGGTCTTTTTTCTCTATTTTCAGTGATGGCGTTACGTTATACGGGGGCGCGATTGGCCAATGAAATTGCTTAGACACAACTTTTTTATTTATTTTTATTTTTATTTTTATTGAATCAATGCAAAAGTTACATGATGACATCAGTTTACAGTTTTGTTCTTATAATTATTACATTGTTGACCGAATGCTAGGTATGATATATAATAATATTCAATCAGAAGTGCGGGGGATGCTTCTCTAATAAAACAATTGTACATACATATACATAAATTAAGTAAATAAATATAAATAATTGAAATAAAATGCAATAGGATTAATTAAAATTTAAATAAATACAAAAAAGTAAGAATACAATCATGAAAAGAAAAAAATAATAATACATTATTTCAATGAGCGTATAATTTTTTCCAAAATGAGAGATGTTTTAGTTGCCTTTCAATTTGGATATACATTCTTCAAAGATCTAAGAATAATATTTAGAAAATTATCTAAAATCTGGTTTGGAGCCAGTTACTCTCGATTTGTGAATGTGAAACTTACCAAGAAGGCATAAAAGTTGAATGGCATTATCCAATAAAGATGTGCCTGTATCACAGCTCAGAAACAACACCATGAATTCTTTCATTTCTACCAGCCTGCAGAATGCACTAAAAATAAGAAGAGATATATCTTTCCAAAAATAAAATAAATAGGGACATCTAAAAAATAAATGAACAATATTTTCTTCATCTATATTACAAAATGCGCAATTTGAGAACATTTCCTCTCTAATACTTACTTATTAAAGTGTTACAAGGATAATACTTATATGTAAAATCCTAAAGTGCAATTCTTTGACTTTATTTGGTAGTAAAAATCTATTTGGATCACGCCAAACATTTTTCCTAATTGGAAATGAGGAGGACAACTCTCATCTTCCATGAGTACTTTTCTAATACAGTCAAGCCGGAAAGTCTGCACACTCCTTTCACCTCCACGTTTTATTACGTTACAGACATATTCTACAATAGATTGAGTTCATTTTTTGTCTCAAAATTCTACACAAAATAGCCCATAATGACAAAGTGAAAACAGGTTTTTAGACATTTGTGCTAATTTATTAAAAATCTAAATGTAAAATATCATATGTACGCAAGTGTGCACACCCTTTGATATGACACCCAAAAGTGAACTGAGGTGCATTTTGTTTCCACTGATACTGCTTGAGATGTTTCTACGACTTAATTGGAGTCCACTTGTGATAAATTCAATTCATTGGACATGATTGGGGATTGCCAACACCTGCCTATATAAGGTCCCACAGTTGACAGTGCATGTCAGAGCAAACTCCAAGCCATGGGGTCAAAGGAATTATCTGCAGACCTCAGAAACAGGATTGTGTCAAGGCATAGATCATCCATATCTACTGTATTTCTGGAAGCAGAGTGATGGTTTAAGGCTTGTTTGATACGTCAGACCCTTGATAACTTAGAGCGATCTAGCCAACCATGTGTTACATACTGTTCCAGTGTAATTTACAGCAAAATCTAGTCCCACCCCCCAATTCACATAGAGATCCATTCAAATGCAGAACTTGCTATAATTTCCACCTTCATTTTGAATGACGTAAAAAAAAATTAAAAAACACTTAAGATGAACAACACACTAATAGAAAGGTAATGTGGTCAGAAAGCTGTATAAGTGGACCTGAGTGCTCTACCATTGATCTGAGAACCAGAAATCTAAAATTAAAAATGTCCTGTATACTGGATGTTTGGAGTGAGCAGAGTACTATGAATTTAGGCTAGATTAGTTTGGAGTACTATGACCTTAGGCTAGATTGGTATGGAGTGCTGAGACTTTCGGCTCTTAGTTGTACTGGAAGTGACAAGTTAAACAGGTCACAATGAATCCGGTTAGCATCTTCCAGCTCAAGCGGCGATATACGATAACTAACACGGCCTACAAGAAAAATACTGAGACCATTTTTTTGTAGCAGGAATATCTAAATAAACTATTTCTTTAAATGCACTGTCCCATATTTATATAATCAACACTTAGCTACATTTTGAGTAACAACGACTGTGGAAAGTAGCCTGTATACAAATTAGAAAAATATGGAATGAAAGATAGTCACAAAAAAAACTGGTTAACAGGTTTGTCCTGTAACATCTACAGTTAGGTCCATAAGTATTTTGACAGTGACACAATTTTTGTTTTTTTGACTCTGTACTCCAGCACATTGGATTTGAAATGGAACAGTGACTATGAAGTTAAAGTGCAGACTTTCAGCACTAATATTTTACATCCAGGGTTTTTACGTTCATATCGAGTGAACAGTGTAGCAATTGTAGCCATTTTTATACATAGCCCCCCTCCCCCATTTTAGGAGACCAAAAGTAATTGGACAAATTAACATAAACTTTAATAAAGTTATCTTTAATATTTGGTTGCATATCCTTTGCGTGTCATGACTTCCTGATGTCTGTGACCCAACAACATCAAAAGACTCATACAGACCTAACTGTATGTATTTGTGCATGCAATTACTCATTTCTTCATGTGCAGGAAACTGGAAACCACACTTTGTTTAATTAATCAAAGATAAAAAAAATCCATGGTTTTCTGGTTTGACTGCAATCTTAATATCCTTGGACAAATCAGCTGTTGTTTGGTAAGGACAATCACTGTCTTGGGGACATCAATCTCTGCAAATCAACCACATTTAATTTTATATTATCTTTCCACGGACAATGCATATGTGCCTCAATTGTACAACATCTTCAATGTGGATGAAGATATAACATGTCAAAAGGCATCTTATTATGTCCTTTTGTTCTGCTTTCGCAAGAAGGAGATGCAAAAGTCAATATTACACACACATTTTCATTGTGGTGTGTATATTGTAGTTACAAAAAGTGTCCACTGGGTGGTAGAGTCGTCGTGGGAGAGCGGAACAAGAACAGGCTGGCATCTGTATTTTCACGCACACTTGTAGAAAAATGTAGGCTATGAGTGAAATTCATTAAAAAAAACAATAATCAATAAGGTCAGTCAGCAAGACCATCTGAACAAAGGGGTTAAACTGTCCAATATTTGTTGATGCCCGAAAATGGGGGAGACTATGTGAGCAGGAAATCAAGTAGAAACAGTTCCAAAGTTCACCTCATACCTACACTATGTTGGGCCACCACGAGCTCTGCATATGTAGGAGCATATTTAATTACAAATGCATTAATTACTGATCTTTTTTGTCCAATCATTGCAATGCTATAAATCAATAACACCACCTAATGTACATACCCCGCGGGGCGCTGGATAGTACAATGGTTGGTTACTGGACTGGACTTTGTAACCAGGTTGGTTTCGTTTTCGATTCCAGGTAGCCACGTTGTACCCTGACAAGGAGACAAGTACTTATACGTCAGTATATATAGTATATCCAGCTGCATTATTATAAAAATGTATAACAATGCTTGAAGTGTTGTGTGCTCTCTCTGGATAAGAGCGTCCGCTAAATGCCTATAATGTAATGTAATGTAATGAGAGACATTATGTCCGAAAGGTTTGTAAATAATGGTACGGACAGAGTGAGATAGGGAGAGGAGATCCACAGCAATTAAAAGTGCAATATTGACTATAGCACTACAGAATTAGCTCTCTGCAGTCTGCATTTACAGCAGGTTTTCCCGTTTACAATTTGGATCCACCAGCAGACTGGGGAACATCTTCACTCCTGGGTCCTGGCTACATGTCGCTCAGATTCTGCTCCCTTGGGTGAGAGGGGCTGGAACGAGGCACAGACACTAAAACACAGCCATCCCAATTGACCTTGCTACTTGAAAGCCATTGTAGGAATGACAACAAAATGGAATCCTCACTCAGTTCCTTTCTATCACAAAACAGGTTGATGGCTCTTGGTGCATATTTGTACTCGAACACATTTTTCTCACCCCAGGTTTTTTCAGTTTACAGTTTGTATCCGCTAGTCCAGTTGAGAGCTGTGTCAGAACTTTGGAGGTTGTTGTTCTCTGTCATGTGACCTTGAGTGGGCAGAGTGCAAAATGCCAGGCCGGATTTGCACAGCGGCACTGTGTCCGATTACAGTCCTGCAATCTTTGACACGGATAAAAGTCAATCACACATCATCATCGTCACAAACTTCACCAGAATTTGTGGTAAGTCCCTAACAAGTTAGGAGTCCTAACTGAATTAATAATGACATTATGAATGTTATTATGTATTCAAAATGTCCTACTACAGGGGCATTGTGGATAGAGACTGGTGTTGGTCTGATATTGTGCTTATTTATTTATCCCTCATATTATGTTACATTTTATGACACCTTTTATGTTTGTCGTCAAACCCCAACAGTTTAAACCAACACAAATGTATTGTAAAAGAAGAACACTTTTTAAACTTTGTGTATCTCCCAATTGACTAGCCTTTTATCCCTAATTTATCCTTAATTATTAAAAATAAACTTATTTTTTAGAGTCGGAGGTAAGTGAAAGTTTGTGAAGTTTAAAACCTGCAGAAAAGTAGCCAGAATCACCCACAAAACATCAGTGATAAAAAATTCTAAAAGTATATGTTCTTGTTTCCTACAGCTACACAGATAAAATTACCCCTCACAACACCTCTTTATACAAAGTTGGTATCAGACTTTTGAAAACAGCATTATGTTTATTGCATGTTTTTCTATTTAATCCCAACAAATTAGGAAAAGTCATACAAGATAAAAAAAAGGTTATTTATCTTTCCTGGGTAACTGTACTGCTGTTTGAATGCTGCAGTACAGGTCTAACAGTAAAAATAAAGTTCTTAAAATGAAGATATCAATCTTTCATGCTCTACACGTCCAAGATGGAGCGGCCGCTGTGCCTTGCCAAACTCCTCTGCAGCTGGCAGCCATAGCTCTCCCAACTTCAGGGTCTACGTGTATAGGGAAAATGTACGAAAAAGTAAGAAATAACTGACACAACCTATATTTCTGTGCTTTGATCACTGCTCTGTGAATTCTTTTACACTTGCTACTCAGAACTCTGAAGTTTACCTTTGTTTCTCCTCGATAATCATGTGTGGCAACGTCTCATACTGAGCATTACAATGAATGGCTGAACAGGTAAATTAATTAAATCCTTGTGGATTAATTAGGGGGTCAACAGGCTTCCAAGCTGAGAACCAAGACAGATGGTGCAAAATTTACAGGAGAAGAATTCTGTAAATAAGACACGTTTAATTGACTTAAAATGCATGTACACAGTTTACACAATACCACAGAGTCTGACCAGCCTCGTCCTGCATACAAAAACAAACTTGTAATGTATATGAATAATGTATGAATACAGGGGATTGATACTGACTGAAAATGGACAGTCTAGAAAACATTAAAGAAAATGTGTATAAATGGATTTAGTCAATTCCGGTCTGGTAAATAGATATAGCTAATATGCTATATTGCTAATGCTGTAGCCTTTTGTGCTGTCATGTCCTCCTTGGAGATTGCGTTTCATGATACAGCTTTTTATGAACATAACTGTCAACTCTACCCTAGAACAGCAGTTTCCAAACTTGGTCTTATCATTGATTGCAATTCCTGAAGTATGAGCTGTTAAATAGTTTTAATTAGATACTTTTAACTCTAATGAATGATGTACCGTCATCGTGGTAGATTATGTAAGAAACAGATGTTTGTGTTTTTAAAGAATAACTATTCCTCATTCATTTAAGGACTTGTAATCAGCCAGATCTTTTTTCAGACAAGTAATGATTTCCTTTTCAATAATGTGCTCTGGAAAATGGTTCCTTTTGAAAGCGATTGCATTTATTGATCAACTAACTGCTGAAATACAAAATTACAGAACTTCTACATTTTCAATAACATTATTTAATCAAGAGAAACAAAAGTTCCCCAGGACCAGGTTTTGTGAACCCTTACCCAACAGCATGTAGAAGGCAATCTACCTCAAGAATGATTACCATAGTTCCTACAATGTCAAAAATGGTTTTAATGAAACAAATGTTAAACATGATATAGTGTCACATTCTATGGCACTGCTTTAGTCTGAATTGGCTGACCAGCTCCCCCCCCCCCCCAAAAAAAAAAAAAACATGGACTGTGTACTTCACCTGAGTTTGGTTATTATGGTTATTTTTCGTACACTAAATCCCTCAACCCTTTTCCTGGAGATCTACCATCCTGTATGTTTTCATTTCAACCATAATTTGGCACACCTATTTCTACCAATTAGCAGCTCAACAAGATCTCTAGCTGTTGAATAAGGTAGGGTTGGAGTGAAAACCTACAGGATGTTAGATCTCCAGCAACAGGGTTGGGGACCACTGCTCTAAAATAACATGTAAAGAAATATGCAATCACACACTTCATTCACAGACAGAACTCGACCCTGACTACAGTGATTACCCTGAATCACACACTTCATTCACAGACAGAACTCGACCCTGGCTACAGTGATTACACTGATCCATTCATTTTTGTGTATAATTTAAGATCAATACAGAACACATTTTAAACTTAACATGTGGTCTAATTTTTATCAGTAAAAAATCTATACATTCAAATGAAAATGTCTAATGTGACTTATACACATTTAGCTACACTATAGCGGTGTGCAAGAAGCAACACGTTAAAGTGTTTAAATGAGAAAATAAAATGGCTTCTACATACAGTCTGGATTCAGTATTTACCCACCAAATACATGTAAAATGTAACATGACCTTCACACAACAATTAGCAGTTCAAAGAAATGAGAAATCCTCACAACTACACTTCCATCATCATCTGACTCTTGGTGTACAATAAAGAAGCAATGCTGTCATTGCTTGTCCTTCAGATGAACATACTAGCATATACACTCAGATGAACATAATGCACTATGGGCCTGAGGTTTAGCGACGTTTAGCGGGTGCAAAAACTTTTAACATACGCAAAACTAATAACACGACCAACAATTGGTGCAAAACAAATCCCATGACCAATCATTTGTCATGCTATTGGTTTTGCGTGTGCTAAAAGGTTTGGCACACGCTGAAGGTCTTAGTAAATCAGGCCCTATGTATGTACACTATGTATGTAAATGCAGAAATCCAAGACCGTTCTTTGTCATTTCTTCCATTAGTGGAAGAAGTGAAAGGATCCTCCTGACTTCATTCAGTGGTATAAGTGCCTGACTAAATGTAAATGGCAGACAAGGACTAGCAGCAGTAGGCAGCAGCGTTTATTAGTTGCAGTTGCTCCAGAACTAAGACTGGGTAATTCTGCCGTGTATTTCTGCGAGGCTCTCCGGGCTGGCAGCAGGCCCGTCGGCGGACGTCACGTATCCAGGATAGACGGGACAGAACTGGGGAGGCTGACAGGTGAGGGGCTGGTGACCAGGCGGAGGGAGCAAGGGAATAAGCTTAGCGTGGGCGTAGTCGATCTCAAAGCCTTCAAAGCAGAGAGCCACAGCCCAGGCCCCCAGGCCTTTCTGCAGCAGCTGGGCCACTGTACGACTAGCCAAGGCCAGGATCCGGTAATCACCCTCCTCCAGGCTGAAGATATCGCTGGACAGCGGCCGGCGCGGCACCACCACGGTCAAGCCGGGCGAGTTGGGGAAGGGCGTGAGGAAGGCGACGTGGGCGTGGTCATCCCACAGCCGCCACTGCTGCTCCTCCCCCCGCACGATACGCGAGAACAGGCCGTTGTGGGAGGGGTCCCCAAGGAAGGCGTAGCTCGCGGGTGCGCTGGGGTCGGGGAGCTGGGCCCGGACCCTGTCCCGTACCCGCTCCAGTTCTTCGCTCTCCCAGCGCGGCCCGCTTTTGGAGCTGCAGTAGCCCGGGTCATGAGGTTGGAAGTCCTCCTCCGGGGCCAGGTGGGGCCTCCAGTCGGGGCCAAGCCCGTGCAGAGGCAGCAACCGTACGTGAGCCGGCTGGTCTCGGTGCGGCCTGTGCACCAAGGCGCATCGCTCCACCCCAAGCCGCTCCCGCAGAAGGGCTGCGACCACTCGCGCACCCAGCAGCAGGCCCAGGAAGTCCCGCTCGGCCAGCTGGAAGATGCTCTGCGCCCCACAAGAGGCCTTCGGGATCACGATGGTGGCTCCAGGGGTCCAGGGGGAGGGATGTAGGTAGGCCAGCAGCTCTTCAGTTTCCCAGATGACATGTTGTTGGTGGATAGAGGAATTCAGGGAAGCCATCCTGGAAGAGATGTGTAAGGAAGAGAGTCACAACCTCCCGTAACATTCTCACAGACTGTGTGATGCATAGCAATAGCTATTTCTTAATGTGACATAACGTGGCTTCAGAGGGTGAATGATCCCTCTAAACATGAAAATCACCTAATTAAGAAAAAATAACAGCTTGTTATCATTCTGGGATTGTGGTTGGGATGAAAACCAGCATACACAGTGGTCGGTACTCCAGGACCGCTGGGGTCATAGGCGTGGGAAGATGTTTTGAACTCCTCGCAACGGAGATTTTGAGTTGTTTTGTATCATTGATACAGAACTATTCCCCTGTATTTATACTACCTTTGGTAGCCTATTAGATGTATTGCATACAGGTTTAATACAGGGCCGTGTTTTAGGGGGGGCGAAATTCTCCGCCTGCCCCCCAAAAGCCAAATCCAGAAAAAATAAAATCCGACAATATGAGTCAATAGGCTATTAGAGCTACAGACGATTCGGCCAATCATAAAAATGCCACATCGAAATAATATATTTCTCTAATATCTGATCGGTTGGTTTGGCCATATGACACGTGGAGACGCAGCGAGAGAGAGAGGCCAGTTTCTTTGATCAATCTATGCTGTCTGTATTATAATTATAGATGTATTATATTATATATATACATATATATATATAATGTAGTATGTAGGTATATTAAAATGTAGTGTTAAACAAAAAAATTGCCATTTGTGCACATAGAAATTCATGTGCACACATAAAAAAGGCCATAAAACACACTCATAACATGTCTCACTCTGTAACGAAATGACCTCGCTTATTTCATCGAAGTGTACTCAATGCAAAATCACCAACGCTTCACAACCACACACATCATCATCACACACACACATCACAAGAAAAAACATGCAGGGGAACACAGAAAAATTGCAAAAGCTCCGAAAAAATTTCCCTCTTGCAAATAACTCCCCAAAAATCAAAATTTCCCCCAAAATATTAATTTCAAAAAGTAGCACAAAAAACCATTCACACACACACACACCACACACACACACACACACACACACACACACAGCCGCAATTAATCCTGAAGAGAAAATACTTCCTACACATTCTTACTCCCTACTCCCTACACTACCTTGGGGCTCCTTTGTTGTGTGCAGTTTGTGTGTGTGGGAAAAGTGAGAGAATTCCAAAGAAAAAAATTAAAAACAAAAAATTTATATATTGGTGTAAAAACTATGTATAAAAAAAAATACTATGTATTGAACTACTTGTCAAACTGTGAGGAGATCAATGATATGCATTTCATCAAATGGCCATTCAAATAAACAATATAATAAAGGTAATATTAGATGCTTAATTAGAACCGGCAGAGACCGCTGCAGACCATGGAAAAGTAAAAGTAAAGGCCATGGGAAACACCCAAAAAAAAGGGGGGGGGGGTCGTCATATAGTATGTCAGCTGAACTGCATTCATGTGTGTCTGTTTTTGTTTCTCTGTCATTAACGGACCTGTTTTGGGTTTGTGTGGTGTGCAAATTGATTGATGACTTAGACTGGACCGTGTGTGTTTTTTATTTTTTTTTATATATATGTTTAGCGAGATCCCAGCCTGGTATGTCGTGCAAATAAAATCTTTAATAATAAATTACGTTATACCAGACTCTGGAATGTGGTGTCTATTTGGAAGAAAGTTTTAGTAAAGTGTAGTTGAATGGTCCTGACCCCTCCCGACAGGGCGGTGATAGGATTGTTCGATTTATTATACTTCATGTCTCTTCTTGATAACTAACTGTTACGCATTGCTTAGGATATAATATTCGCTAGCCTAGCTTACTCAGTGAGTTGAGGATAGTGGCGAGAGTCTCCATATGGGAGATTTGATTTTAAATAGATTGATGTTGCATCTAGCCTAGTTGTTATAGCTGCGATTCTGCAGAATATCTGCAGCATTTCGTTAGCTGGCTGCACGTGTGTGTGTGCGCCCGTGTGTGTGTGTGTGTGTGTTAGCTAGCCTACGGCTGCGTGTTGGCTAGGCAGCCCAACTTTCTTCAAACTTTGGAAGAGCCTACTTCACATATATTAAAATACACTATCATATATCTCTCTCTCTCTCTAGCTCTCTCTCTCTTACATTCTCTATCACTCTCACAGCGAAACGGCAGTCGTCAACAGATGCAACAGATATAAATTAAATTATGATCCAATTACAGTACCTTAGTTTCACATGTAAATTGAAAATTGTACAAAGAGACTGAAATGATGAAGGAATAAGTAATAAGGAATAAGTAAGATTCTATAATAATTTGATTTAATTGGGCATTGATAAAGTTGTCCTCCGTAATTGAGGGGGTTATGGCTAAAATGTAAATGAAAACGATGAGCCAGTTACAGTAACGTAGTTTCACATGTAAATAGAAAACAGCACAAAAAGACTGAAATGATGAAGGAATATAGCTCATCTTTATTATACTTGTTTCCATATAAGATTAGATAATGATATGGTATTATTGGGCATGAATAAAGTTGTCCTCCTATAAGATGAGGGGGGTGGAGGTGGGTTTAAAATGTAATAAAATGATCTTATCCACTAATATACTCATAAGCCTATGCTTTAGCTTTATATGAAAGCATCTCAAATCTCATGTAGGGTTTTGAGAAAAAAACCGAAATGTTCATAAATTAAACATTTTATTTTAGAAAATGCCCCGTGTGAGGTTGTGTAGAAATGCAAGAAATTAGTTTTAAAAGGCTCCAATATTTTTGGAGGAGGATCCCCAGCTATTCCCAGGATCCCCACCCCCCTGCTACTTCGTCCCCCCCCCTTGTGCCCCACCAACACCTCTTCATGCCCCCCCAATCAAAGAAGTCTAGAAACGGACCTGGTTTAATATATTGTAGCACCCCTACTTCCGCCTATGGCTGGGGTAGGGGAAAAAAGAGAAGAAATGCACACACCAAAAAAATTACGGGAAGTTTTTTTTTTTTCTCCAACATTTTGGAAAGTAGAATGCCAAAAAGTAGAGGTTATATTGTAGCCCATAATAATAATAAAAAACACGTTTTAGAATAGATGGCGACCACATTTGTAGATTCTTTGAAGACAAAAAAATGTTTTAGACCACATCGTCGCCATGTTTGTAGTTTAAAAAAAACTAAACTTCATGTTGTCCACTGAATTTCCGGCCTCCAAAGAACTACAAAAATGACGGTGTTCAAATGAACTGAATATTTGATATACAACTGAACGTTCCATGGTACACGGTAGTGTATTTTTTTCTTGTGAACTACCTTGAAAATATTTACATGCATACATGTAAATATATTTTTATATGCTCTCCATCGGAATTAATGTGAGTTTCAGCATCCGAGACCGATTCCATGACCGAGACAAACGACTCCGAATCCAAGCGAGGCCGAGGGATTAGAACAGCATAACTGAACAACATGAGGGAAATCAAATATTGGTTGGCAAGACATAGAATATCTCGCGTTTTAACTTACCTTCTTAAAATTCTAGAAAACAACATGCACCAGGTTGTTTACCTTTAAACTGACGTACGGAGGTCTCCCAAACCGCCTTGTAATAAAATTCTAAGATAGAAACCGAAAGTACTTCGGCACACAATTGTTTTACGTAACTTGCATTGAGACTAGATCGCAGACTATAAGCAACCCAGTTTTGACAGTTTAGCTGCAAGATTGACACACTACCTCGCGCATAGGCTACTTCATTCTATTTGCAATTCTGTGGTCCACATAGAAATGCACTCTATGCTTTTGCGAAACACAGTTTAAAAATTCCGGCAATCTGTTAGTCAATAGAAAAATTAGGCAACTGGTCACTGGATGTGTCGTAAATCATGCAGAACTACTTAAGCTCCTGTACTGCGGATAGGCGGCCTTAGTTTTGTGTATGCTATTTAGGCTACATCGTTTTAAAATGTCTTCTTTTGTTTTGTTTCTATTAACTGCATATATTCGATTCAATAATGAAAAAGGAAAAGAAAAATCGACAATTCTTCTGCTTGTCCTATTTGCGTCTATGAATAAAATATTTAAGTTCAACATAAATGTCGTTATCGATCTCATAGGCCTATGTATTTTTCTTCCAGCTGATTTTTTTTTGCTACACAACATATTAATAAACATTCAACATTCAACCAAAACAGTTTGACACTATATCCCCACTGATAAAAATATGACAGATTGATTCATATGCACTTATTGTACGTCGCTTTGGATAAAAGCGTCTGCCAAATCACTGTAATGTAATGTATTCACTGCGACTTTCGCAGAAATTACAATTAGCATTAACTTCATCGCCTCTGCACTCCCTGTTTTGAAGGATAAATCAAATTAATAGTCTTAAAAGAGGCTTCTATTGGTGACACTATTGTTATTAGTCCAAACAGCGTTCCGATCATTATTTCTAAATTCAGTAGCCTATTCCGCGTTTGTCCTGTAGCCTACACGTGGCACATTTTCCTAAACTATTTATTGGTATGTCTATTTCTGTCCTTATAGTGTAACCGTAGCCGAAGTGTCTTTTCATAAAGTAATTGAATTATCAATAAAATATTTTTAACCAAATGATCAAAATGACTATAGGACATCCAATACTACTGTTGAATAAGCTAATCATAATAAGACATGACCCTTTAGTGACCAATCCTTCGACAACCACATGTTAATTTTACTTTTAAGTTTATCTATTACGAGATTAACATTAATATCCACCCTTTCTTTTTGGCTTTTGCTAATCTTGATACCCAAATAACGATCTTCCTATAACCCAACAATTAATTTGTGTCCCCTATGGCCCTGGTCTTAATCCCTTGAACCATATATTCTATAATTAAATCATAGTTTTCTTTTTTATCAGACACAAAGGTATGTTTTCTTACCTGACATGTTTCGACGGTAATACTTCCGTCTTCGTCAGAAGGTCACTGATGATGTGTGTGACGTGTCTTTATACAGCTTTGTTATTTTATAGAGGCGTGATCAGAGGATCAGGGGTACAGAGGAGCCCAATTTTCATATATTCTATGCTGAAACCTACAGTACAAAGGACATTCTTATTAGTGTATTGTCTAACTTCCAATAGCCTTTTTTGTTCTATTTTCCCCCCTTTCCATTGTGTTACATTAACCAGATTGATTGATAGGCTATGCAAATAATATTATAATCCATGAGTACAGATCATACTTTCGGCATGTACTGTTTCAAGTACACGCCAGGGGTCATTCTAGTTTGGTGGTTCTAGCACAAGTATGCCGATGCACAATGAAAAATTGGATCTCTTTACATATGCAAATATTTAAAAGATGTTATTGTGGTGGTGGGGTATTTAATTCGGTGGTTGGAACCTTTGGTGATTTGGGTGGTTATCGTCATGGTGGTTTGTGTGTTGGTTTGGTTTGTTGTTTGTGTTGTGTGTTTTGTGTGTACGTTGTCTAATGATTAGATAGAATGAAGTGTGTTGTTGACGAATGAATAGCCATTCCACCTCACGGCACCACCTCCCACGACTCACAGACGACACCACCACTTCTGAACCCCGGACACACTCAGAGTGCAGACCCGAGACTGAACCAGAACGACTGCTTTTTGCTGGAGTTTGAAATTGTTTTTTGTTTTGCAGACTTGCCCGCAGCCACCGAGGCACCGACGACCCGTCCGCCAGCCGCCCTCGCGCACGGCACGCTACGCACACTACCTACTACCACCCAGTCTGCTCACTAGCGTCTTCGCAGCCAGAACCAGCCAGACATCCCTCACACCTGTTTAAAATCCTCAAGTTCAGAATTTATCCCTCCTCCAGAATCAGAACGGGCGAGGTGTCGCGGGCAGAACGGCTAACGGGCACAGAGGGATAGGGGGGGGGGGGGGTAGTAGGCCTTGGGGCTGGGTATTGATGGAAAGCCAGCTGGGCTGATTGATTTTAATTTTTTTTTTTTTTTTCACCTTTTTTGTTCCACCACCCCCACCGTTCCATGACACATGACGTCCACGGCCCGATCCGTTCGGGCGGACGGCTGCCGGCCTGCCGCGCGGCCCTCTGGGCCGCTTGGAGGGTGGACGTCCTCCCCAAACTTGAGACAAACTCCCTTGGCCCATGAAAGACCTGCAGTCCTCCTCCGCCGAGTCCTACCCGAGCACAGACGCTGCGAGTTTCCGGGGGATTTCCGCCGGGATCCCGCCCGCCGCCCTGCACTGCCGCGCCGCGGGCAGGCACCGCCCTGCTGGATGCGCCCGCCCGTCCGGTGCCCCCGTCCACCCCCCCCCCACCCCTGCCCCCGCCTTCCCGGTGCCCCCGCCTTCGTCGTTTCCGCCCCTTCGTTCCCGCCCCCGCCCGCCCCCCCCCCCCCCGCCCCATACCCCCCCCCCCCCCCCCCCCCGGGGGCAGCCAGCACGGGGGATAATTTTTTGGACATAAGAGTTTGGTCAGAGACCGGATGTCAGACCCAGTGCCTGCACAGCCCCCCCACCGGGCCCACCCACATGGCACTGCCACTGGCCCCCCCCCCAGGGCCCCGCCCCCCCCCCCCCTGCCCCCCCCCCGCCCCGGGCCCCCCTGCCCCCCCCCCCCTGACACCCCCCCCCCCGGCCTGGACCGCGGCGGCTGGGCCCCGCCCCCCCCTCCTCTCCCCCCCCCCTTTCTCTCACCCGTCGTCGTCGTCGCCCCCGTCCCCCCCCGGAGGGGATTTTGACTATGGGTGCTGCTGGGGGGGGGGGGGGTGTGGTTTACATAATTCACATAGGATTGGTGATTTTTTTTAAATTTAATTGTCGGTTGAGCAAGTGGCAAGTGGTGCTTTTCGTTTCACGTTGGTGGAGAGAGAGTGTGTTGTGTGTTGACGAATGAAATGAGCAGATAATAAATAACGGCCAATATTCATATCAACGGGTGATACTCCACCTCCGACTCCTTTACTTCGGCACCACATTATAACATTTTCTCTATGATACAAAATAAGAACACTCATCTTAACCAATAAAATCATGAGTAGATTATATAATTGATATTTCAATTTAGAAGCACCCTTGGGTAATTAATCAAAGAATAGCAATCAGCATTTAGTAGTGTGGTAATGTATGGACTGAGTCTCTCCCTAAAACAAATTTCTCACTTCTGCAGTTCTATGAACTCCCTACCTAGTTGTTGAAGGCACTCACTCTCCAGGTGAAAAGGGGTGTGCCTTTGGAATGCTACAGAACAAGGAAGTTGGCTCACAAGCCATATGCCCTTTGGAACACAAACATACATTCCTACCTCAATCCAGCCTGCACTTGTTAGCTTTCTTGCTCTTAAAAAAAAAAAAAAAAGATCTTAAATCCATGTATTTATTTACTTTATCTTGCACTGCTCTCAACCACATCTTTAGTGCTAACCTAACCATTGTATTAACTGAAGCGCGTATCCTGAATAGTATTTGTTCTTCTTATACTGGAAACAAAATATAGTGCAGATCAAATGCAGAAAGCCCAGCTTGACCAAAGTGACATTTCTATTGCATGATAACATATAAACGATTTTGATGCAGGAGTCATTTGTTTCCTTTTGGTTGTACTTTGAAAAAAATGATATAGAAAATTCAGCCCGAGGACAAAAGGTCAAACGGTTTGTCAGGAAGGTGTTTGACATAAAAAAACATATTTTATTATTATATGTTTCACCTCAGTATTTGACATCCAAATTATTCAGAATTTCTATTTTGTGAATGTTTATGATTCAATACATATGTAACAATAATATTTCGCAATTTTTAAAGATAAATTAACAGTAAAAGTGATGATCAGAAAACAGTATTCAAAAATATCTCACTGCTTGTAACAGGGGCTAATGTATGGATGTAGCTGTATGATTCAAAAGTTTCCTCACCCAGTGTGATTTTAAAAATCTATGAACATAAAATATGATTGAATGCAAGGATTTAGATTAAAAATACCAGTAACTTGTACATAACACCCCCACATAACCGGTGCTAGTTAATTGTCTGATTTAGTGTTTTTAGCAGTAGTGAGCAGATTACTGTATTTACCAGGGTATAATTTTATATAATGTTTGGCTCTTTTCCATCAGCACTGGAGACACTCAATTCCATGATGAACTAGTGTAGCTATATGGTGGCCATCAAGGATCAAGCTAGACTGCAGTAACGGAAGCACAGAACTACTTACTGTTGTACAGTACCAGTTGGCCACCCCTCAATCGCTGACAGCCTGATGAAATTTGGGGTTTCAATTTCATCCGTTTTGAATTCATGAAGCAAGCATACGTCCCCCCCCAGAGCTGCCATGCCATCTGTCCTTTCTTACCCATGTGTACCCTGAGGTGTGGTCAGTTTCAATTGTAATTTTCACCAGACCATCTGAGCAACATAATCTAGTTAAGACTCATCAGTTTGTAACACATAAGTTACAAAGGCAAATGACTTCCATGATGGCATACATTTTATGGCATTGAAAAATCATCCAATCATTGTCGGCTCCCCCAGACATAAAAGAAACTGAAAAAAATCCCCTGCTACTTTCTGAACTTCTGCTTTTACATAAGTTTTGTTTCCCTTTTCCGCTTCTATAGAATTTCTCTAGCAGATACCGACACCAGCTGTTCAACCACTCAAGAGGTGTGGCAAATGCTCACTTATTTTACATATAAATTAACCACAATCTGTTCCTAAATGTTCAGCTTCATGCTTTGCCATAGTAATTCCCTGACAGTACGTGCATAGGACACAAGATATACAAAATTGACCACTGTACGCCAAGCCATCGATATGTGCTCTGGTATATTGTAACTAATCATTAGTGTTGGAGTTAAAATGTTACATTTTATATACTGTTTATTTCTACAAATTGATCCATAAAATAATCTATAATTACCAACACTATAGATTTGTTTTTCTAACACAATAAATCTAATCACCATTAACCTTATTTGGGAGACCAGTTAAACAAGTAACGTGAAGATTTGTTAATGCTGGATGCAAACTGAATGCATCCGGAATGATGCGATGTTATAAATGCCCAAAGGGACATGCATCTGGTTGTGTGAACAGACTCCCCTTCTGCACAATAAAGAATACTCATTTGCGGTTCCTGCCGCATACATTTTTCTTACATTAGTAAGCCAAAAATGAGTGTGCATTATCAGGTACACAAGGCCGTCTACATACTGAATTCTCAAAGGTCATCTTTGCATCTTTTCACCTCAGAGGTGAAAACATTTCTACTATTTAAGAGCCATCAAACACTTGTAGCTCTTATGGAGATGATCGATGTATTTATAAACGTGAATAAATGAGTATCTATTCATAATTTAACAGGAACCCAGAAGACATTCAACCAAATAGCATCAATGTGAGATGGGCATTAAAATATTAATGCAGTTTACATATCTCAAGCAATAATGCTAGCAATTGCACAATATACATTTATACTAGGGATGTGCGCGTTTAGTCGACTAAACGTTGCTACCCTTGCTAGTCGGCACCAGAAATACTAGTCGGTTAAACTTATTATTTTATTAATGTACACATTTAAATTACATATTGACATAATTTGCACTGAAATGTCATGTTTTCCTGGTCAAATGTTGCTTTATAAAAAAACGAGCATCCGTTAATGTTAACGCCGGATTAAAAAAATTATTTTTAAAAAAAAAAAAACGAGGAAAAAAACAAAATGCATTAGCCTGTTCGCCCTGCAAGTTAAACCAGCGAGGTGGAAAGAGTAAGTAGGCCTATCGCGTTGTTGAATAGCCCAATAAAACTAATCTAATGTCACGGCGATCAGTAGGCCTAATTGTTATTTTTTTGTGGGCCTGTTATTGGTAGTTTTTCTGATGACCGATTATTATTTCTTACTGTATTTGCTATGCGATTGCGTTCACCCAATGAAAATGCCGTTGTAATAATCAGGCACGTTTCCTAAAAATGTTTTGTTACGTTGAATATGGTTTTCAATAAATGTTATTTGTTAACTTGTCATGTCTTGTAGGATAATGTGCAATGTTCATAATGCAAGGCGCAAAGTGCCACACATTTCAGCGGCATTTAAAATACGATTTGGTTATTGAAGAATGTGATTAACGGTTTCAAATAGCTCTTATAATATATGCAATATTTTTTCAGACAATGTTTAACCTTATAGATTAAATTGTGCTCAATTTGGACTGTTTTCTGAGTGTTTTCTTACTTTTAGACTAGTCGACTAGTCTAAGTTTAAACGTCAGGGAAATTAGTCGTTAGGAACATCCCTAATTTATACAAGGGCTGACAATTCTTCACTTTCTTAGGTAGTAATCCAAGATTTGCAGGGTACATCCACACAAACTGAAGGAAAACATCAGGCAACAAACGAGTTTCACTAGAGCTTTATTTGAAAACATAGAAAGCCTTTTATAGCAAGCCTATCTTACCAGTGGCACCTGACGGACTATATACAAAGATCAGAGGTTTTTGTAATAAATAAAATTGAGCATGAATGAGGCCATTTACAAAAACCTCTTGAGTTAGGGGTAAAGAAAAAAAAAGTTGGATAAAATAATGTGACCCCTTAACTGGACTGAAGACGATGAAAGATTTTTTTAATACATGCAGAGAACCAGACAAATGAAAGTGGGGGTAACTGACAAGCATGTGATTGTCGAGGAGCTGTGTGGGTGGGGGGGGGGGTCTGTTAATTCCTGTTCCTAACTCAGTTAGACATGAGCACAGACATCACCTAAAACACTGCGTCAGTAGGTGGGTTAAAACACACAGAGCAGGATCTCTGGGGGAAACGCACCACCTTTGTTCACATTTTTCTTCCTCCCCCAAAGGGCCACTACAGCTGCTCTGGGTGGCTTTTTCTCCTGTTCTTGGCATTGCGCACCTCCTCAACGAGGCCCTTGAGGTACTGGATCTCCTTGCTGATGGAATCGGCCTTCTCGGTTAGCTCCTGGTTCCTCTGCTCCAGCCTATCGCACTCGCCGCTCAAGGTCTCCTGCTCCACCCTCTTCTTCTGCCGGTATCGGGTGGCGGCCGTCTTGTTCTGCTCCATCTTCTTCAGCTTCTTCTCTACCACTACGGGAGCGGCAGAAGGCGCCTTGACCTTCCCGGGTTTGGCTGCCGGTTCGGACTTGCTGAGGATGGAGTACGGTTTGGGCCTGGAGGTGGCCCGTGGGTTTGGGGGTGGGGCCGAGGTCGACGGCGGCGGGGTGGAGCACGGGCTGTGCCGGGGAGAGCCGGAGACGGACCCGATGCCGCTGTCGCTGTCGGACAGGTCGTCGGGGGAGACGACGGCCGGCTCCTCTTTGGGGGCCAGGAGGACAACGATGTGGGAAGTAGCGAGAGAAAAGATGATACCGGGAGACGCGCGCTCGTTCTCTGCCACGTCCACCTCGCTGCCCAGCTCCAGGGTGTAGGTGGGCAGGAGGGGTGGGAGGGGAGAAAGCGAAGGGGCCGGGGAGGCGGGCTCGGATTTGATCACCATTTCCTGTTGGGGCTCTGGGGAATGCAGAGGTGAGAGGAGAGGAAGATCGAGCTGTGGGACGGCCAGCTCTTCTAGCGGGGAGGCTATGGAGGCGGCGGTGGCGGTGAACTGCAGGGGATCCAGGTCCAGGTCCATGTGAGACCCCAGGGAAGCTATGAGCTCCTCTGGGGAGCTGGGGGGCTCTTCTGATTCGTAGGAGCCAATGAGGGAATCCAGGTCGAACTCACTCAGGTCTATATCCTCTGCCATCCAGTCCATGCCTGAGAAGCCATCCTCTGAAAGGAGGGGAAAATGTTCAGAGACAAACCCCACATTTAAAGTTTTTAAACAAAAATCCCTACACATTCCTGCTTACAGGTCAACTGCATCAAAACAAAGCTTTGTAAGGGGTGGGGGCTAAAGCACCATAATCAATTGGGCCTGGTGGTAAAATTCTAATTTTGATAGTGAATTTACAAAATGGATGCAACAAGCAGGCTTAGCAACATCTTACAGGCCTGAAAAAGGCAGGGCTCAATGTGTGGTAGACGGTGTCTGCAGGCCTCACCCTTGCCAACAGCTGGACTAATGGAGACGTCCAGCACCCCGCTGTCAGACAGCCAAGAGAATGGCAGCAGCTCATCCCCAATCTGGCATCCCAGGACAGGAGGAGGGGAGGGAGGGGGTGAGAGAGAAAGAAGAGAAGCGGAAGAGACAGCAGAAGAGAAAGAGAGGAGAGAAGCGGTCCCCTCTAAGCATTCTTCATCTTCGTCCAGAAGGGGCCCCAGAGGGTCAGCCGTCAGAAACGAGGGGCCCAAGAGCAGGGTCCCCACGTCGCCCAGGGCCAGTTGCGAGCTCAGAGACATGGCCGCTCGTCAGGTAGGTCTGCAGAACAGCTGCGTGCGGGAAGAGGAGGAGAGACGAGTCTGCTGACGATGAAGAGTCGAGAGGTTCTTTTGTGCCGTCGACTGCAGCAGTGCTGAGAGTTGCCTCGGGAGACCTGGAGAGATTAAAAGGAGGATAACAGGGCTGAGCCATTGTGACCAACCACTCAAAACACACACACACTACAATGCTACCAAACCTCTGCATACTGCTGTCCATTAAACCTAGGGCATATGAACATGCAGCCATCATGTTTGGACGTTTAGGCCAACGCCCACAGCCCCATTGAACCAGCTTGATAAAAACATAGCATACCATCACAGTGCTTGATAAGACCTTGGCCTTAGTTCTTTCTGTTGTGGTTGGTTTTATCAACCTTTTCAGAAGAGGATATAATATCAAAAAGATGGAGGCTGTTTTGCAATAAGTGTTTTGGATATCCGTTGATTTCCCAGTAGATTTTGTTAGATACGATTTAACAAAATCATACCCAATCAAAGGTGCCTTGCCTACACTGCCAACTTTTTTTAATGGGTTGAGTGGAAACATATGGCAGTTACAAATACATGATACAAGTAAAACATTGTTAAATGTTCATTATTCATTTTATTAAGTTGTAGTGACAGGGCCATAGTTCTTTTCAACTTGAATCCCTTTTGAAAATATTAATCCAACTGAGAAACGCCCGCCCCTCTGCCTGTAATAACACAGCCTCATATGGTTATGGTTCACTAATAACTCCGCCCTGCCGTCTTGACTCAGTTCTGCCACACTCGTTTCCATAACAATAGCCATGACGTATCAGGAGACAGAAGGGTGAAACTCATTCCCACTCCCTCGGCCAAGTTAAATAAAAGCCTCCCTTTATGACAAGGGGAGGAACAGGCACCCTCTGAAAGCCAACTGCCGCCATTTTAATACAATCGTCTCCCATGCGGAGGAAAGGCGGACAAACGCCATTTTAAAAGCGCCACGTTGTCGTTTTTAAATGATGTATTTAGCCAACTCGCTATATCTTCAACCACGTAGCGAATATGCCTGTAAAAAGAGATGATAACAGGCAAGCTGCTGGTTTATTTACTACTCACTGGTTTGACAACATTGGCAGCGAAGTTATATTTGTTGACCGAATACGTGCATGACACCAGACACCTCACGAGTAATGTATAGCAAGCTAGACAGGGTTATCGCCTTGCTCTCTAGCTATACAAATATACTGACTGCCACATAACTTAAGGTTAGCTAGCGATAGACGACTTTGCCGCTTGTCCGCCTACGAATTAAGGATCGTTTTTATACAACGCCAAGTTAAAAATATTATATGAATACTTACGCCATCTTTGCAGAATAAAAAGCCAGTGCGCTTTGCTGAGGCACTGCTGGTTTAGCCGCTGCTTTTGTGGCCGCTGCAGGCTATTCCGCCATGGTGTGGGAGAGCGCAATCGCTCGGAATGTTCAAATTGAATATAACTGATGTGTACACCTTCTAAAAAGACCAGAATACATACTCACGGCGGCTATATATATCTAATAGCAACACACCACAACCAAATGTAACCATCCGCTCAGATGTAAATATTGTCACTGGTATCATTCCGCAATGCAGTCCGATTGGTTACGGTTTTCAAACATGACGTAGTCTAGCCAATCAGAGTCGAAGGATTTAACAATATTTATGTCAGAAAATCCTCTGGTATGTAGGTCAAACGATTCACGATGATTTCCGTATGGGTACTAAATATTGATTAAATAAGTCATGCTTCCATCAGCAACCCTATATATTTTTAGGTGCTAGAATTGAGAAAACACTAACAGTGCGATGTAGGCGTAGATGTGCTCCAACTTTGTAGCTAACTAAATTAATAAATTACGCAGGGTAGGCTACTTGTCTGCCTACTGTCATGCGCAGTTAGTGGAACTGTTAACATTAAATTGATTTGTCAAATGAAGATCATAATCAATTAATATAATCTGAAAATCCATAAAATTGGCTTTCTACAGTTAAACTCACTTCCACAACTACAAGGCAATATATTGATGCGGTTGCTCTCAGTAAAACTTATAACAATAATGAATGTTGGTATCCTAGGCTAGGGTGTATAGCCTACTAATTTGTCGTCCCTTGTTATTGCTATAGTAGTCTCTTACTAAGTTATCTCAGAGTTTTACTGTAATTTGTATTATTTTATTTCTTAGTTAAGTCCTCGCATGTCATCTTCATCTAGTATGTTTTCTCAGTTGTATACAGAGTACTATCATATAGTAAGGGTCTTTTGAAGTTTATGTCAAGGAAACACATTTTCAGTTGAATCCATTATCATATGTGCTGCAGACTGGATATTTTGAGGTATTTATTGTTGTGCTCAGTCGGCCCTTCTTTATTTAACAGTTGGGAACAGTACATTGCTGGGGAATTTTATTTTCAATATCCATGTATTTTCTGAGGGAAGCGATCTGGGAAGCGATGCTATGACCATTTTAGCTACACACAAAGAAATCCAAATTAAAGGTAAGGAATTTTTAAAGCAACATCTTGCTCTCTGGTGGCCAGAAATACAGTATTCAAGTGAGTACGTCAGTCGTTTGATCATTCCTAATAGCAAACAGCTGAAAATTTGCTGTCTTTAAAAACAACTAGTACAGTGCCCGTGCCCGTACAAAACATGCCCGTTCGGGATGGGCCGATTACTTGACCCTCGGTATTGATGCTTGCAGCTCTCTCTCTCGAGAACCGCTCATTCAATCAACTTCACAGTCAAGACTTCACTTCCTTGGGTCCTGAGCAATACACATACAACAACTTCATACAGTGCCCGGTTGTCGAGCAAGGTGAAATACAGACACACAGACATGATTTCTTCCTTTATAGTTTGATTTAAGTTTAACACAGACAGCAAACATGATGTCATCCTTTTGTAGTTAGATTTAAGTTTAAAAGTCCATTTCTGTGCCATTTCAATTAATGGTGGAATGTTTACAATGTTCCAATGCACTCAAGCAGCCTCTGCAGCTGATGATGTCACAGTACCCTCTAGCTGCTTCAGATTATATCCTCCTAGTTTTTAGGACAAATATTTTCTGGAGAACTGCTCATCCAATCAACTTCACAGTCGGCACTGCACTTTCTAGGGTCCTGAGCAATACACCTAGCGAATTTCAACTTCATACAGTGCCCGGTTGTCGAGCAAAGCAAAATACAGACAGACAGAAGGACAGAGAGGATTTCTTCCTTTATACACTGCTCAAAGAAATTAAGGGAACACTTCAACACAGTACAACACCAAGTCAATTAAACTTCTGGGATATCAATCTGTCCAGTTAGGAAGCGTAAACGATTGTGAATCAATTTCACCTGCTTTGGTGCAAATGAAAGTGACAACAGGTGGACAGGAGAGGCAACAGCAAGACAAAAAGTAAATGGTTTTGCAGGTGGTGGCCACAAACCATTTCTCTCTCTTTATCCTTCCTGACTGATTTTTCTCTAGTTTTGCATTTTGCTGGTGCCCTTGTCACTACTGGTAGCATGAGGCAGTACCTGCAGCCCATTCAGGTTGCACAGGTAGTCCAGCTCCTCCAGGATGGCGCATCCATACATGCCGTCGCAAGAAGGTTTGCAGTGTCTTCCAGCACAGTCTCAAGAGCGTGGAGGAGATACCAGAAGACAGGCCATTACACGAGGAGAGCTGGACAGGGCCGTAGAAGGGCAACAACCCAGTGGCAGGACTGGTATCTGCTCCTTTGGAGGAGCACTGCCAGAGCCCTACAAAATGACCTCCAGCGGGCTACTCGTCTGCATGTTTCTGACCAAACTGTCAGAAACAGACTCCATGAGGGCCCAACGTCCTGTAGTGGGACCTGTGCTCACAGCCCAGCACCGTGCAGCTTGATTGGAATTTGCCAGAGAACACCAGAATTGGCAGGTTCGCCATTGGTGCCTCGTTCTCTTCACAGATGAGAGCAGGTTCACACTGAGCACATGTGACAGACGTAAAAGAGTCTGGAGACACCGTAGCGAATGTTATGCTGCCTGCAACATCATCCAGCATGACCGGTTTGGCGGTGGGTCAGTGATGGTCTGGGGAGGCATATTCTTGGAGGGCCGCACAAACCTTCACGTGCTAGCCAACGGTACCCTGACTGCTGTTAGGTACCGGGATGAAATCCTCAGACCCATTGTCAGACCTTACGCTGGTGCAGTGGGCCCTGGGTTTCTCCTGGTGCAGGACAATACCCGGCCTCATGTGGCCAGAGTGTGTAGGCAGTTCCTGGATGACGAAGGCATTGATGCCATTGACTGGCCCTCACGTTCCCCTGACCTGAATCCAATTGAGCACGTCTGGGACGTTATGTGTCGGTGCATCTGCCGCCGCTAAGTAGCGCCACAGACTGTCCAGGAGCTCACGGATGCCCTGATCCAGGTCTGGGAGGAGATCCCCCAGGACACCATCCGCCGTCTCATCAGGAGCATGCCCAGACGTTGCCGGGAGTGCATACTGGCATGTGGGGACCATACACACTACTGAGCCACATTCTGAGTTATCGTGATAAAATTCACACAAGTTGGATCAGCCTGTGATCTCAATTTTTCATTTTGATTTTCGGTGTGATTTTGAATCCAGCCCTCAATGGGTTAATGATTTTGGTTTCCATTGACCATTCTTACCAGAGCGACTTACACAACTTCTTGTTACATCTTATTACATTTATCCATTCCTATACAGCTAGATATATACGTACTGAAGCAATTCAGGTTAAGTACCTTGCTCAATGGTACAATTGCAGTGTCCTACCTGGGAATTGAACCTGCAACCTTTCGGTTACAAGTCCAGTTCCTTAACCATTATACTACACTGCCGCCGAAAACCAATTATGTTCATGAATAGTAAAGCTGTAATCAGTAATGCCATTAGTTAATTACACGGATGGCATATTCCAAAGTAGGTATAATACAAAAAATGTTTGTATAAAAAAACAACTAATTTATTTTACACACAACTGTAAGACAGTGAGGGGTTTGTTAAAGTAATATAATTGCTTCCTTCTGCATCAGCATATTGAAAATACGAGTTTCACTTCAACAGGATGGCATAAGTCGGAGAATGTAGCAATGTGTCCTATTGCTCAGCTTATGAATACCTATCAAAACACTGAGTGGGTAGTGGTTATGGAACTTCACTTGTAGCAAGTAAATGTTGCAGGTGGATATCATAAGTTCTGTTCATGTACCCTTGAGCAAAGCACTTGATCTGAATTACTTTAGCAAGTGCATAGTAGTGCAGATTAATACTAGGTAAAATGTAAGCTATGAACGCCTACTTCTTTCTTTAACAGTATGATAATGTAAAATAATTGCATTTATATTTTCGTAGTCATCTTTGTCTTATGTCATAGGTTCCGTAAAGCTGGATGGAATTTGCAGCTGGCAACCAAATAATAGATGCTATAAAAAAAATCACAAACAGAAGGGGTATTCGGGGGGGGGGGGACCTGTTCCAGAAAGCAGGATTACTGCACTAAGAAAAACCCAGAACAGCTCTTTTTACTTCAGTCCTTGTTCCAGATTTGGGAGGGTTCCGGGTTTTACTCAGTGCAGTTATCCAACGAACTCAGTGATCCTGCTTTCTGCAACAGGCCCCAGGTGTATTACACCTGTACACATGGACTGCATTCATCCCAGAGTACTTGCAGTGAGTTTGGGGAGCATTAACAAGACCAGGGACCGCTGTGCTAAAAGTCAGTTGTAGAAGCTAATGGCAGTTTAGAACAGATGGGTGTGGTTTGCAGCATGATCCTCACCGTCATTGTGCGTCTGCGGAATGTTGATGCGCAACAGTAACCTGTCAGTCTGGGTCTCCACAATCAAACCTGAAGATAAAAATAATTATTTGGCAAGCTCATCCGATCAGACGGCTTTGCACGGCTTCCTGCTTGTTAATCAGTTTATCTTATGTAAGGCGCAGATGGCAGGTGACTCACATGCCATCTTAAGGCACCTGTTCCCACAGGAATCACTCTGTCCCTGCAGCAGAGATCCCAGCACTGGGCAAAACCACCTGAGCTCAGCTTTGCGTCGCTCGGTGAGGCAGGCTTAACAAATCTGTGTGACCACAGGTCTTCACACAAGTCACTCGAATTCAGTCCAGATCCTCAAACTAAATAAACTAGATAAAGCCTGGAAAATAACTACTGCCTAAAGTGTCTATAGGGTAAGATTTCCGGTGTATGTACTTCCCCTGGAAGCGGTCTCCGAACGGAAGGTATTTCGACCAATCACGACACTGTGTTCATGAAAATGTATCACCCCCAGAAACAACCTCGTTATCACCATCTCATCCAGCCTAATATCTATCTCACGATACCCGAAAAATTTAACGTTTCACTAGTACTAGTCCGCTGATAACTCCATTTTTCTTGAACAAACGTTCAGCGTTCGCTTCTTCTTTGTTCGAGATTTAATAGCGTCTTCTTCGTTCTTTGTTTCGTTGGGGAATGTAAACAGATCTGCGCCACTTTACCGGAACTTCCTGTAGCCCTGTACTTCTGTTTAGACAGTTTAGGAGATATACATTGTCCAGCCTACCGCCAACGTATTGTTGTAAACGACTAATGAGTGGTTGATAGCATTTTGAAAAGCAGTCCGAGATGACGACGACTGCATTGGCTACTGGCTACAGAGATGCATGGTAATTGGTTAAATGTGGCTCATTCAACAGCCGACCTGCGTACCACCAACACTCCTCCACATTTTCCCATTTGACCTCATCACCTTTCAAAGGAGCTCGTCTTTGCAATCACGTCCAGGGCCCACAAAATAGACTCAGACAACAACACGGTGCTTCTATCCCATAGCAATGAGCTTCTCAGATTTGTAACTCTGAAGCGCTTCTCTCTTTATAACCAACCAGTACCAAGAGCTGTGTGTGGGACATCTGCTGATTGAAAACAATGAATCCAAGGACACAGCCAGTCTAAAATGCACAACAGAAATGGCTTTTTAGGCTTCGTAAAAGCCACAGCTGCACCTTCAGTAAAGCGAACCCTCCTATTGCAACACGTCTGCTAAACCAAGTGGTTAAGAACTCAACAATGGAATGCCACTGAAAGAACTTATCCCATTACACAGGCTTATTACCCCCACCCCAAGAGATCCCTTATAGGATTAACACAGAAAGCCACCAATGGCGAGGTACTCTTTATTTGAACAAGGGTACACCTGGTGTGTGTGGCTGTATATTAAACATAAATATTCTCTGATACTTCTTTCAGTTATACAGTACAAAAATATTTATCGTCTACACACAATATACAGATGTTCATAAAAACCATGGCATTGCCCAAAACCTTGCTCTACCCAACCCTAAAGCATAGGCCTATTTGTGAAGAACTCTATTCTACAGATGTAGAACCTTGCAGCAATTTACTTAAATATTTATAGACATTTGTTTTGATGAATTAATTAACTGAACCCAACCTCTAATGAGTCAGAAGGGCGCTGCCCAGTTACACCTTGTAATGCAATGTAAAACTCTTACAACATCTTTGAGCCAACAGGAAGAGCAAGCATCCTTTCTTACAGTGTGTAACACAAAAATAAAAATATGACGTAAATCAGCGATGGAAGACCAGCTCATACAGTACAATAGATGTGAATCGATGGCTGTTCCTTTGCCCATTAAACACCAGTGCTGGTCACCGTTACAGCGCTCTACATGAGCACTGCACTGGAACCATAACATATCCATCTGCTCTTGTGTCTAAGAGATTGTGACAGTTAGGGCAATACCTGGGCCTGAGGTGAGGTTTTTTTTGTGGAATGTGGCAGTCAATGACATAACAGAAAAAAGTACCCCAAAGTGAAAAGTGAGAGAATACCTAAACACCTCCACTCAGTAGCAGACAGACAACACGCCAACGTACATGTGGATTAGACGGTGTTCAGTCCTTATGACTATCGTTGCTGTCCGCACTTTGAAAGTGACTTTGCGAACAGGCTATGTGGTACAAAAGCTATAAAGCGCGGTGGACATGACTCATTTCTTTATGTAACACGAAAGCGATTCTATCTATATTTAACCACAGATTTTTTCGTTTTACGGCTAGGCTCCTCCCTGCTTTTAATTGGAAGACTTTCCTTTTATATGAAACTACTAGTGATCACATTATGATGCAATCCAACTGTGCAAACAGGAGTATTGGTATTTAATATACCCTGTAGGATTCTTTAAACCACAACCCTGTTCCTGGAGATCTACTGTCCGGTGGGTTTTCACTCCAACCCCAGCAAAGCACACCTCATTCAACAGCTAGAGATCTCATTGAGCTGCTAATTAGTAGAATCAGGTGCGCCAAATTAAGAGTTGAAATGAAAACCTACAGGACGGTAGACCTCCAGGAACAGGGCTTGAGACCACTGGTTTAAACAGATTTATAAAGCACTTAACAGGGGGTCTCCAGCTTGTGCAGTTGCTGTTCTCTCAGCTTTACCTATATTTTTGAAATGAAGGATTAATGAATACATATTCTTTTTTTATTCTCCTCAATGTCAATTTAATTTCATATTGTCCCTACGAACAGAAATCTAGAAAAGAATTTAGTTTGCTATGCACTGCAGTACCACAACATCCAAAGAGGTTGATTAATAAGCTCTTCAAATTCAGCTATGCACACTCATGTACTGGGTGGAAGCAAAGAACCACAAAGATCTTTTCTTTTTTCCAGAATCATGTCCTTCAGCTTATTGCAGAATCATTCGATACCAAAATATGAACAGCCAATTCTCTTAACAAGGTTATTAGTGTGCACAATTTAAAATGCTTCAGGGTGAATTGGTAGCTGATCTTTGGTGGTATATGGTGTGGAAATGAAACAGTATCCCTGGGGACTGGAGTTCAAAAATGCATACAAAGGCACTGAGCTGAGCCTAATGGCAGCGTTAAGACGTTAGCGATGACATTCATATCACTGAAGTGGGAGGAGTTAGCCTGTCAACACCTCTTATCATTGGTTATGATCCCTGAGCACATTGGGATGGAGGGTTGGATCAGGTCATCCTCAGGAGGGTCTCAGGATTGGACAGAGCGCAGTAGAGGGTGTATCCCAGCTCGTCAACCTCCTCAGGAGTGAGCTCGCAGAAAAGGTTGACTTTGGGGTAGAGGGCGCAGGGTAGCGTCCCGGCCTCTAGGTGTCCCACAAGCGCTCGCAGCAGCTCCAGGAAGCGGTCGGCCAGCGCCTCCTGGGCCCAGTCTCCCTGGCTCTCGCTGAGCAGCAGCAGGGCATTGGTCAGCTGGCTGGCGGACAGGTACGTGAGGGCGGGGTCCAGTTTGCACACGGCCTTGGCCACCTTCAGGCACAGGCACCGGCAGCCGCCGTCGCCCTGGTCCAGCGCCCGCAGCCGCGCCGTCTCCTCTGCGCGGAAGCTCTGCCGCCACAGGTTCTCGTGGCGCTCCGCCCAGCGGTGGGGCCTGGCGACCAGCGAGACGCCGTCCTCCACGATGAGCAGTGGGAGGATGTCCACGCAGAGCCGGCGGTCGGCCTCGTACTGAACCTCAAGGGCAAGCGTCACTGAGGGCACGGCCGGCCGGATCACGTAGTCCAGCACGCTCCCGATAGCCGGCCAGTTCATGGAGCCGGCCACCAGCTTCTCAAACACCTCCAGGACGGCTTTGGGGGAGAGGTACCCCCCCACTACGCAGCGGTCCCAGTAGCTGCTCCCCCTGGGGAAGTACTCCAGGTTCTCCCGCCGAACCAGCCAGAACCCCGGGGCCTTCATGATGGTGTCCTCCCCCGGCACTGGAGACCACAGGTTCTTCTCCAGGACCAGAGGCACCATCAGCTGGGCATGGTCAGCGGTCACCACCTGACATAAAGAGAGTGGAAGAGGGAGAGAGAGGGAGGGAGAGTGAGAGAAAGAGAGAGAGAGAGACAGATGTGGCTTGAGAGAGACTCGCTCACTCACTCCTCCATGGAGATCTGGTCACTCAGGTCACTCACTCACTCAGCTCAGGTAAAGCTCACTCACCTGCAGGTCGTCGTAGAGACCGCCGCACAGGTACATCTCTCTCAGGGGCATGTCGGGCAGCTTGGCGTGCAGGAAGAGCCTGACCTCTGCGCAGATGTCCAGGGCTGCCTGGCGGGCGATGGCCTGCTCCTCGCCCGGGATGCTCACTCGCTGGCGGTAAAACACCCACAGCTGCTCCTGCAGGGAGAGGCGCTGCCGGGCGCGACGTAGCTCCTCCTGCGCAACCAGGCCCCGCCCCTTCGCTCGCCGCATGCAGCCTGGGGAAAGGACCGCCACCATGCAGTAACTGCTACTCTATTCTTTACTTGGAGGCATGCTGGGAAATACGGAACAGTTGAGTCTCCTACATGGTAAAGTGTGAGACTATGGGAAAGGGAGAAGCAATCTTACTATTTAATTTATGTCTCAATAACCCAGACTCACACTGGTCTCTGGGATGGCTTCACAAACTTACAGCTATAATAACCACAGGGGATGTGGGGGTTATCAATACAATCACTCACTATTCAGCCAGTGAAACCATCCTCTAGTCCTTCAGTCTGTCAAAAGAGAGGTCCCTCAGAGAAGCACACTCATGCTTTGAGCAGAGTAGCGGAGAGCAGCGATCTTCTAATGTGGAGAGGAAATCAGATCTCCTGTTCTTCCACCTTAGAATGTTTATGTAACTATTGACTGGCTGACGATGGGCAAACCATGTTTTTCATTCAAATCTCGCCCACCCATAGTTATGCCACATTGATCCAGTCATGTGGTCAGTAGCCCAACTGTTGTTGCTGAGGTAACGGAAGGACACCTCAGTCAGATCCAACTTTTATATGTACTTTCAGAGGCTCAAAGCAGGCAGGGGTGTATAAGAGGCTGGGACTTTGGACCCTCTCCTCTGACCAAGTACATTTTTTCACAGTTAATACGTGGCACTAAAACGTATTCCTTCCTTTCTTGTGTTAAACAAGAAAGGAAGTGAGAGAAAAATTAACCAATGAAACAATGACGACAGCAAGAAAAAAGGAAGTCAAAGAAACATGCTAAAATGAGGACTGGCTCTCTCACAAAAAGCTCTGGGACAGCTCACCTGGCTCCGCAGCAGCGGACGAAGTGGGGAGGGACTGCAGAGACTGGCTCACCGTGACCTTCATGTCAGAGGTCAGTAAGCGGGGAGAGGACCCCAGCCAGCTGGGCTCCTCCCAGCTCCTCTGGCCAGAACGCTCCGCTTTGGTTGGGCTGGCGGGGACACTTATGGCACGGTCATACATCTGAAAGGGGATTGGATGCCACAGTGGGCACCTCTCATTGGCTGCGCTAACATGGCACCAACCACATTCAATAACCCTTGCATTCAGAATATCCATTCCCCTAACTTCTCTATGTGACTCCATACGTCCGAGAAATTCAGGAAGCCAACCCTCAGATTAATAGGCCAATAACATTAGAAATATACTACAGAGCCTACATACATACCGTATATACCAACACAAAGACAATACTGCAAATACATGCCTACATAGATATACATATAACGTCTGAATGTACAAATATCCCTGTACATACAGAGACAAGGCATTCCTCCATGTACCAACATGAAATAACTGCAACAACACTGAACACAAGTGTACTTCACAGCAAGCCCTACTCACTCTTTTGACTGCCAGTGTGGCGATGCCTAGCACGGCTGCTCCTCCGACCCCCAGCACCACCTTGGCATTAGACAGGACAAAGTCGATGGCGGTGCCGATCCCGCTGTCATCCCGCTTTCCCTTCCTCCCCTCGCTCACTCCCGCCATCTTTTCAGTTCTGCGCAGAAACGAGCCCCGAAATGACAAAAATGAGCCCCACCCCTGCCACACCAAGAACAGAGCAATGACTGCAACCATGAAAGGTTAAGCAAAACAATTCATCTGTTTGGGCCACGTATGCAGGCCACTGATTCTGGGTGCAACTTAAGTCTGTCTGTCTGTCTCTCTCTCTCATCAGATCTAATAGTGACTAAGCTAGTAATGGCAGGAGCAGCACATATGGCATTGGGTCGACAGTTTCTGACCATGTCAACAAGTCACCTCCCGCACACTTCTCACCTTGCAAAAAACGTGGCCCATGATGTTCATTCCTCAAAACATTAAATTTAAATATCAGGAGGGAAGTTTACAAAAAAAAATTTATACAAAATGTGAGGTCTTCCAAAAACTGGATGTAGACAGCTCCAGAGAATTAGTTTAAAGTATGGCATCAAAAAAACAAACAAAAAAACAACAACTGGAGGTTAAATCTGTAAGGTTTGACAAAAATTCCAGAATGTTCCCAAAGGACGGCCCTAGACGAGCCCCCCCAGGCGGCTGTTGAGGAAGTACTGGCCCCTCTGTAGTGCGTCCTCCTTCTCCTGCGGGGCGTTGAGGGACTGGCAGCGGCGGAACTCCCTGGTCACCGCGCGCCGGTAGTAGTTGCGGTCGGTGTACTGCAGGTGGCGCCCCTCCCGGAGCAGGGCTCTGTACAGCTGCAGCACCGCACCCTTTGACCAGCCGCCCATGAGGGACTGTCAGGTGGGAGGGCACTGTGGGCAGGGGGAGGAAGGGCAGTCACCTGTAACATATACAGACCAACATGGACACAGAAACCGATAAAGAACATAATATACGAATACAAAATAATGACAATGAAGGCCCATTCAGCCCATCTAGCCTCACCATTTACCTACAAACTAGACTAGCATCCAGCACTGCATCAAGCCCAAGTGTGAATACCCAGAGGGCTTCTGCCTCTACTAACAAAGTGACCAACCACAACAAGGCTAAAAATTGATTAATCGGAATACACCTGTATTCAAAAGTGATGTCAAATGTGTGAAATTATACGTTCTCAAACCATCTCCATGGCTGGTATGACAAAAGTGTTAAAGGAGGCGCAAGGTTTAAAACCCACTGCCATAACAGGGCCTTAGTCCAAAGTGGACACCCACTCCAGAACCCTGATACACAATTCAGGTGAACAGACAATCAGAGAGGAATATACATCAAATACATCATTAACCTTTGCTGGTTTCATGATTTGATCAAAATGTGACATCTCCACAAATATTACGAAATTCGCTGACCCATTGTAACTGTCGGAGAAATTGCCCTCTTTCAAGTTAAAAAGAAGTTCGTGACATATCATCATTTGAACTATTTAAATATGAAAGATTAAATGAATACACAACTAAATTCCAATTTACACAATGCAAGGGTTGTTCACCCTCACTGCCTCAAATAAATCTGATCTGTCACTACTGTGTCAGATACCGCATCACGTAAATATCAGCTAGCTATTATTTTTGGGAACCCAGTCATAAATGTCAGTCAGTTTTGTGTAAGCAAATAGCAGAGTCAGTGCATTAACTAACGTTACATAAAGTTAAACATTTACTTTACTAGCGGTTACATTCCTACTGCTGAAACTAACGAATCTAATGTCAGTCAGTTAACGTTATCAATAACGCTAACGTTAACTTTACAGAAAATGTAAATGAGAAAGATTCCTGGGGATCCACGACCACAACGATATTTAGCTACCGGTAGTTAGTTTATGATAAGCTTGATGGCTCATATCAGTCAGCCACCTAGATTATTAACGTTAGTTAACGTAACACATTCACATTTAGCCAACTATATAGAAATATTTAGCTGACACGGACAACTGGCGTTAGCCAATTAGCTATCTATATATGGCAGAGGTGGACTTCATGACTAGCCCTAACTTTAAATAAAATCGAAATCAAAGTACCTAACATTAGCTACTTGTCTACCACCACTAGCTAACTAGTTAGCGAGAAAAGATCAGCAATCTGATAACTTAACGAACCACTAAACTAACGGTAAATTAGCTCGCAAGCGCCAGCTAGGTTAGCTGGCTAGATAAGAAGGTAGCTCACGTTAAGTAGAAGTGACCTTAGTCGCTCATTGAAGAAACCCACGAAATTAAAGTGCTAAATAGCGAATACAAGTATTCAGACAAATTCATACAGTTACTCTGAAAGAAAACTGCTCACTTACACCAGTGAGGCAACACTCAGTCTGTCTGTGCTAGATGTACACCTATTCGCCTCACTTTAGGGTCAAGCAGATACAAACCGGAAAACAACGGCTGCCAAATGGCTTATTTCTGGAATACTATATCCGGTTTTTTAAATTATTTTACCGTAATATTCCACTTACCTTCGATAAAGTAAGTGCCCTCTTTATGTTTGTGATAGATGGCTAAATGTTTCACAACGTCTGATATATTTACCATTGATACATATATTCATATAACTGCGCATCTTTAACATCGTGTTTAATAGCAATGTTCGCATGTTACGTTGAGCTGTAGAGCAGGGCTCCCCAAACTCAGCCCTGGGGTATCTGTAACCTTTGTATGGGCTACTTGTTTTTAATCCCAAGCATAACTGTAAATACTGAATTATAACCAATTGTTCTCAATTAACCTATTATTATTTTTTTATTATCAAAGATTCTTGAGAAATGTGTAGCGCAACAGCTTTCTTCATTTTTACACACTAATAGCACGTATGAGCGGTTTCAATCTGGGTTCAGAAAACACCACAGCACTGAGACCGCCCTTGCCCTAGTAATGAATGACTTGTTCCTCTCTCTGGATTGTGGCTGTATTTCTATTCTTTTTTTACTTGACCTGAGTGCTGCCTTTGATACTATAGATCACCCTCTTCTCCTCCGCAGGCTAGAAAATTTAGTTGGTCTCGCCGGGCATGCTCTTATGTGGTTTAAATCTGATCTCTATGATAGATTCCAGTTTGTTAAGGTAAACAACCAGTCCTCTGAATTTTCTATGGTGAACTTTGGAGTACCGCAAGGATCGGTTTTGGGTCCTCTGCTCTTTTCTCTGTACATGCTCCCTCTTGGGAACATTATAAGTAGACATGGTGTAAACTACCACTGCTACGCAGATGACACACAACTTTATATATCAGTTAAGCCAGATGAAGTTGTCCAGTTGTCTAAACTAGAGACCTGTTTGGGCCAGAGATGTAAAGGCCTGGATGACCCACAATCTTCTTATTGAACTCTGATAAGACTGAGATATTAGTATTAGGTCCCAAATCCCTTCAAGATAAATTCTTACAGTTTTCCTTAAATATAGATTGCTTCTCTGTCTCCGCCAACAAGGTTGTTAAAAAACCCTGGTGTAACAATTGATTCAGACCTCTTCTTTCAGCCCCATATTAACAATATCACAAGAACGGCCTTCTTCCACTTGAGGAATATATCTAAATTAAGGAAAATGTTGTCCCTGGAGGATGCTGAAAAAATGGTTCAGGCCTTTGTAACCTCTCGACTAGATTACTGTAATGCCTTATTGTCTGGTTGCACAGGATCAGCCCTGAATCGTCTCCAACTTGTACAGAATGCAGCTGCTAGGGTTCTTACTAGAACCAAGAAATGGGAGCATATCAACCCGGTGCTCAAACCCCTTCATTGGCTGCCTGACAAATTCAGAATTGACTATAAGATTTTACTTCTGGTGTTTAAAGTTTTAAATGGTTTGGTGCCAGAATATCTTATTGACCTACTCATTCCTTACTGTCCCCCGAGATTACTTCGCTCTCAAAGTGCTGGCTATTTGAAAATTCCTATTATATCTAAAATTCTTCCCATGTATGTTCGGGCTTCAGACACACTTTCTGTCTTTAAGTGTAGGCTAAAAATGTACATCTTTCGTCAATCCTATAGTTAAGAATGTTGGGGGGGGCTAACCCTCTTTTTTCCCTTTCTCACCCTGAGCTGTAGATTACTCCGGGCCGTGCCCTCCTCGCCCTGAGTTTGCAGACTGCTCCAGTCATGTCCCTCGTCCAGAGTTTGCAGAATGCTCCAGTCCTGTCCCTCCTTTGGTTTATCCTCCCGACTTGACGCAACCGGAGTCCCAGATGCATCACCCGCCCCTTTTTTGGCTACTAGTGAAAAAAAATTGCGTGGTTTGATACCTGGAGCTCAGCCCCTATATTATTACCTTACATGCCCAGATTTTGGCATTTTTTCAAATTTTTTGAGTTTTGTTACCCTTTAAAACATATATTAACAGCTAAAAGGGTCATAAATGCTGAAAGTCTGGATATCTGGTCACGGACACTTCACCATTTGACTTGGGTCAAAGCAAATGGCAACAGCCCAAACCTGCATTGTGTTAAAAACAACCCTAACAGGATGGCGACAGGGTTGAAAAGACTGTAGCCTTTATGACAATACATCAAGAATCTGGAAGTGATCTACAGTGTTTACTCAATGTATGGGTGAAAAACTGTTTCCAGATGTAGGAAGATCAGAAACCAAGGCAAGGCTGACTTTCCAGCTGGTGAATTATAATGGTGGTAAATATAAAAATTATCTTTTTTCTTTTATACATAGGAGCACAAGAGTTGCCATATTTTAAATGGATGGCTGAACAACATAAATGTATGGGCCAAACAGCAGTCGGGGGGCAGCGTCCGGGATATCATCAGAAATTGTATAACGAAACTGTCACAAAACATTGAAAAAGCATGTTTTCCACAAGTAAATGAAAAACCAGAAAGCTTAGAGTCAAATGCAGAAAAACAGAAAGGTAATTATAATAATAACCTGGGAGGCAGGGATGATCCCTGACAACAGAGATGGTCTTCACTGTGTCCCAGCTTTGATTATATTAGTAAACATTTTGACTAAAAAAAGATAAAAACCAATAAATTAATCTTTGAGCCATAGCTTTGCAAATAACCCAGCCCTTCTCCGTGTACAATATAATTATACGGCCACTATTTATTTGTAATGTGGAAACATAACAGATATTATTATAAGTACACAAACTAAAAAACTACTTCAAAAACCTACTGCAAAACACTTTGAGCAGCCTCTAACACAATTGGAGACCTATGTGTGGATGTCCCATTTTATTGTAAGAAGAATTTATCTTCACCTACAAGGTCAAACTTTTTCCATGAAAGCACATAGTCTTAGTGACCGATTGCAAGAATGAATGCAATCATGTCACATGAATGATTAGTTATCGTTAGTCACATTGAAAGTGAACCAAGGAATTTGGCACTTTATGGAAAAAGATTTATGCTTATGATGGGAGACTAAGAGCTCCTATCTTTTCAGATTTTTTTGCTGTGCATTGTGTTATAACATGCAGAGGGTCCATCAGGAGAAAAATTTAACGGAAGACGCAAACTGAAGTCTAATGTTTAAAAACATAGCAAACACTCCATTACAAATTCAAGAAAAATTGGGAAAACCAGACAAGAAACCAAGATAATAAACAGTTAATGTGGTTTCCCTCCTGTGCTCAGAACTTAATCAGCGTTGATGTCAATCAAATTTTTATTTCAGTCAATTCAGTGAATGAATTTTAAAATGTCCACAATGTTCAATGACAATTTCTTCATTACTGACTTGAACGTCAATTAACTTCTTGAATTCACTGAATTAAAATTTAATTTGCACTTTAAATTCAGCAATCAAATCCTTATAGTGCCTTCTCGGAGGTTAAACAAAAAAGACAAGTACAATATTGGGATAACAGAATTTATAGGACCCACACTTTGCCATGGGCTGCCTGCAGATACAGAAACCTCCTCGTGGTGCAGCCTGGGAAACGCTGGTTGAATAGGATATAATCCAATAAGATATATTCCGATATCGTCAGTAGGCCTGTATACTTATCTACGCACCAACATCTGGAAAGATGAGTGGGAAACAATATGACACCCGAGCTCTTGAATGGCTGGACAGAGGAATTATACCCACTGAATGCCTTGCTAGTGGTCATGACCTTGGTTGGGCAACCTGGAAGTCTCTAAATAGACTGTGCGTGGAGCAGGGGAGGCGCGTGGAGCAGGGGAGGTGCAAAGCACTGATGAAAGCCTGGAACTACACACAACAGAAGACACATGCAGCTGTGGATCAGTGCAGACCATGTCACACCTGCTGGAATGTGCCGATGCCCCTCGGTGTCGCCCAGAAGACCTGGCAGAACCCACCACATCAGCTGTGGCCTGGGCTCCATATTGGCAGAGCGATATTTGAGATCGCTATGGACTCGAAAGAAGACGACTCTGCCAGGAAATATTAATTTAAAATAATCTGCACCAAGAGATTGCATTCTGCCTTTTTTAATTTTATCACAATGGCAACAACTACATAGCAGCCCAACAACACAAATTAATATTCCAAAATATATTTTACAAGTTTTACCCTCATTTGGCAAATACGAACTGAACTTGATCCTGCAGGCAGAGTGAAAACCAACATGCCGCCCTGAAACTTTGCATTTCCTTCTCAGATAATAAAATATGCTGCAAGATGACCCGCTTCATTAGGCATTGATCTTAGCGCAACTTATATTCAGCTTAACCCGAAAACCAGAAGCCAAATATTTCATTTGCAGTCTTCTATTAACTCCTTGTCTATTTCAATGAGAAAGGAACTGAGGGGGTTATTTTAATCCAAAACCACGTCGGAGACGGTGTTCATTCACAGCTCAGTCTCTAACATCAGTTTTGACAGTCCATGGGTCTTCATTTACTTCCATCTTCCACCATTCTACCAAAATACTCCTTCTGGAACTGCTGGAACTCCTCCTCTGTGAACAGAGACCTCTTCTCCATCTGCTTCTTAACAGGACGGTCTGGGTGATTGCGAGACTGCCGGCCTTTATTCTGAAGCAGGATCTAGGATGAGAGGCACAACAATGTCCCTTTAAGTACAACCATTTTCGATTATGAAACGTGGGAAGAGGATCAGATTTTTCCCCCTCTGCATTCCAAACACATCCTACGCGGTTACCATGAATACATTTTGAATGCTCAATGGCACGTTGCATTCTTTAACACAATTTCACACAAAACATGAAACTACTAAACTTAGCAATGCATTTTGGCAAGCATTCAGCCTGAACATAATATGGTAATAGAAAAAACAAAACACGTATATATATTTTTGGCAACTCACCTTCTGTGTGTCAGACCGTTCTGCTTTGTATCCCAGTCCCATGAAATAGCTCATGTTTTTACTCAGCTGGCTCTGTTTCTGTTTTTTCCTAAACTCATCTGAAATAAAATAATGTGAAAATACACCAAGCCTCTGGGTTAAAGTTAGGTAAAAGCATTAAAACAACAAATGTAATAACTGGCAATATAAAAAAGTTATCAATTAATATGAATGCATTCCAGACATTTATTTGTATATGAGCCAGAGAACTGCCTAGGCCAGTGGTTCTCAACCCTGGTCCTGTAGTACCCCTGTGTATGTTGGTTTTCGTTCCAATCACAATTGCAATACCAGAATTTTAACAAGGTGTTATTTTTTCTTAATTAGGTGTTTTTAATGTTTAGAGGGATTATTTACCTTCTTAAGACACATTATGTTAGCAAAAGCTATGCAGCCATGAATAATTAAAGTCCAATATTTACATTGTGCTGTATTGCATACAATTAAAAAGAGGTAAACAATTATTTATTTATTATTATTTCTTTTTTTTAACTGATCAAATTAAAGACTGAGATGAATCAATAGGCTCCTAATTGGTGAAATTATGGACACATGGCCACTAAAACTAACCGTTTGGTAAATAATGAAGAATTCAAAGACAAAGCAAATGATAACGCACCAAAGGAACACTTGTTCAATTACCTAATTAGGAGCCTATTCACCTCAGTCGTTACCTCTTTTTTATCATTGTTTGCAATATAACACAATAAGCATAATGTGAACATGGGAATTTTATTCTTCATGGCATGCATAGCCATGTCTTTCATGCTGTGTCTTTAGGGGGTAAATAATCCACCTAAACATGATAAATTAATAGCTTGTTAAAATATTTAGATTTCAATTGTGGTTGGAACGAAAACCAGCATACACAGGGGTACTCCAGGACCAGGGTTGTGAACCACTGGCCTAGGCGGACGTCCGCTCAGGGTCCATTTGGGGTCTGTTATGATGTCATTTAGGTCCACGCAGACCCTGCGGACGTCCGTATGCATACTTTTTTTTTTGGCAACTATAAAATGACATTATGTCAACAATAAGGAACATGCATGTCTCATCAGAGCAGCAATATTAACAGGAATTAAAACCTAAGCGCTATGGCAACACCTGGAGGCCCAACACAGTTTACATACCCACTGCACACTTGATGCGCTTGTCTTTGACGGTAGCCTTGCTCTTTCCCGAGCTCAGCCGCCCCTGCAGCCTGCGAACCTGCTTTTTGACACCCTGTCTGTTGGAGCTGATTTGACCCATTACTCCCCCCTCCCCTCGTTCTCCTGCTTGGTTCACTGGCTGCTTCTTCCTGGCCTTCTGTTTTTTGTTCCCACGTACACCTACAACACAAGAAGAAAGGAGCAAAATTATCTGTAAGGGTGGGCAAGGGTTGACCATGAAAAGCTTGAAGGTGGTAAATGGTCAAATTTTGTTACAGGACCAGAGGCATGGGACAGAGGGGTCTATAACTAAAGCTAAATCAGGGATCTGTAGCACTGGTCCTAGAAACCTGGAGACAGTTCTCCAGAACCAGGGTTTCAGACCTCTGAGCGAGTTCATAAAGTAAAGTCAGTCAGTGGCAATACATATCCTTTAGAAACAATAGCATCTGCCTAGCTGTAGGCCTTCCATCCTTTGACTCCCGAGATTATTCCATTCTTAAATTAGCTGTAATATGCAAGTTAATTTTTATAAGACATAGACTATTGGTATTCACTCTTGCCCCCCAAGAGTCACAATGCAAGGTGAAATTTGGTAAAGTGAGCTCACTGTGCAATAAACTGCTTTTATTCATCACATAATGCTGCAACAACCAAAATATGCACGCCCTGCAGCTCTCCGAGGCCAAGTTATTAAGCATTCCAACATTAGCCAATTTGCTGATTATCTGACTCAGGGGTATTTACTCTTGCACTTGGGCGCAGGGTGGCTGATTTCTGTATTCACTTCAATTCAGCAAACATTTCAGATCACAGCAACTAACATTAGGTCAAAATATTCTTTAACAAATACAAGTAACAAGAAAAACCTGCCCATCACGCGGTTATACAAGGAAAATAGCAACTTTATACCACTAATCTAGTTAAATTACCTGGCAAATTATAAATCAAATTTACATGAAAATGTGGTGCGAGTCGATAGTGATCAAGATTTACTCCTGTGTAAACCGGATGAATCTGATAACATGACTATGGTTTTGGGTAAACTTTCTAGCACACTAGTGTATAAGAGCATTAACCACTTTGAAAAATAACACTAACGTGCTACAAATATGCAACTACTTAGGAGATACGGCGCTCGTGCGTTTCACTTTTACCTTTTATATCATCACTTAACAGCTCCAGTCCTCTACGAATAATTGAAGCCGACATATTTGGATTAGTTTAGTACCAGCTATGCTTGTATATGCAGCTAAAAGTACACCTTTTAAAAACAACACTACTTTGGCCGGCTGCTGAAATGCACATGGATCGCACTTCCGTTTCGGTCATGAGTTTTTTTTTGTTTTTTTTGTACGTCGGTAGCAGGTCGCTGTGCGAAATTCACTAGTATATATAAGGGGGATAGTCTAACTTTAAACAATACTGTGTTGGTAAGAGAGATCCACATTGTATACGTATCTACAAATCCCCACAGAAAATTGCGCAGAATTACGCCATGACATTACGTATAACTATTGGTTCCTCTGTCAGTTCCGGCCGGCCTGTATGTAATAGCAGTGCATCATAAATACAGTTTACAGGCTGCAGTGTTTTTTGATGTGGAGAAGGCTTATGATATGTTGTGGAGTGAAGGGTTGATGATTAAGCTTCATAGAATGGGAGTTGGGGGAAATACTTTTAACTGGGTTATGGATTTTTTAAGTGAAAGGGTTATTCAGGTAAAGGTAGGGTCAGAGCTTTCAGGGAAACATGTGGTGGAGAATGGTACGCCCCAGGGGAGTGTGATTAGTCCGACGTTATTCTCAGTTATGATAAATGATATATTTGAGAGGAGTCCAGTGGGGTTGGGCAGGTCTTTGTTTGCAGATGACGGGGCTTTGTGGAAGAGGGGAGGGAATTTAAAGTATATAGTTAAGAAACTGCAGGAAGGGGTAGATCAGGTGGAGCGATGGGGAATGGAGTGGAGTTTTAAGTTCTCTGTGGAAAAAACTAAAGTTATGTTCTTTACAGGTAAGAAAAGTAGGGAGGAAAGTAAGTTAAAGTTATATGGAAATGAGTTGGAGAGAGTGGAGAGTTTTCGTTTTTTGGGAGTCCATTTTGATTCCAGGTTAACATGGAGAGAACATATTAGTAGTATAGTCAAGAAAACTAAGAAAGTTATAAATATAATGAGATGTCTGGTTGGATTAGATTGGGGAGCTGATATTAAGTCATTAAAGTATGTGTATGTAGCATTAATCAGGTCAAGATTAGATTATGGGTGTGTGGTGTATGGGTCAGCAGCCAAGACGGTGTTGGCCGTATTAGATGTGATTCAGGCTAGGGCTCTGAGGATATGTCTAGGGGCAGTGAAATCAGCACCAGTGTGTGCACTTCAAGTTGAGGCGGGAGAGATGCCGTTGGGGATGCGACGAAAGCATCTGATGGTTAATTATTGGATTAATTTGAGGGGGCATGATGATAATCATCCGACTAAGAGGGTTTTGGAAGATTGCTGGGAGAGGGGAAGAGCACAAAAAGCTAGTTTTGGGTGGGTAGGTAAGAGTATGGCAGAACAAATGCAGGTTCTGGAGTTAGAGTTTGGGCCAACTGTGTTGTGGCCTGTTAGACCAGTGTGGACTATGGAGCAGGTAGAGGTGGATTTTGACATTCTGAAGGTAAAGAGTAGGAGTAAAAATGTAGATTTAGTAAAAGAATACTATAGTCATATGGGTAATAAGTATAGGGAATATGTAAGTATTTTTACAGATGGGTCTAAGGATCCACAGAAGCAGGTAACAGGGGCAGCAGCTGTGATCCCTAGTCAAAAGGTAGAGATTAAAAAAAGGACATCAGATTATTTAAGTGTGTATGCAGTTGAGATAGTGGCCATCTTGTTAGGGTTACAGTGGGCAGAAGAAGGGGTAGAAAATAAAATAATCATATGTAGTGACTCGGTGGCAGTGTTGTCTAGTATCAAAAGTGGGGTAGGTAAAAGCCATCAGGATTTACTATATGAGGTGCTATACACGAAAGCAAGGATAGATAGGCAGGGGAAAATTGTTAAATTTATGTGGGTGCCAGCGCATGTGGGAATACCAGGAAATGAAAAAGCAGACAAGGTGGCTAAGGAAGCAGTCAGGAGAGAACAGGTGGACATCAATATAAAACTTTCAAAATCAGAGGGGAAAAGCATAGTGTGGGGGGAAATAGTAAATCAGTGGCAGCAGAAGTGGGATAGGGAAGTAAAAGGGAGACATTTACATGAAATACAAAATAAAGTGGGAGTGGTAGGAAATAGTGGGGAAAATAGGAAAGAACAAATAGTAATTAGTAGATTGAGAATTGGGCATAGTCATTTGAATGGAACACTTAATATAATAGGGAAGCATCCGACTGGTCAATGTGATCAGTGTCAGGAAAGGGAGACGGTGGAGCATGTCTTAATCTCATGCAGGAGATATGAGGAGGAGAGAAGGATTATGTTGACTGGACTGCAGAGACTGAGACAAGTAGAGTTGAGGGTGAAGGACATTGTGGGTTGTGTGGGAGAAGTGCAGGGGAGAAAGGTGTTGTTCAGTTTTTTGAAAGAAACTGGACTAATCAAAAGACTCTAGTAGAGTAAGTGTTGGATCTTCAAATACAGATAAAGATTAAAGTGAAGAAAAAAAAAAAAATGAAAAATGAAAAAAAAAAATGTAATTGCTAGCACATACCGGTAGGAATAGAGGCACATAGAAAATGGAAAAATACTAGAGTCAGACCCAGAGTTTACAAAAAGATAAAGAATTATTTAAATAAGCAACATAAGGAAGCAGTTGATGGAGATAATCAGAAGGAGGCGGTAATGCAACAATTTGGATGCCAACCGCCGTTAAACCCCACAGAAGAAGAAGAATACAGTTTACAAAATTTGTACTGTATGGGAGTAATATCACAGGGCTGCTCTTGTTTTCTTTCCCAGCCAAATGAGATAATCTGAATTTGGAATGACTCGTGAGATTAAAAAAAAGTCGTCTGATATTTTAGATATTTGCGTGTGTATTTTTTCTAAAATCGTATCGTCTCATATTATTAATGATCGATAATAGGCTATGTAGATTTTAGTTTTTTTATGTTGTGTTGTACTATTTACAATGCAGTTAATCTTGTTTAAAGAAGAGCCATTGTGTACGACCGTTCGCATCGTTAAAATAACCCATATTGTCCGTTCTCGGTGGTCTTGTGGCTCTACATAGCCTACTCCAATTATCTAGGACTAGGTTCTTATGCGAATTTGTGCTGAAAATACGGTAATGGCAAAAGACTTTTAGCAATTTTGCTTGCTAGCAAACTTTTGACAGGTTGAACGTGAGGGGCGTGATAGTGAAGTTCAGTGGGAAAGTGCTTATTTCTCGCCACATTACTGGCCCCAGCTACTGCTGTACCCAAGGGAAATCTGACATGGCGCTTCATACTCGGACTCTCGTTGCAGCAAAGTGGTTGGCCGATGCCGTCAAATGTAATCGGGTTGGACCCAGTCTTCGTGTTCTAGATACCTCTTGGTACCTACCGAAATTAAAGCGCAATGCTAAAAAAGAATTCAAGCAGAAACACATACCAGGTGCAGCATTTTTCGACATAGACCAGTGTTGTGATAAAACTTCTCCGCTTGATCACATGCTCCCTACAGAACCCGCGTTTGCGGATTATGTTGGTAATTTAGGGATTAGCAATGACACACACGTCGTGGTTTACGATGCCAGCGATTTCGGATCATTCTCATCTCCGCGAGTGTGGTGGATGTTCAGGGTGTTTGGCCACAGGTCTGTGTCTGTGCTAAATGGCGGGTTGAAAAATTGGGTTCATGAAGGCTATGAAGTCACTGCCAAATATTCCAAACCCGAACCCGCTGATTTTCGAGCAACCCTCAACGGCACAGGCGTGAAGATCTATGAGGATATTCTGGGCAATCTTGAGTCTAAACAGTTCCAAGTTGTGGATGCCAGACCTGCGGGTAGATTCCGGGGGACAGACCCCGAACCAAGAGACAGTACGTTGCTCAACAGTGCATACACATTTTGATTAATTTGCCATCAATTCTAATACAGTTTCTTCTGTTTACAAAATAGCAGGTTTGTATAGGTTTTTGCTTGCCTAGGAGTGTGACGTGCTTGTTGCAACAGTGGCACATTTGGAAGTAGCCTACATGCAAAACTATAGGTACATGCTATACATGGTAGGCTAGGCTACATGCAACGACATGGCTACTGCATTTTTAAAGATTATTATATCCTAAAGTGAACTGAAAATTCTTGTAATATGACAAAATAGCCTATAACTGTTCTCTCAGACGGTAGTTACAGGGCTGAGAAACCTGACTACTTTTATTGAATGTGGACTTTGCTTAGGGTACAAAATAGCTAAATTTGATAGTGTTAGGGGTCAAACAGAGGTTCTAGGATTAGGCTAGACTTGATATGGCATGCAATAGAACAGGCTTCAAATAATCAAACATCAAGTCATGCCTGTATTGCATATATACATTTTGTTTTCTTATGAAAGTGCTGTTGAACGTGTCTGTATTCACACCTGAGCCTGTAGTACCTCTGTTGCAGGTAATGATTATGCCTGGTTCATGCCCGATTGTGACATCATTTTCTCACTTTTTGCCCCTCCCTGTCTGACAGACACAGAGCCTGGACATATCCCAGGCTCTGTCAACATGCCCTTCGCGTCCTTCCAGGCCCCCTCTGGCCTGACACTGCCGCAGGAAGAGCTGGTGGGACTGTTCCAGAGGGCCGGGGTGGATCTGGGGCGCCCAATATGTGTGTCCTGTGGCTCGGGGGTGACCGCCTGCCACATTGCCCTGGCAGCTCACCTTTGTGGCCACCCGGGTGCATCTGTGTATGACGGAGCCTGGTCAGAGTGGTACACCAGGGCTGTCCCCGAAGATGTCATCTCAGATGGGAGAGGGAAACATGTGTGACTAAGCGGTGTTGGTCATTGATTAACCTGCTAGCTAATGAACAGGGGGACATATCTTGATTGCTTGTAGAGAGGACAAGGGTCTGTCTGTACTGATGTCTGCGGAATGTGGTGGGAGGGGTAGGTTCCAATGACATCACTGAGATAAGATTAGGAGGCAGCCATTTACAAGAAATACATTTGTGACAGGAAAAAAAAGGTTGGGAATATATTTTTTGCAAAGGTTTACGTATATCAAATGAAATGTGTAGGGTGGGTGCCAGCTGAAAAATATTTAGATATGTAGAGATGGGCATTTATTTGGATTAATGATGAAAAAATAAGGGAACCAATCGAATGGAATGCATTTTCTGCAGGTACTGATTTTGGTTTTGGTAGATGTAAGTGCTGGTATATCAATGCTCTATGTTTCAGATTTTGACTGTCAATCAGCCAGAGGTTCACTGCCAGTATATAATTTTATTGTAATTGTGGGTAAATCTTACTACATTATATCCCTTATGAAAATGTAATATACTGCAGTATATTTTAAATATATTGTGACGATAATTTTGATATATTTACAATATACTGCAGTATATTTTTTTCCCATAAGAGATTACACATTTTAAGCACAACTGAACTTTGGCAAAATGTCTTTGTTAGTTGCTCTGTGCTCCCCTGGGATGTTAATACAGGACAGAGTATTTGTCACTCTCTTTTCACTTCTATAGGGCAGCTAAAACGTTCTCAAAAGGACACCTCTAACATGTATATGAAAGCGAATGAAGCGGATTCTGTCAATACAAACAATAACCAGTTCTCTTATGTATATATTTTTTAATTAAATGGCTCTTTCCTGGCTTTTTGTATTTTATTTGGAACGTAGATCCGGTAGGTAATTCTTACGCCAGAAACAGTGTTAATGCGCTGATGTGTCAGAAACCACTCATTGGTTAAAATTTCCACAAAAGCAAGTGTTCCTGGTAGTATATATCACATAACTAGTATATCCAGTGTTGTAGTGGCATTTTTAGAAGTGAGGGAGTGCAACCCCCCCCCCCCCCCTCCCACAGAAACCCGAAGTAGTTTCAAATTCATTGTACAATACGATTTAACTTAATTAAATTATATGATTTGACATTTAAAATGTTCACTGTAATACCAAATTGTGGGGGAAATCCACAAGGACTCATGATTGATCGGTATTTCAGCACTACAATTCTCATAAAAAATTATTTTTCAGATTTAGTATGGCCTAGTAGTACAGTAGATATGCAGACTGCTGTCTATGCGTCAGCACCAAAGAACAGCCTGTGGCTTCTGATTTCCACAGTGAAAATGTTCCATATTAGTATGGGTAATAGACAGATGTGTGATTGATTGAATACAAATAATTTTTTGAGGGAACATCTCACAATTTTCACTTTTTCTGATCTTTAGTATGGCCTAGTAGTATAGGAGATATGCAGATTGCTATCTATGCATCGGCACCAAAAACAGCCTGTTGCTTCTGATTTCCACAGTGAAAATGTTCTATATTGGTATGGATAATAGGTCGATACGTGCTTGCTTGAATAAAAAATATTTAATGAGGGAACATCTCACAATAATTTTGTTTCTGAGGTTTAGTATCGGCTAGTACAGTAGATATGCAGACTGCTGTCTATGCGTCAGCACCAAAGAACAGCCTGTTGCCTCTGATTTCCACAGTGAAAATGTTTCATATTGGTATGGGTGATAGACAGATGTGTGATTGCTTGAATAGAAATTATTTCAGGAGGGACCATCTCACAATTTTTTCCCCCTGACGTTTAGTATCGGCTAGTACAGTAGATGTGCAGATTGCTGTCTGTGCATCAGCACCAAGCAGAACCTGTAGCTTATGATTTCCTCTGTGGAAATGTTCCATATTGCTATAGGTGAGAGTCAGAAGTGGGATTGGTTGAATTAAAAAAAATTCAGATGTGTAGCATCAGCTGGTATTGCTTCCTGTGCTACTACTGTCGGTGCATTTATTATTATTATTATTATAGTTATTATTATTATTATATATTTATTTATTTATTTGTATAGCACCTTTCCTGCAGTATAATAATATAATAATAATAATAATATCACCTTTATTTGTATAGCACCTTTCCAACAGTTTCACAAAGCAAACTTCAGAACATAACAATTTACAATAAAAAACAATACAATGCACGGAAACAATACAAGACTAAGATAATAACAACATATTAAAATAAGCAGAGATCAATGAAAGTGTCTGGATTTTCACCGTCGATAACAGCGTCTGTTAAAATTTCCTTGGCTCGTGATTTGTTTTATTACCGTAAGTCTCATAAGATATGCGCGCCCGCGCACAAAAGCGCAAGGCTGTTGGCGGCTCTCAACTGGCTGCTCACTTCACTTGACTGCGGTTAAAAACGGCCAGAGTGGGTCTGGGTCCTCCTAGCCACTGTGTGTTCTCCGTGCTCGGAGCCAAGTCTTTACCACTGATGATGACACGCATATAAATCATTGTTTGTAAGGAGGAACTGAATCGAAAGCGGCCATACACATCTGTCTAGCCAAAATAATGTAAAGTACCTAGCTAACACAAATGCTGATGTTACGTTTACTACCGTTAGCTAGCTAGATAATGTTCTCTAAAGTTAACGTTACAGTGATATCACTTCAGCGGGCTGAGTGACTAACGCTCAGGTTATTAGTTATCTTCTGTTTTTTGTTAAATAAATCGACTGCATTGAAAGAACCAAGACCACAACATTATCAGTCAACAGTACAGTTTTATTTTCTAACGTTGGAGATCACCAACCTAGACGTTAGCTTACTTGTCTGAGGTTATCCTGCCAAGCGTTTGGACATGCATTTTACTGCGTTTAGCTCATATCCAGAGCAACTTACAATATAGGATAAACAGTAGTGCATTCACCTGATTAAAATGAACAATATAGTTCCAGACCAATGATTATAGATGCAACATCACTGAAGCTCTATTGCCAGTTGACTATATACCAAGAACTAAACTACAGATTCTGGATACAGTCAACATTCAAAGGAATATTCAGGTACTCTCAAATATCCAGCCCATCAGAAAAGTGTGAGATGGCCTATATGGCAACCAAAGGGGTCGGTAACACGATGTAGCCTACTGATAATAAAAGTGTGTTCGTGTAAATTCGTCGTACAATCATTCGAGCAACAAAACTAGAAGAATCAATTGAATTTTTTGCAGGTGTTCACCTTCTGGTCTATGAAGGAACAGAACTTGCTATCTTTATTTGTAAGAGAAGCACACCCATGGCGTGGCTTCAGAAGATAATACGAGGAGTCCCACCCCGCACCCGCCAAACACACACGTACACAGAATATCTTATATTCACAAGAACACTTCTAATCGACAATTATCGTTGGAAATATTTGTGTGTATGTTTGTGTACCGGACACAGGCTATATTGAGTACATGTTTCAAGTATCATCTTGTACAACATTGTTCTAATGTATTGTTTTTGTATGCTTGTCTTTGCTGACCAGAAATAAATTTAGTTTTATACCTAAAACAAAGTATAATACTACAGCATTAAATCATTTTGATACTCATAATCCTGTCAGTTTTCTGCGGTATATTTAATTCATTGTGCCTTATGCATTTGGAATGGCAGTATGCCTTATGCATAACAGAATGCATACAAATGAGTGCACATATGCCTTTTTGTAAAATAAACGTATGTATATCAGATTTAATTCATTAATTTTGTATGGAACACAGATAACTGCAGAAGATAAGTGATAATGGCAACAAATTAATAAAATAAATAAAAACTTTCAATACCATCCAGCCACATCTCCTCAGGACCGAACTCACTAACATGAAACTGCACCCCCAAATGGTGAACCGGGTACATGACTACCTCCTGAACAGGCCACAGTTTGGTCGACTGAACAGTATTACATCAGAGGTGATGGTCTGCAATACAGAGGCTATTTTCTAATTTCAGTAATTCTAAAACTCATGATACGTAAATGTAGAAAACAATAATCTTGTATATGCTGTGTGGTTCTGATAGAGGCACAGTGGCAGCCGATACTCGGCAGGTCTCTTTATTTTAGCCACAAAGCAATAACTGTTTTCTACACGACTCATAATCATATCATATAAAACAAATAATTCATTTTATGTGCACGTCCGTGTGGCCACACACTACGGAACTGGAGTTGTGACCAATGAGGTGCAAGTCCAGGTCTCAGGCATATACAGTATGTAAAAGGAAAATGTTAAAGGGTGATTCCACCCAAAAACAACATTAACCTTATTTAACAGATCAAGGTGGAACTAATTAACCAAGTCTCTCTTTGTGGCTGGCCAAAAAAAATTCTGTACTGAGATATTTGAATATAAAGTTGAAAATTCGGTAGAGGTATACGTCATTTTGACGTACACCTCCACCACTTCCTCGTTTTTGAAAGACTACAGTTTGTCAAGTGGGCGTGTAATTACATAGGCATGTAGGCGGAGCCAGCGAGGGAAGAAATGCTCCGTGACCGTCTGTCTCTGTTCTGAGTACCGTAGTAGTGACACATCGTAGATCAAGCTCATTGCTATTTTATTATAATGTTCGAAAATTACATTGATAGGCTTATTTCCGAAAGATGTCTTCTGCCTTATTGAATCACCTGGTAAGGAACCATGCCAACTACATTATGACCAATGACCATGAAAAGTAGACTAACATTAGCAAGCTGACCATAATAGAACGGTTTCACTTTGAACATACAATTACAGAAGCAAAGTTAACGGCATTAAACAAAGGTGCAAATCCAAGTTTTTGAATCTGTTTGCCAGACACACATCAGCTTTTTGACATTTCGAAAATTGCAATGTTTTAAATGTAGCCTATTACTAGATTAGGTGGAAGGCTTCTGTTTTGAGCCTGAATACACAGCCAGATTGAACGCGCCAAATAAGACTGCTTGGTCATGAAACTTCTCAGTAGCAAACATTTCCATTTCAGTTGGAATTGCGGTAGTTACCACATGTAGGCTAGCTACACCACTCATTTACCTTGGTCAAACATTAAAGGTTAACATTAGAAGACAAGGATAAGAAATTAATAAGTGTTTGAATTTGTTGTGTTTGAACTATAGTATGTGCAAGACGAGCAGTAAAATTCCAAGTCCCTCAGCTCTGGTCGTAACTTTATTCAGTGTGACTGGTATTGTCTGACGCCACCCATAAACTATAAGCGCTCTTGCCAAGAGTCTTGGCTATTGTAGTTAAGAGTAAACCAAGTACCTGGTACATGTGCAGTAGTTTGGGGCTATGTCTCTGCTTTTAGGTATACAACCCTGTAATCTGTATGAACCACAAACTGAAAAAGCCACTGACCAGCCTAAGAAACTAAATTTGTGACCGTTAAGATATAGACATACACAAGATTTGTGGAAGGAATTACCCCCCCCCCCTCATCATCCTGGAAAAATCTTTTGAAGATAGAGATTTATTATGAAAGTTGGGATGGAATTCCCATACTCAAACAAGTTTGTACAGACACCAGAGCAATGCTGCAGAGAGGCACAAGATTAAAGGCACTGATGTTTGGGAGGGGCCAACAACGTGCAGTTGTAGCATGGCTGTATAGCCATTTTGCAGTTGGAAGGAAGCAAGAAACAGAGCAGTCAATCAGCGGCCAGAAAGGGAATGCCTAGCACCTCCTGCAAGGTCTTTATTTTATGTATATGCCGTGGATCACAACATCTCCGACGCAAAAAATGTAGTTGTATTGTTTGTCACCCAGACGGTTGGCGAACTGTAACATGTTGCCATCATGTAGATTAATGTAAAAATTGTCCTTGCCGAAGGTAATCGTCATCTGGAAGAGAGAAGGAGAGATCATAGTAAAGTTAAAATGGTGGATGGGGAGAGAAGGCAGGAGAGATATGTCACCAAACACAAAATTTAACACAGATCAACGCACATAGAGCACACTACAACTGCAGTGAAAAACAAAAGTGAAAAGCATGATATGACAAGCCTTGTCTGTAACGGTTTGTGGGTTATTTTTTTATTTTTCGCTGCGGTTCTCGTCCTTTTTCTCCTATTGAGAATCTATCGGATTTTTTCCACGTTCCGTTCCGGGGTTTTGCTTCCCCTCGCTCATTATTCAGATCACCTGTGCTGCTACCTGCGGGGTATTTAAGTTCCTTACTTCCACTTTTTTCGTGCTTCTTTGTCATTCATTTGTACATTGAGGGGGACTTGCTTATAGCTTTTTATCAGGTATGGGATTGTTTCTCTCCTGTGCTATTATTCCCCGTGCTGTTCTCTACGAGAGAGTTGTTTTCTTTTTATGGTTTTGTTTTGTTTCACCTTCTATCGGACGTCTTAGTGTTATGTTCCGAGGGTGTATTTTTTGCTTTTCTAAGTTTCCTGTTTGGGCTCTAGTATTGAGTTTGGGACATTTAGATTTTTGTTTCATTTGTTCAATTTAAGTTCGCCCTGTTTTCCTGCATAGATTTCATTTATCGTTTAACTTATCGTTTTTCTTGTCTTTTACTACCCAGTTCATGTTCAAGTCTATGTGTTATGTGTGTATCCGGTCCGCATATTACGTGTTACCTTGTTAGTGTATTATGAGCTTCCCTCATTGTTTCATTACGTTCACCTGTTTGTCATTTCCCTTCCTCGTTTCCACACACCTGATCTCCATTGTATCTCGTCACTCCCTGTGTATTTAAACCCTGCGTTTCAGTCTGTTCCTTGTCAGAACGTTGATCGTATTCTCTGAGCCTGTGATTGTAAATCCAGTGATTTATCGAGATTCCTGACACACCCTTCCGTTTTCCGACTGCCTGTGATTTTCCGGATTAGATTTTTGGACTGTGACTATTCTCCTGCCTTTTGATTTGGCACTTTTTATGCATCTGATTACCTGGCTTTTGATCTGGACTGACATAAACGTTCCTTATTGCTACAACCTGGTCTGCGTTTTGGTTTCCAGCTGCGGCCCTCGACCTTCCCCACTGAACAGTTGAAAGTGGCGTACGTTATCACGCGGCTGTACGGTCGAGCCAGGGCGTAGGGAACAGCTGCCTGGAAAGCTAACCTGCTCTGCTGCCAGAGGTTCGACCAGTTCGCCAGTGAGACCGATCCAAGTATGGCCACGAAACTGTATGGCCACGAACCTTCGAACAACTCCAGGGGGTGACAGTTTTCACAAAGCTGGATCTTCGCAACGCTTACCATCTGGTGCGGATTCGAGGGCCAAGAATGAAAAACTGATACCGTTCGGGTTAACTAACGGCCCACTGTCTTCCAGGCCTGGTAAACGATGTGTTAAGGGACATGTTAAACCAATTTGAGTTTGTATATCTGGATGATAGTTCCATTTTTAAGAACTTATCTGAACACAAGACTCACGTCCGCAAAGTTTTTCAGCGGTTACTTGAGAACCAATTGTTTGTTAAAGCAGAGAAATGCGAGTTTCACAGCAACTCTACCTCTTTTCTGGGATACATCATTTCGACCGGCAGTATCCAGATGGACCCACTCAAGATTACAACTGTGGTGGACTGGCTTCAGCCGGTCTGATGGAAACACCACTATTCTCACCGTGGTTGATAGATTCTCCAAAGCCGTCCACTTTATTCCTCTTCCCAAACTCCCCTCTGCTAAAGAAACTGCCACTCTCATGGTTCAGCACATGTTTCGCCTCCACAGCCTCCCCAACGATGTTGTGTCAGCCAACAATTCGTCTCAAAATTTTGGAGAGCATTCTGTAGTTTGTTGGGGGCATCTGTCAGCCTATCCTCCGGCTTCCACCCCAAATCTAACGGCCAGACTGAGCAGGTCAACCAATCTCTTGAGACTGTTACGCTGCCCTACCTCCTAGAACCCGGAGGTGCGGGAATTGATGGCATATTCGGCCCAGGGAAGTTGCTGGCTCCATAAAGCGTTATGGAGCCAGCAACTGATATGCCATCAATTCCCACACCTCCGGCTCTTCTGGGTTATCCCTCTTCGAGTGTAGTATGGGCTATTAACCTTCCCTGTTTTTGAGTCAGGAGGAGGAGGTCGGAGTTCCCTCGGCTGAAGCTTTCGTGCGTCGATGCAGGCACACTTGGCAACACACCCGCCTGGGTTACAACGCATCTGGCTCTCCACTAGGGACATTCCTCTCCGAGTGGACTCTTGCAAGTTGACTAAATATTAAAATCTGAATGATGCAGGCTTGATCTTAAATTATATTATTTATATTTGTTGTAGTAAAAAGTATTTTTTTATAGTATTGTTTTTTGAATAAATAACAACATATATGTACAACAGTTGAATGATTTGGCTGAAATATTTCTCAAATATGCTGTGAGGGTACAGCATTTCTGCCCTCCTCCTTAAGAGGTAAATATCTTTTTCATGCAGGATTGTGAAAGCCAGTTATCCATAGAATGGTGGAAAAACATTTCTGAATGAAGTGTCTCATCTTAACATATTATTCAAGTTTTACTGCAGTTGCAGGCTGATTAATTTAACACAGGTGCAGAGGACTGGATGAAGGCTCCTGTCAGGGCCTCCAACTCAGTGTCTCCCTGTCCCAGGCCTCACCTCAAACTCCTGCCCCGAATGGAAGGGGAAGTTTCTGTCTTTTTGCTCTTCATTCCACTTTCCGTCCTTCATGGAGTTCAAAATGATGGTGCGTTTGTCACCACCATGGTCGAAACGTGGGTTGACATGCAGCGCAATGTTTTCATCAGAGTGGCCCACATTGATTGAAAAACTGGAAAAGAAACAGTATCACAAGGGAGGGGAACCAATAAGAATGCAGGATGTGAGTAGAGAGGTGTGGTCTACATAGAAATTTTTAAAAGACAAAGACAGATGATGATGATGATGATGATGATGATGAAGCGATGTAGCAAGAGAGTAAGCTGTGGAGTTACTTTGGTTTTTTTATTGTGCAATAAAACTTTTTGACAGTTATAATTAGTAATAATACAATTTTGCAGTTATTTTTCAACATTCATAAAATATAAAATTATACCAAAATAAAACTCAAAATGCTTGAGTCATTATGAATAGCATCTGCCACACAGTGCAGCTATTTGCACTAAGTACAAATAGACATATTTGATCTCAAAATGTTTATTTATATATTTTTTGTCAAAAGGTTTTATTGCACAATAATAAAAAGAAAAAGTCACTCCATAGTAAACAGAAAAACAGAGAAAGGGGCAGCAATGACTCACGTGCCCTGATTGGATTTGGGGACACCTGTAACCCTCAATTCCATTCCTGGCTTGAAGGACATGTTTTTCACCTCAGTCTGTTTGAAACAGAGGAGAAAAAAAACAGAAACACTTATGGTCAAAGCATCATGAGAGTGTTCGATAGATAAAACCATTTTTGATGCATATATTTTTCTTGTCATTATATGCAGAATGAAGACACAAATTTACCTGCATTTCATACACTGACTGACTTCTCTTGCACATTACAAATGAGAAACCCAACAATCTCATTGTTAAATCAAAACATGGTTTTAAAAAAAACAGGGTTAGCAACAGATGCAGAAGCTCTCTTTTTGCTTTTGATAAACTATCAAACAATTAACTGAATTATCTATGACTATGGCAGTCAACTTTCTCTTAACTATGCCTTTAGTATACTCTTTTTTTAGGTCAGGTTAAGCATATTTGACTTGGATTTATTAAAATGAAACAAATCACTCCATGCATATCATTTGCAGAATTTTGTTTTCTATTTTTTGGCTTTAAATTTTTTTTTAAAAGTAAATTCTCCATACTTACTTTCATCTTGGCTATTCACTTGCAGAGTCTTCACTTCTGTATGGCTCTGGATGTGATGCACAGTAAAATGTAAGATGTAAATCGTGTCGGGCTATTTATGTGCTATCATGAACTTTGGTGGGTGTGGGTGTGTTTCGAAACTTGTCATATATGATGAAATGCAATAGTGGTGAAATCCGACTTCACATCCAACTTGCTTCACATTCCAGCTTGTTGCAGTATTCAGGAAATAAGTTTTTAAAAAAACAATTGTTTGATAACAAAGAGTAACACTCTGTGTCTACATTAAGTATATCTTCATTCCTGTCAAGGAAGACATGAAAAACTACAATTGTCTGTGTTTATCTATTATTATGACTTATAAATACAGTAATTATGATATATGTAAGGTCACTGGGGTTGTGTAATTTTTATTTTGCCTTTGCACAGTATATTCTTTTTCAAGTGGATACTTCCAGCAGGAAAATGCAGCATGTCACAAAGCAGGCATCATCTCAAGCTGGTTCCACAAAGACTGCTGCTGCTAAATATTCTAAATATTCTCGCAAATATTCAGCGATGCTCAGTACTGCAAGCTCCGCCCCAATAGTTCCGAATCATCAAAAGGTACTACCTCACTAACAGGGACTAAAAAGGAAGATAGGATAGGAACCATGCCGCAGAAACCAAAATTGGCCCTGGTTCCTCCGGGGGAAAAGGGGCTTTAGTTCCTGAGTTCCGCAAAAGGTTCCTGAGCACAGGAAAAGGTTCCTGCAGTGGAAAAGGGGCTCAACTTCAGTTTGCACCAATGGTCTGCACAGGCCCCAGATCTCAATCCAATAGAGCACCTGTGGGATGAGGTGGGACGGGAGGTTCGAACATGCATGTGTGGCCAAAAAATCTGCAGTATGCTATCGAGTCAGCATGGACCATAATCCCTAAGGAATGTTTCCAGCACCCTGTTGAATCCATGCCGAAAATAATTCAGGCTGTTCTAGAGGCAAAAGTGGGTGCTACCCGGTAATAGATAGGTATGCCTAATAATGTTCTCACTGAGTGTATACACACACACACAAATACAAAATTTTAAATATAATGTTTTTAGTGTAGAAAGGTTCACCTGAATAACAACAAAAAAGTGCATGGGGTTGTGTAACTTTTATTTTGTCTTTGTACACAATTATAGATTTGTGGTCACTGAATTGAATGAAAGGATGATATGATATATTGCATAGTAAGAGAGATAAGACCCCCATATGCTGTCCGATACATCTCACATAGAACAGGACTGATGGAGCAATCTGGGAGTAAAACATTTTATGGGTTGACTTACATTTTTATTGTCTGAGCAGCGATTGGGTTGGCTTCCTTATAAGGCACATTATGTTTGCAATAATAATTTATTTATTTCTATGTACATTATGTGTGTTCCATGAATACCTCCTCACATATAGTATTTCATGGGTTTTGGCACTTCAGTTTTGATTTTACACATGCACCCTTCAAATACTGCCATCAATGATGTCTTTACTGTGTGTTGCACAAGGTTATAAGGCCTTATTTAAGGGTACTGCAAACACAGCGAGGATTGGCTTTTTAAGTGCTTGGGGAGATAGGGTTAACATTTCAGCTTCAGTTGCTCAAATTGTATAATACAATATTATTTGGCAGAGAAAAATCAACCCTTGAGGTAAGTCATCAATCAAAGCGCAAAGTAAGTTGGATCACATTTGTACCTTAATATTGCTTCCTGGGTTTTGTTCGCATTTTTTCATCGACTAAGGCCAGTAAATGTCAGATTAACTGTAATCATGCTATTTAAATGATAACAGGATTACCAGGATCTCTAGGCTACACGGCTCAGTCTGTTTTTGTTCCTTTTGTCAACAGAAAAACATTTCATACACCCAAAAAAATTAAGTATGCTAGTCAAAACAAAATTTGGTTTTATGCCAACAAGGCAGAAGTGGAAAAAAAAAATATTTTCTTTTTTACAATGTATTGAATTCAAATATATACTGCAGTTGTAGCTTAGAAATATCATTCATATCAACACACAACACTGACTGAACATTCAAGTACAGATTCAAGTATTGTATATAGTATGTAACCTCAATTTGGAAAGCACTGTTTAGAATAATGGTCTCTTACACACTGGGAAAGGCTGAGCCACGTTCAGAGGTTCAATGTTACTGTGCAGCAGTGGCCCTGCAATGAGTACCAGTGTTCTCTGGGATCATGGACTTCACTACCAGACAGAAACAACAGTAAAACAAGGATATGCTGGAGCTCTGTCAGAGTGACACAATCATGGGGAAGACTGCTGACTTGACAGATGTCCAGAAGACAGTCATTGACACCCTCCACAAGGAGGGTAAGCCACAAAAGGTCATTGCTAAAGAAGCTGGTTGTTCACAGAGTGCTGTATCCAAGCATATTCATAGAAAGTTGAGTGGAAGGAAAAAGTGTGGTCGGAAAAGGTGCACAAGCAACAGGGATAACCGCAGCCTTGAGAGGATTGTCAAGCAAAATCCATTCAAGAATTTGGGGGAACTTCACAAGGAGTGGACTGAGGCTGGAGTCAGTGCATCAAGAGCCACCACGCACAGACGAATCCAGGACATGGGCTACAAATGTCGCATTCCTCGTGTCAAGCCACTCCTGAACCAGAGACAACGTCAGAAGCGTCTTACCTGGGCTAAGGAGAAAAAGAACTGGACTGTTGCTCAGTGGTCCAAAGTCCTCTTTTCAGATGAAAGTAAAGTTTGCATTTCATTTGGAAATCAAGGTCCCAGAGTCTGGAGGAAGAGTGGAGAGGCACAGAATCCACGTTGCTTGAAGTCCAGTGTGAAGTTTCCACAGTCAGTGATGATTTTGGGTGCCATGTCCACTGTGTTTTCTGAAGTCCACAGTCAACGCAGCCATCTACCAGGAAATTTTAGAACACTTCATGCTTCCTTCTGGTGACAAGCTTTATGGAGATGCTGATTTAATTTTCCAGCAGGACTTGGCACCTGCCCACACTGCCAAAAGTACCAAAAGCTGGTTCAATGACCATGGTATTACTGTGCTTGATTGGTCAGCAAACTCGCCTGACCTGAACCCCATAGAGAATCTATGGGGTATTGTAAAGAGGAAGATGAGAGACACCAGACCCAACAATGCAGACGACCTGAAGGCCGCTATCAAAGCAACCTGGGCTTCCATTACACCTCAGCAGTGCCACAGGCTGATCGCCTCCATGCCACGCCGCATTGATGCAGTAATTCATGCAAAAGGAGCCCCAACCAAGTATTGAGTGCATAGAAATTAACATATTTATATCTCATACTTATATCTTATGTAATATTCTAATTTTCTGAGACACTGAATTTGGGTTTTCATTAGCTGTAAGCCATAATCATCAAAATGATTAAAATCAAAAGAAATAAAGGCTTGAAATATTTCACTCTATGTGTAATGAATCTATATAATACATGAGTTTCACTTTCTGACATGAGTGACAAAAAATATTTAACTTTTTCACGATATTCAAATTTTTTGAGCTGCACCTGTAATTCATGAAGAGACTAGATTAAGCCCATTTGCGTGTTGCGCCGTGCTTAGCGCCCAAAAAACACACCGGTAAACTAGCAAAAAGTAACTTGGACATGCCCTAAATGGATTTTATGCCATGCGCGTAGACCAAGTGCCAAGATCGCCAAGATAGAGCCCCAGGTGTTACTTCAGGGGTGGAACGTCCACAGTTGGAACTTATTAGACAACAGGAGCTCATTGAATGACTGGAGGCCAATTGAGTTTTTACAAAACAGTTCACTAAAACGGTCATTTCCAGACAGGCGAAATCAAGTCCCCCTTTTTTTGATAATGTATGCCTTGGTTGTCAGAACCCAGTACTACTGCTTACAACCCGTTATGATATTGACAATCCAATGAAAACCAACCTTAAATCCGGCTAGCGCCGGTCAGATGCACGCCCCTCTGAGTATAACATTATGTAACTTTAGTTGCTAAGCTAACTGAAAACACTACTGCGCATGCCTGATCACTTCCCTTTGTGTGGACAAAAAAAAAACAACAGGGATTACACTGGTACAGTATGGAACACATGGCTGGCTAAATGGCTGTAAGTCATCAAGGGTCTGAGCTATCGAACGAGCCCCAAACCATCACTCTGTTGCCAGATATGGAGTAGATGTGGATGGATCACTGAAAGGGTTATTTCTCCTGACTCATTTTCCTATAGAACTCTATGGGGAAAAAAGTCAGGAGAAACAACCATTAAAGGGATCCATCCACATCTACTCCATATCTGGCTGCAGAGTGATGGTTTGGGGCTCGTTTGATACCTTAGACCCTTGATGACATATAGCCATTTCGCCAGTCATGTGTTCCATACTGTACCAACGTAATTTACAGCTGAATCTAGTCTCACCCCCCAATTCTCATAGAGATCAGTTCAAATGCAGAGAGGTTATAGTATCGCTTGTAACAGTACCTGAAAATAAGATATTGAGAGTCTTTTGATGTTGATTGGTCACAGACTTCAGGAAGTAGCAGCATGCAAAGGATATTAAATATGATACTTTAAAAATATGTTAAAGCAAAATATTCAAATTTTCTGAGACACTGAATTTTGGGTTTCATTAGCTGTAAGCCATAATCATCAAAATTACAAGAAATAAAGGCTTGAAATATTTCACTCTATGTGTAATGAATCTATATAATATATGAGTTTCACTTTCTGAAATGAGTGACAAAAAATATTGAACTTTTTCACGATATTCAAATTTTTTGAGCTGCACCTGTATACGCTCACACACAAAATTTTAAATGCTTCAATTAAACAAGAAAAGTCTCACTGGGGTTTTCATTGCACAAAATTAGCTTGGTGGTCATTTAAATGAAGGGAAAAATGATAAACAGTATGTGAAGCTAATTACAGGTAGAATGAATGGAGTCCGTCTGTGACAGATCTCATTGGATTGGAGCTGAATAATTATGGATTCTCTTTCAACCATTAACATTTCAGCTTCATTTGCTGAAACGTTCTAACCAAATATTGTCAATTTCATTAATTATCAAACTCATGACCTGTAAGTGTAAAAAAAATTCTGTATATGCAACACGGCCCTGATTGAGGCAGTGGCAAAGCTGCCTTTCATGATTGCCAATAATTAACTGGACCCCCGCAACGCACCTTGTGGTTTGATCACTTTCATTCTCATCCTGGCACTCTGGGATCATACCACCATTCTTTGGGGGTCAGTACCAAGGGAATTGTGTGGAGAACACAGCTGATACTTGGAAAGTTTCCTTATTTGAGCCCCAGAGCAATAGTTGTTTTATACATGACTCATCATCATATCATAAAAAAAACGAATCATAATTTTTTTGTGCATGTCCGTGTGGCCACTAGCCATGGAACTGGAGTTGTGACCAAAAGGTTTAAGTTCAGGTCCCAGGTGCATCAATGTTACTCCTTTTATTAAGAAACAGCTGTGTAAATGAAAAATGTGTGAAATTTAGAAAAGCCACTGCCTAGCCTAAGAAATACTGTCGCGGCAGTGTAGTATAATGGTTAAGGAACTGGACTTGTAAGTGAAAGGTTGCAGGTTTGATTCCCAGGTAGGACACTGCCGTTGTACCCTTGAGCAAGGTACTTAACCTGCATTGCTTCAGTATATATCCAGCTGTATGAATGGATAAATGTAATAAGAAGTATGTAAGTCGCTCTGGATAAGAGCGTCTGCTAAATTCCTGTAATGTAATGTAAAACATACTGTACTGTGAAATTGTGACCCTTACTGTATTTACATACACAAAATGTTTTAGAAGGAACTTGATCCCATCCCCTCCAATGAACAACCAAACACATGCCCCATGACAAGATTTTCTCAAGCTTTTATTTATTATCAAATTTATCAAAGCCTACTCAGCTATTTTGCAGAGTTGCAGAGAGGCACATGATTAAATGCACTTGCAGTATGTTTGGGAGGGGCAGACAAAGTGCAGTTGTCATGTGGCTGTATAGCCATTTTGCAGTTGGAAGGAAGCAGGAAGCAGAACAGGTGATCGCAGCCAGAAAGGCGATGTCTAGGCCCCCTCCTGGTTGGTCTTTATTTTACTTTTATGCTGTTGACCATAACATCTCCGCACATCGAAAGGAATTTGTAATTGTTGTCACACAGACGGTTGGGGAACTTGATCATGTTGCCATCATGTAGATTGATGTAAAAATTGTCGTTGGTGAAGGAAATTGTCATCTGTCAGACAGAAGGAGAGATCATAAGAAAATGAAAAGGGAAGAGAAGGCAGGAGAGATAAGTTACCAAAGATAACACATTTTAACTCACAATGAACACTATGAGTGCACTGAAAGTCAATGAAATAACAAGCTCACATGAGCTCTATAAGTAAATAAATATAAAAAATCAACATGATGCAGGTTTTGATCTACATTTCTGTTTTCTACATGTTTCTTTTTTGCTGTTATTAGTTATTTTCTGCAATTTGTCATTGAGTAAAGAACATAATATAGAAAGTAATGTACACAAGTTTAATATGAATTACTGTGGAGAACATTCAAAGATGCCATTTTACCACTGGCGATTCTCATAACCAAACATCACTCTGAATGATTCAGCTGGAATATTTCTCATGAAGCTCTTCTGTGATGGGACATAATTTCCGCTCTCCTCCTTAAAGGGCCAATATCTCTTATCTCTTACATGCAGGATTGTGAAGTACAGTTATGGCTAAATATTTATCGGTGAAGCGTCTCATCTTAACATACTCTGCCAATACTTTTAATTTAGCAATTGCAGCTGATCCATTTGACTCATATGCAGAGAACTGGATGAAGGCTACTGTCAAGGCCTCCAACTCAGTGTCTCCCTATCCCAGGCCTCACCTCAAACTCTTCGCCTGCCTCAAAGGGGAAGTTTTTCTCTCTCTGCTCTTCTTTCCAGCAGCCGGACTCCAAGGAGTTCATGACAATGGTGCGTTTTTCCCCAAAATAGTCGAATCGCAAGTCAAAGTGCAGCGCAATGACTTCCTCAGAGTTGCCCACATCGATCGTGAAACTGGGAGAGAAAGAGAGGCGCACAAGGAAGGGCAACCAATCAGAATGCAGAAAGTAAGTACAGGGCGTGGCCTACATTGATAATATTAATGACAGGTGGATGATCATGGATGATGACTGGAGCAAGAGCGTAAACAGGCTTTATAGAGACCAATGACTCACCGAATCGGATTGGATTTGGGGACACCTTTGATCTTCAATTCCATTCCTGACTTGAAGGACATGTTTTTAGCTTCACAATCTGTTTAAAACAGGAGAAAACCCGGCAACACTTCAAAGCATCATAAGGGCTTTATATAGACACGAATCACTTTCACATTGATGCATGCAGTTCTCTTGTGATTATCGGCGGCATGAGGATGAGAAAATGACTTGAATGACCAACCATACAAAACTCTTATAATTTGTCAACAACATTGTGGTGTGTCTTATGATCTCTTTTATAGTTATATAGTTTTTCATTGCTCTGACTCTTATTTAGTATTTTCAGTTGGGGATTGCATATGTTTTATATAACTTTATACTTTACTGTTTTAGGCTACTCCTACATTTCAAAACAGCTGGTTTATATTCAATAAAGCTGATTTTAAGTAAAGACAGTGTGTGGGACTCCACTTCTTTAATTGTAAATAAAGCCAAAGTTGGTGTAACAGGGATGTCTGAAACGAGTCCAAGACGTCATAAAAACTATAGGCTAGGCTACCCTATGAAGATGTCCTGACATCTCAGGTTGAGAGACGTTTTGGCACGTTTTGACAAAATCGTGCCAATTTAGCCCTAATTTAGCTCAGGTTTTACCCGGACATAACCTGCCTACATCCGAACCAAAAACATTAACTTTTCAACAAAATGTAGCCGGTTTTTCACCTGAACGCGAGAGAGACGACCTTTCACCGACTTTTCAACACAATGTTCACTGGGTGACATTGAAGAAATGTCTAAAAAGACATTAAGGCAGGGGTAGGCAACCCTGAGCCTGGAGTGCCGGAGATGGTCCATCTCAGCTTACTCCCACGTATTTGATGGATAATTAAAAGTCTGAGCCTGAATATTTTTAATGGTGAAACACCAAGTGCCTCCAGTACATAGTTATCTGAATGTATTACACCTGATTAATTATGAAGTTCTAGGTCTGCATTGAGCAAAAACCAGGACTGTCTCCGGCACTCCAGGACCAGGGTTACCTACAGAGTCATGTTTTGGATGTGTCTTTGCTCATGTGTCATGGTAAAAGTCAGTAGTGGTGAATTCACATTTGAATGACAGCTTTGCCAACTGAAGCAAGACTTATAGAGTCTTCTTCACGTTCAAGCTTGATTTGGTTCCGTATTAAGGAAATTAGTAAAAAATACATGACGAGTAACACTTTGTGTCTACATTAAGTAGCCAATATTTTTATTCATGTCAATGGAGACATGAAAAAGTACAATTGTCTGTGTGTTGTTTAATCACATTGTGTTTAGTATGACCTAATGATTTGAGCAACATAACTCTTAGGGATTTCTTGAATTTGTTGCAGGATTTTTTTTCAGGTAAGAGCCTTGTGCTGAACGCACAAATCTCATATTTAATTGATTTATCTTTATTTCTGACAGACTTGGGATGCCATTTAGTACAATTTTAAAAATTAAAGTGTTTGAAATTAAATGTCCCAGAAGTAAAACAGTTCGCGCACTTGTTAGAGCTCTCGAAGTTAGCTACTTTCCATACTCACACAATCCCGGTTATGGAAGAAAACACGTTGTGGTGCAATCCAGGTACCAGAGATCCGTAAATGAAAAATCCACTGAAAACTTTAGTAATCTGATTCTTACAGGCTTCAAAGTCTAATGGCAGTTTGTAACGAATGGATGTGTGGTCTGCATGATTCTCACCTTTATAGTGCGTCTGTTGATGCGCAAAACCTGTCAGTCTGGTTCTGAAGATAAAAATGCATATTTAACCAGCTCATCTGATCAGCCGACTCTGCGCGGATCCTGTTCGTTAATCCATTTATCTTATGTAAGCAGTGGTGGATTAACCCTATAAGCAAAATAAGCACGTGCTTAGGGCATCAAGGGAAGGAGGGGCACCTCAGAAATTTTTCATAGCCGAATTTACCATTTAAATTATTAAATTAATTAAATTTATAGCCATTTTCAAAATTTAATGAAAAATTAATAAGTTCTGTTTATAAAGCGTTCTCTCCTGTGTCATCATGTTTATCCTGCAAAATAAAGTACACTGTGCTCGCAGATTGGAAGTTATACAAGTTTTGAACAAGTCTAGTACGCGTTTGAAACAGCCAAGTGACGGGTAGTAGCTCGTAAGTTCTTAGTTTAGTTGCCAACTGTCACTGGTGTTAATTGCATGTGCATTCATTACCTCATTCTTGCTTTAAGTTGCTTAATGACTATTCCAATAGCACACTCAGCTCTGGCTGTTTAATCTATTAAAATGTAAGTACGTTTTATATATTTTGAATATGCTTAATTCTATTCTTGGATATTTTAAAAATTCATTTAGTTTACGAATAATTCTTTTTCAGTACTATTTAGTTTTGTTTATTCCAGCCTTTTTTGATAGAACATAGTTCAATTTATTTCAGTTTATTTGTTAAACACTAGTTTTACAAGCGTTTTTGTTTAGGAGTATTTCTGAAACTCCAATGTATTCTGAAATTCTGAAGCATTTGAAATAAATATTATTTTCCTTCTTACTGTAAGTTTTGTTTAATTTAGAATTTTCGATAAATAAAATTTTATGGTTTATTATTGTTTATATTTTGAATTACAAATGTATGGGGGCACCAAAATTTTTTAGTGCTTAGGGCCTCTAAGGGTCTTAATCCGGCCCTGTATGTAAGGTATAGCATGGCAGGTACTACCGTGCCACAGGAATACCACTGTCCCTGCAGTCGAGATCCGAGCATTGGGGAAAACTGCCCGAGCTCTGCTTGCATTGCCTGTGGAGGTGAGCATAACGAATCGTTGTGACCACAGGTCTTCACACAGATCACTCCAATTCAGTCCGGAACCCCCAACTAATCAACTGTTTGCAGCACCAATGTTGCAAACTAGTTAGAATTTTTAAAGCAGTCTGTGATGATGATAGAGTTAATTTAGAGCAAAAACTTAACAAATGCACGGTTTTATATATATATATATATTTGGGCTGTCAAATGATTTTAAAAAGTTAACTCATTAATCGCATGATTTGCTTTGATTAATCACGATTAATCACATTTGAAATCGAGGATATTTAAATTAAATGTAGAAATGTAGAATCAACACAAAATATGTATATTGAGTATGATAATTGTTTAATAGATTTTTTTTCCAATGCAAGTAATACTTTTGTGAACTGCAATAAGTGCAATAAAATTTCAATCAAAACCATCAATGGCAATTGGCAATCAAAATTGGCCAGAAATGAGTTTTTAGCCATCCGTTTTAGCTAATGCATCTGTTACTGTTTGCTATGACCCCGGCTCAAAGGGCCACAACATAAAGGATTTGAAACACAAAAGGGAACGGTTATAAAAATATTTTATTAAAATATCACAATAGACAGACATGGAACAAGGGTAAAAGTTATAGAAAGTATGGGGGGGGGGGGGGGGGGGGGAAGAAAACAAACAAGATTTCAAAGGGATTCTAAAAAACTGGTGAGACGAGATGGCTGGCGGTTTCAAAACAGGAATTGTTGCAACCCTGTATCCAAGTTCCCCAAAACGAGAATACAAAATGTTCTCCACACGAGAACAACACAAAATGTTCTAGAACAAAACCCCGGTTAAATGTGCCTCCACAGTCCTTTACTCTTGACCAGGGTTTCTCAAACTTTTTTTACCTCACGACCCCATTTCATGGGTGGGAAAAAATTGTGACCCCATACACAAATTATAGTGCAATTATAACGCTGAAAAACTTTAGTCCAGAAACATATATTGGTGGTATATTTCCAAAATAGTAGCAAATGCATTCACAGGCTTTATGAAAAATAAATAAAACAGACTTAATAGTAGCAAATACAGAAGTTTGCGAGGGGTTGCCCCGTGAAACTGGCTTTTAATGTTTCGTCACATGAAAGATCAATCACCGCCTTCTGCTGGGTAAGTGGTAGGACTGTTATGTTGTCAGTAACAAATGGATTTCGGATCCAATTGTCTGCGTTCGCTTTTTCGGGGAAGTAGTTCTGAAACTGTCCTATGAGCCCGTCTTTGACTGCAGATGATGGGTTTCAAATCGTCTTTTGACATGTTCTTCTCATCCAAAAAGTCGTCATATGGTTAAAAAAATTATTTTAATTTATTTATTTTGGCGACCCTAAGTGGGGTCATGACCTATAGTTTGAGGACCGCTGCTCTAGACCTCCTCAGTTGTCTTGCGAGTCTCCGTGTGTACACCACTTCCTGTATCACAACCAGACCACAAAAGCACATGAGACAAGTATCACAAGACAAACCGCAACACAGCACATCTACTGTATTTCTGGCAGCAGAGTGATGGTTAAAGGCTTGTTTAATACATCAGACCCTTGATGACTTAGAGCCACTTAGCCAACCATGTGTTCTATACTGTTCCAGTGTAATTTACAGCTAAATCTTGTCTCACCCCCCAATTCCCATAGAGAGCCATTCAAATGCAGAGAGGTTATAGTATCGCTTGTAAGAGTACCAGAAAATAAGATATCAAGAGCCTTTTGATGTTGTTGGGTCACAGACATCATAAAGTCATGGCATGCAAAGGATATGCAACCAAATATAAAAAATATGGCTTTTCTACCAAGTATTAAATACATTTAATTTAGCGTGTCAATACTTTTTTCCTGTGTCATTTCACTTTATTGCACATAACTTTTTTAAAGAATTGGAATGTTACAATTTCTTTAGCTGTGTAGTTTTATTGAGTTAATACCAATGTCTGGTCAAAATCTCATGTGAATAGCTACATTGGAAATATGTTTGATAATAAAATAGTTGACGTGTCCAATACTTATTTCCCCCATTGTATGTTATGTTCTGAGATCTGAGTTCTGTCTCTGTTGTGTGAATCAGTTCAGTGTATTGCGTGTTCCCTTATTATTTTATTATTTCTTTCCTCATTGTTTCATTATGTGCACCTGTTTGTCAATTGCCTTTTCCGGTTCCTGACACCTGATCCTCAATATAATACGTCAATCTAATAGCAAGTCCTCATTGAAATACAATTTAAGAATGCATTACTTAAGAATCATTACTTAAGCAGCTAGTCCAGTGTTGGTCATGAATAGCATCTTGTTTTTGATCCCTGGTGATAGCCCTGAGACTAATTCTTGCATTCAGATCATTAGTATGAGACTGACTTGCTTTACCAAGTTCAGCTATATAAAAATATGTTTTTAATGCAGAAAAGAATGTGAAAGAACTGGTTATTGATCTCTTATTTATGGGCCATGCTTATGTGTGGGTTTCCTGACGGCTCAATAAAAATGAGATGAAGTGATAGTAGTCACATACGCAGAACACTCATTCATTTGTGTTCTTTCTCTTTTAACAGTTTGAATGCAGTATTCTCTCTCTCTAACTCTGACTCTAATCTCATGCGAGTTTGCACATGCTTAAACAAAAATAAATGCACTATGACTACTACACTCCCCAAAAAAAGTTCGGAAACGTTATTTCGGTCGATTATTCCTCCCCTTTAATAATACCAATTGGTATTGTATTTTATATCGTTGGAAAGCCTGATTAGTCACCTTTACAACGAGGTACAACTTGTAAGGATCGTGCATTCGTGGAATGAGCAACACAGCTAACCGTGTGGGTAGCGGCCCAAAAAAATGTGCCAAAATCCCCTGCAATATTCTTCTGTTGGTATTCACTCTCGTTTTGAGTTGCTTGGTGGACTGGATGATTGCACTCTCCCACAGTAATAAGGAAAAAACAACACATATTGGCCATTTTTACACTTTATTCATTTTACACTGTCAGGGACCTCAGTAGCGTGTGGAAGATCCATACGCAGCCACAACAGCTTGGCACCTCCTCCTCATGCTGGTCACCAGCCTGGTCACACACTGCTGTGGGATGGCATCCCATTCCTCAACCAGGATTTGTCGCAAGTCAGCCAACATGGTTGCGTTGGTCACTCTGGCACGTACAGCACGCCCAAGCTGATCCCACAAGTGTTCAATTGGGTTGAGGTCTGGACTCACGGCAGGCCATTCCATCCTCTCCACTCCCAAATTCTGGAGGTACTCTGTGATGATCCTGGCTCTGTGGGGGCGAGCGTTGTCATCCTGGAGGATGGAGTTAGGTCCCAGATTCTGGAGATATGGGATCGCCACTGGCTCCAGAATCTCAGTCCGATATCTCACTGCATTGAGATTGCCTTCAATGATGACAAGTTCTGTTTTGCCTGTGAGAGAGATACCGCCCCACACCATGACACTGCCCCCATTGAAAGGTGTCACGCGATCTGTGCAGCAATCTGCATAGCGTTCTCCACGCGGTCTCCATACTTTGATCCTGCCATCCAGCGTCCGCAGACAGAACCTTGATTCATCACTGAACATGACGTTGCTCCACATTCTTAGGTTCCACTGTCGGTGCTGTCGACACCAGCGCAAACGGGCCTGACGGTGAAGGGCAGTCATTGCAGGCTTCCTGGCAGCCTTATAAGCACGAAGACCGGCCATGTGCAGTCTGTTCCTCACCGTCTGATCAGAGATCTGTCTGTGGTACCGTTGTGCAAATCTTGCCTGTAAATCTCTGGAAGAAAGCCTACGGTTCCTCAGTGAAGCAAGGGTGAGGAACCGGTCTTCTTGGGGTGTTGTCTTCCTGGGACGGCCACTTCGCGGTCTGTCTTTGACTTCACCAGTCTCGCGGAACTTGGTCCTAAGTTTGGAAATGGTACCAGGGCTGACACCAAATAATGCTGCCACTCTGCGTACCGGAACACCAGCTTCCAGTTGCCCTATTGCACGGGCCTTATCCTGAAGGGACAAACGTGACATGTTTATGCTTGGAGCACACACAAACTCAACAAAGTTGCAGGACCCATGCACACAAGTGCTGTCAATTAGGTGCCAATCAGGTGCCAGTCACACACCTGTGACTGGCATACACCTGCCAGCACTTGAAGCTCAAAACGAGAGTGAATACCAACAGAAGAATATTGCAGGGGATTTTGGCACATTTTTTTGGGCCGCTACCCACATGGTTAGCTGTGTTGCTCATTCCACGAATGCATGATCCTTACAAGTTGTACCTCGTTGTAAAGGTGACTAATCAGGCTTTCCAACGATATAAAATACAATACCAATTGGTATTATTAAAGGGGAGGAATAATCGACCGAAATAACGTTTCCAAACTTTTTTTGAGGAGTTCAGTTTGACTCGCGTTAACTGTTTCTTCAGAGCCGTCTTTTGAGCTTCAAGACTTATGTTGGTGTCCATAGTGAACATGGTTCTGAATCGCTCTGATTGAAGGATTATATGACAGTTTTTTTTATTACGTACCCTACATACAACATAATGCCCAAATTCACTCTCTCAATCAAAGTACTGCCAAACTTAGCTTGTTTTGCGCAATGACAGTTTCGAGGTGGACTGAGGGAAGTTTTCTGCTCTGGGCGAGGGTGAGCAAGCTGATCACTATTGATGTCACCATGCAGAAATACATTGTGCAAATATTTGTATTTGTAGTTTTATATTGCAAATCTTAAATAGGGATTGTGATTTGAGTGGAATTTTATTGCAATTATAAAAAATAACCAACTTTAGTTTAACCGACTAGTAGTATTTCCAGTACCGACTAGCAGGAGCCCTAACGTTTAGTCGGCTCGTCGATTAACCGCGCACATCCCTAATGACAATATGTCGATACTGAAGCTTAAATAGCATTTTATCACTGTATATTGGAGGAATATCATCTAACATTCTGTTCTCATGTTTTTTCATTAAAAGGTCAGAACAAACATGGTGGAGTACCTTTCCTTGTCAAGACCCGACCCATTAGTGCTGACTCTCAGGACTGACACTACCACGCTCCCAGGCCTTTGTGATCATTAATCAGAAAGCAGTTGAGCAGGAAATGTTGCTTGGGGGCACTTGCCATGTTTTAAATCATACCACTGTTTTGAAATTAAATTCCCACAGCAACGTACCCCCACTTGATGTTTTAGTCAACAGGTAATTTACAATCTCCCCACGAATGAAACCCCTGCGATTTGTTTTTTTAGACCCTCCTGGTTGGTTTTTATTTTTTAACAGATTAATTAAATAATGCACTTCCACAGTGTGTTTTCATTATTATTTTTGTTAGTCTACTGCAAGTTTTTATATGAAATATTGCGATCATAAGTTGTGCACAGGCACATTGAAAGGTATATTTATAGGTGAAGTTAGGTTTTCCCTTATAGAAAATCAAGAAAAATGTTAATCAGTTTATCTACATTGATCTGTGGAATTTGAAAAGATTAGCATTTTTATCTGCTAAAAAATAATAACCTACTTTTCTGCATTATGAAAGCATGAAACATTAAAGCTTTATTACACCTAGAATTTGTCTTGTGAATTATTTTTTAAAAATGTTAACTATTTGTATTGTCTTAAGCAATTGTGTATCCTGTAAAGTTAGCAATAACAAATGCTAATATTAGTTATACCTAAACATTTATTAGAAATAACCCAACATGAAACCATAATTGGTTTCAAATAACCCAATGGTGGGTTGTCATTTGATAACCCACTGCACTGGGTTATTTTACCCATATAACCTAGCACTTGTTATTAAAATAAACCAGCATGTGTTCTGTTCAATATTTACCCAGTGCTGTGTTACAGAAATAACCCAATTTGGGTTATTTTTAACCCAGTCATTTTAAAAGTGTAGACGTCACCTCCATGCCAACAAATTATTTGGAAGGCATGCCAGAAAAAAGTCTTTCCTGTCATTTCACCACAAACATAAGCACCTGGAGTTTGCTAAACGCTACTGAAACTTTGACTGGAACCGTGTTTTATGGTCAGATAAAACGAAAATTGAGCTTTTTGGCAACCAACACTCAAGGTGGGTTTGGCGTAAAAAGAAGGATGGCTAGACCAAAAATAATCTGATCCCCACTGTTAAGTATGGTGGAGGTTCTGTGATGTTGTGGGGCTGTTTTTCCTCCAAAGGCCCTGGGAACCTTGTTAGGGTACATGGCATCATAAACTCCATGAAATACCAGGACATTTTTTATCTGAATCTGGCTGCCTCTGCCAGGAAATTAAAACTGGGTCGTCATTGGATTTTCCAGCAGTGGATCAGCAGTGATCCAAAACATACGTCCAAATCAACACAAAAATGGTTAACTGAACACAAACTCAAGCTTCTGCCATGGCCATTTCAGAAGACTCAATGTTGTTTTATTGGCAAAGAAAGGTTGTAAAAAGTATTAAATGCAGGGGTGCCAATAATTGTGGCACACGTGGTTTTGTTAAAAATAATAATTTCTTGATGGATATTTTTTTCTCAGAATAAATTTACTTCAATTAAAGGTTGGATTTTTATAATTTGTTCAGTGTGAGATTAAGCAAATTCACCAAACGGTGAATTTTTTATAACCCTTTTTACTCATCTTTACCAGGGGTGCCGATAATTGTGGATGGCACTGTATATTGCATAAACAAAGCAGCATAGAAAAGATGCAAATGTGCTCCCACAAACCCGGCCTTTAAGATGGGAAATCATGCGGAAATACAACTAGCAAAACGCGCACCCCTACAACACGGCAACTACAAAATATAGTAAGCGCTGCATAGGCTACAACCTGAAACAAGCACTTCGATCAGTGTTCGAATTGTCGTAGAATGCGGGGGAGCTCCCCTTGTTAAAGGAAATTGGGGAAATCGTCCCCCTTGTTAATAGTGATGGGAAGTTCGGATCTTTTTTCAGATTCGGATCTTCGGATCTCGTTCAGTCAAATGAAAAAATCTTTTCAAGTCGGATCGTTCATTTGCGCATGTGCAAATCGAAAAACGAAATGTACAATCCACTCGCAGATACGGATCATAGGTACCGGATCATAGAACATAGAAGTAATGAGCATGCGCAAATTGAATAACGTAAACAACGAGTCACTCTAGATAGCGGATCACAGAAGTGTTGCGCATGGGCAAATCTGACACCTATATTAATGGATTCATCTCGTATGATGTCTAGCAGAACGTAATTCACAATTCACTTTATCAGAGAAGTTCTACGTTTGAGTCAATAAAATACCTTTTGCTGTCAGTGTTCACTTCCATCACACACGCTGGGGTCATATTAAGTTTTGTAGATATTCAGTACACTGCTTAATCGGTAACGTCTCACATTTTTGTCCATTTGAGGCACTGCGTAATGTGCAGCATAGGCAAAATGTAACAGCCTACGTATATAATATTTAATATTAATCGCTGATTCGAATTATAGGTACCAGATCATTGAAGTAATGCGCATGGTGCAAATCCAAAAACAAAATGAACAATCCACTCGCAGATATGATACGAATCGTACGTACTGGATTGCTCAAATAATTTGTTCAAAAAGAACAAATCGTTCACGGATGGCCCATCACTACTTGTTAAAATATGCAATTTTGTAAAATTAAATGCATTGGGTTCAGTCCAATCACTTATTTTCACTCCTTGCATCATTTCATCGTGTCCTTTCCTCTGCCCTTAGCTCCACCCAGGCCCTGACTGGCCACCTGGCAGTTCTGGCAAAAGTGTAGAACTCGCTAATAATGTTCATTTACAGGCCAATTGAACAAATACATTTAAAATGATCAGTTCAGTGCTAGTAGCTAGTGAGACGTACAGTCAAGCAACGGACCTGGAAGTGGGAAAAAGTTATACGCTGGGAAGAATTGTAGCCTATGCTACGCTACACTGGTCTGACTGCCTTTTTGCGAGAGAGATGGAAAGAAGTAAGACAGTTATTATTTTCATATTTTATTCTATTCATTCGTGGCTTGGTCATACATTCGGTCACGTAAAGGCATGTAATGTTGGACATTTATGTGTTTTTTGGCTGCCGTGCCATGTGTTTGTATGACATGAATTGCATCGGTAAAAGTCGACCAATTCACATACATAGATGTAAGCTAAATTACATTTTGTATAACTAAATGACAGGTATAACTAAATGACATTATTCTTTTCTCAATCATACACTTTTAATGCCACGGTTTCCACTTCTGCTCATTATTAGTGCAGGACAAATCATATGTGTTTGTAAAATTATGGCTGAAATGTAATTGTTAAAGTTTTATTTTTGGATTGGCGGGGGATAAATTACATAGGCCTACAGGTAAATAAACTGGTTGCCTGTAAACTGTAATTTGTTTCCGCTACTGTTTCAGAACAAGGGTGACCTGCACCTAAAAAACTGAGGGGGCACAGAGAAACAATATCCTGTTTTGAGAATAGATTTGAGGGAATATACAGTCACCTTACAACATTTTTGGACGTATATTACAGTTTTTTACAATCACTCAGAACCTTGAGATATTTTTTCTCAATTGTAGACACAAACCTCAAAACAAATAATCAAAATGTCAATTTTTCAAAACTCTAAACACCTTTGTCAATTGCATGAATACAATACATATAGACCTAAGACCATTTGTTCAGTGAAACAAATCACTTGTTCACAATGACACAACTTACCATCAAAGTATTAGCATTTCAAAATGCAATACACACATTTTATTAAGAAACTTCTTCAGAAAATATCCAGCTGTGTAAATGGAACATTTGTGAAATTTAATCCCCACTAGAAAAGCCACTGCCCAGCCAAAGAAATACTGTAAAACAAATCATGATTGAAGAGTGAAATTGTTACCCGTACTGTATTTACATGCACAAAATTTGTAGAAGGAACTCGATCTCATCCTCTCCATTGAACAGCCACACACATGCCCCATGACAAGATTTTCTCAAGCTAGTGATTTATTATCAAATTTATCAAAGCCTACTCAGCTATTTTGCACAGAAACCAGAGCAAAGTTGCAGAGAGGCACATGATTAAAGGCACTTATGTTTGGGAGGGGCAGACAAAGTGCAGTTGTCATGTGGCTGTATTGCCATTTTGCAGTTGGAAGGAAGCAGGAAGCAGAACAGGTGATCGCAGCCAGAAAGGCGATGTCTAGGCCCCCTCCTGGTTGGTTTTTATTGAACTTTTATGCTGTGGACTATGACATCTCCGCGCATCGAAAGGAATTTGTAATGGTTGCCACGCAGACGGTTGGGGAACTGGATTATGTTGCCATGATGTAGATTGATGTAAAAATTGTCGTTGGTGAAGGAAATTGTCATCTGTCAGACAGAAGGAGAGATCATAAGAAAATTAAAAGGGAAGAGAAGGCAGGAGAGATAAGTTACCAAAGATAACACATTTCAACTCACAATGAACACTATGAGTGCAGTGAAAGTCAATGAAATAACAAGCTCACATGAGATCTAAGAATAAATAAATAGTCAAATCAACATGATACATGTTTATCTTTAGCTGTTAATAGTTATGTTCTGCAACTTGTCATTGAATAAAGAACATAATATAGAAAGAAATGTACAAAAGTTTAACATTAATTACTGTGGAGAACATTCACATTTTACCACTGAGGATTCTCATAACCAAACACACTGAATGATTCAGCTGGAATATTTCTCATGAAGCTCTGCTTTGAGGATACAGCATTTCTGCCCTCCACCTTAAAGGGTCAATATCTCTTACATGCAGGATTGTGAAGGGAAATTATCCATATAATGGTGGCTAAAGATTTCTGGGTAAAGTGTCTCATCTTAACGCATTATGCAAGTACTTTTCATTTAACAGCAGCTGATCCAACACAGGTGCAGAGGACTGGATGAAGGCTCCTGTCAGGACCTCCAAACTCAGTGTCTCCCAGTCCCAGGCCTCACCTCAAACTCCTGGCCTGCCTGGAAGGGGAAGTTTTTCTCTCTCTGCTCGTCTTTCCAGCAGCCGTACTCCAAAGTGTTTAAGATGATGGTGCGTTTGTCCCCCAAATGGTTGAAGCGCAAGTCAAAGTGCAGCGCAATGACTTCCTCGGAGTGGCCCACATCGATCGTGAAACTGGAAGAGAAAGAGATGGCGCACAAGGGAGGGCAACCAATCAGAATGCAGGAAGTAAGTACATTGATAATATTAATGACAGGTGGATGATCATGGATGACGACTGGAGCAAGAGCGTAAACAGGCTTTATAGAGACAGAGGAACCAATGACTCACCGAATCGGATTGGATTTGGGGACACCTTTGATCTTCAATTCCATTCCTGACTTGAAGGACATGTTTTTAGCTTCACAATCTGTTTAAAACAGGAGAAAACCCAGCAACACTTATGGTCAAAGCATCATAAAGGCCTTCTATAGATATGAATCACTTTCACATTGATGCATGCAATAATCTTGCATAAAGACGAGCAAATGACTTGAATGACCAACCATACAAAACACTAGTAATTTTGCAGCAACATCGTGGTGTGGCTTTGGATCTCTGATTTAGTTTTATAGTATATTTTAGTTTTTCACTGCTCTGACTTTTATTTTGTATTTTCAGTTTAAGGGATTTTATAACTTTATACTTTACTGTTGATACTTAGTCCACTCCTACACTCATATGGAGCGCAACAGAGACATCTGAAATGAGTCCAAGACGTCATAAAAACGTTAATTTAGTCGGCTATGAAGAAGTCCTTTGGACGTCTGAAGTTTCCCATTGAGCAACTAGAGGGCTGAAAATCTAGGTAAGAGAGACGTTTAGACCTTATTTAGCTCTGGTTTTACCCGGATATAGCCTATCTACATCCTGCCCGGTTAAAAAACTTTTACTTTTGAACCAAATTTAGACCGTTTTTCACCTGTACGGGAGACGACGTTTCACCGACTTGAAAAAAATGTTCACTGGGTGACATTGAAAATACTTGAAAAAACTTTTCTCAGTGGATGTGTTTTGATCATTTTTGACAAAGACATTAACTGACGTCTTTTTGACGTGTCTTTACTCATGCGGCATGGTAAAATGCAGTAGTAGTGAATCACATTTGAATGACAGCTTTGCCAGTTGAAGCAAGACTTAGTCTTCTTTACATTCAAGCTTGATTTGTTTCAGTATTCAGTTAAAAGGAAATGAGTAAAATAAATGCAGGACGAGTAACACTCTGTGTCTACATTAAGTAGCCAAAGTCTTTATTCATGTCAATTGAGACATGAAAATGTACAATTGTCTGTGTGTTGTTTAATCAGATTGAGTTTATGACCTAATGATTTGAGCAACATAACTATTAAGAATTCCTTGAATTTCTTTCAGGATTTTTCTATTGAGAAAAGAGCCTTGTGCTGGTGTGTAAAGGTAGCCTACAGAACTTGCCATCTCATATTCCATTGATTAATCATTCATTTTGGCATGCTATTTAGCACAATTTCTAAATTTAAAGTCATTGAAATGAAATGTCCCAGAAATAAAACAGTTGGCGCACTTGTTAGAACTCTCAGATTTACTTTCTGTACTCACACAAGGTTCAAGAAGAAAACAGGCCGTGGTGCAATCCAGGTAATGTGAAATCCACTGGAATGTTTACTAAGATAATCTGATTGTTACAAGCTTCAAAGTCCCCCAATTACCCCAGGTATTTGCATTAAATGTAAAAGCTGTGTGTTTGGAGCTTGTTAATGTTAACGTAGGCTCAACTGGGAATCCAGGTGTCTCCAGATGTATGCTAATAGTAAAAATTGCAATAGCTAAACTATGTATCATTCACCACACCCCCTTAGCAATGATTGGTCAACAAATAAAAAATGTAAATTTCTGATTACCCAACAGTTTCAAATGTGTTACTGGGCAGAACACTAAACTGCAGGTTGATAAGCTGCCCTTTTGCTTCCCCAGCGCAAACACATACAAGTATGAATTAGTCTGACCTCGAATTAAACCTGGCTCGAGCAGAATTTTACATGCTGGGTGACTTGCACAAATACATATATATATTTTTTAAAATACTGGCCACAAAGGCCTTTGACATCTTACAAGCCTTATTGTGTGTTGTGTGTGTGTGTGTGTGTATGTGCGTGTCATTTTTAGTGTAGAATTGTTCACCTGAACAAACAAAAAAATGAACTGGGGTTGTGTCAATTTTATTTTGTCTGTACAAAATTATATCTTGGCACTCATCAAAATGTTTGAAAGGATGATATACCGTATGTAAAGGGGACCACCTACTCCACCCAGCTTCTGGTCCAGACTATGGTCACCTCACACGCACCTCTACGCCAGCTCTCGCCATACTCCCTCTTCAACTGATCCAGAACGCAGCTGCACGGCTTGTGCTGAACGCCCCGGCTCCCCGAAATTCTCCCCAACCACTCCCCCCTCACCCAGTCACCCCCACTGGCTGCACATTGCAGTGCTGCCAGTTGCAGCTAGGACTGACTCAAAGACACTACCCTGGCAGGCCCCTGCAGCTAATAGGGCAGGACCACCTGCAGACCCTGAGACCTAACCAGACCTCCTGCGCTCTCGCTTCGCGCTTCTTTCTACAGCAGCCCCCCCCCCCCGTCCCCCGTCCCGACCCGCCGCCCTCCGCCTCCGCGAGCCTTTTCCACCCCACCCTAGCTCCCCAACCAACTTAGAACTTCCCCCATTCCCTACGCTCAACTGCAACCCTGCCCGCGTTTCCGCCTGAAAACACACACCTTTTCAGGCTCCACCTGGACTAACTTATCTAGGACCTCATGGTAGTCTTCTGTGTTTTGTTGAACTGTGTACTATTTTTTTTACTTAGAATATGTTTGTAGTAGAAGATTTACCCCACCCACTGTGAACTGCACTGTGTTCGTGTGTATAGGGATAGCTGATAGTATGGAAGAATGTGCTTCTTTTTTATTTGTGTTGTTGTGTTACTTTCGATGTTTGTTCTATATGCACTTACTGTACGTCGCTTTGGATAAAAGCGTCTGCTAAATGACTGTAATGTAATGTAATGTAATGAAAAGGACCAACCTAATTACAGATAGAAAGAATGGAGCCCCTCTGTGACAGACCTCATTGGGTGGGGCCTGAATAATGATGGATTCTATGCTTACCATTAACATTTCAGCTTAAAAAATTATCTCCCACAATATTATAATTGTCAGAGAAAAATCAGCCTTTGAGGTGAGACATCAAAGTTGGATCACATCTGTACCTGAATATTGCTTGCTGGTTCACCTTTGTTTCATTGACTAAGGTCAGTAAATGAAAGATTCACTGTAAACCTGAAATTTAAATGATGACACCACAACACACAAGAGGGGTCTATTACAAACATTTATTCATGAAAGAAAGCAACAAAACAATGCTTTTGGTTATGGCTGGAATTACATAAACAAATACTGAGATGCACCGTTATAGTTAAAGAAAAAGTAACCACACAATGGAGACATATACCCTGTCTAACTTGTGAGACATGGGAAGAGCACTTTGGTCAAAATACCCTGTCTGTTAAGGCAAAGCGCCTATACGCTGCCCTGCCCCAGTCCGGTGGGGATAACAGTCTACTGAATGCTACATCCCAAACCTTAACACCTGAAAGCTTTCTTTACACATAAATAATGGTAGAGGGAAACAACAGTGTGTTTTCCTAAAGCTTCAGCTTGTTCATACGTCAACAAAAAAAAGTGCAACCTCAGAACACGGAACACATTCTTCACTTACAGAAACGGGAGCGCGTGAAAAATGCATCTCGATGATGGAATGAAGGAAATAATGAAATCGTAATTAAGAGTTAGTTTTAAAATCCCAGACAGAAATAGTTCAGTTGGTGCAGTGCCCAGGATACGGTGGTCTGTCCCCAGTCAGCAGTGTGTAATGTACAAGTGTGGGACTATGTGAATACTGCGCAGTGTGCCGTCTGAAGCTACGTTCTCTTCCGTTTGTTCTTGTGTGTCTCTTTCCTGCGGTGTCGCCAATGTCTGCAATGCCCCCCCCCATTTAAGACTTATGCTGTAGTGCCCCACTGTGTTACCTGTACCCATACCAAGAAAGCTATACCTGAAGCACATTCCACACTACGAGTGATGCCGTTTACAACAGGAGACTTGGCGCCGATGGGACAGGCACATCTCCGGTCACCCGAATGTAGGGTGAAGAGCTCGGGGATACTAATGAAGCGGGAGAAACCTTGGTAACCCTGGGTCTTACTGAGAGGCAATGCTTGTTTTTAACATTGTGTTTTTCCACTGAACCATATGGAAAGAATACATTTGGTTAACCTGTAAAGCTGCGAAATTGAGGTATTAAAAGAAGAAGTTGCATGGTGATATGTCATGGCCAAGGGTCCTGTTCAGCTAGTCTGACGTTCCTGTTTTCTCATATGACTGTTGTAATCGGAATATTGCAAATGTGAATTTTAGCCAATGAAGGAAGAAGAACCTTGGGTGCTTCTCCTAGTTTCAGTGCAGTATTGAAAATTCAGAGCGTGTTGTACTCTTTCTGCAGAAGTAAACCTATCCAGTGTATCTCATGGTGTTTGCATAGGTTTTGGATGAAGGGAATAATTCTTCGCCCAACACTATAAATCCATCCTGCCCCAGCAGAATGAAGATAATTGCATCCTGCTGCCTTGGAGTATCAGTCATGATTGGCTAATGACATAACCAAGATATCTAAGCTACAGGACTCAAGTTTGTCTTTGCTGCAAGTGCTTTTACCAACAGAGACACTTGGGAGCCCCTGCGTCTACATATTTGCGCATATTGTTTCGTAAAGGTAGGAGCAAGCACAATCTAACCCGGAAGACATGTCTGTCAAAATCAACTGTAAATCTACTGCATCAGGGTCGAACTACGTTGAAAAATTAAAATGCGCTTAAAAATGTCACTTAAAGCCACTGAAGTGCAAATGGAAATAAATTAGCATGAGCAACACTACTAAAGAGCACGCCACTATGATGGGAGTTAACATGGGCTACAATAATGCCACGGGGGGAAAAAAAACCCAAAGAAAAACAACATACACATTTTATACACCCTAAAAAATATAATGTAACACTTTCCTCACAACTGAGATACTCCATACAAAATTAGGTTTTATGCCAACAATGAAATTAAATGATTTTTTTTTTTTTTTTTATACAATGTGTTGAATTTGAATATATTAATGAAAAGCAAACATCACAAAGCAAAAAATGATCCTGTGAACCATTTAGTTGTAGCTGGAAAATATCATTCATATCAACACACAACACTGACTGAACATTCAAGTACAGATTCAAGTATTTAATGTAACCTCAATTTGGAAAGCACTGTTTAGAATAATGGTCTCTTACACACTGGGAAAGGCTGAGCCACCTTCAGAGGTTCAATGTTACTGTGCAGCAGTGGCCCTGCAATGAGTACCAGTGTTCTCTGGGATCATGGACTTCACTAACAGACAGAAACAACGCTGAACTGACTTTGTAAAAGTAAATACTATACAAGAAGTAGAAAGACTCAGTTTGTCTCCGCACGCACAGAGCTGAAATGCGAATGACCGTTCTGTTCCAGTCAGTCTGTTCTCAACCCCAGTCACACTTGTGTTGTAAACTGACCACTTAAAGGTTTGATTCAGAGTCTACTCTGCTACAAGAGGTCACTCTGCAGAACACTCTATTGTAGTAGCTAATGAGTATAAAAATAGGTTTCAACATCATTCATTTTTCACACACAATTGGACCACATGTTTTAGAAATCTAAGCAGTACGTACAAACACCTCTTCTGTATGTCGTTCGGTCTGCTCCATTGTTTTACGACACTGTAAACCTCACCTATTTTAACACCTCACCTCACCTATTTTAACATGGAGTATTTTTCACGACATTTTTTTTGTTTTGTTGAAAAGACAGGACTTGCCTTTCTAAAGAATGTTCATGGTAAAAAAAAAACTTAAAAAAAACACCAACATGGGTATGTACCTTGCCTTTAAATATTAATAAAAAAACATACTACTATTATTGCATTGACAGAGTACCAAAATTGGTAAGCCAGAGTAAAAGCCCCATGTCATTCATAAATACAAAGCCAAATGCAAGTTCAAGTGCAAAGCCAAATATAAATAACAAAAAAAATAAAAAAAATGAACTCAAACAGCAATAATGATACAATTTCAAATAGTGCAAAATGCCAAAATATACATCCAAATACTTGTTATTTCTGCTCCATTACTGGAGGACATTAAATGTTCTAGCAATACAGCATGTCCATTGTTGCATCTGTGTGCGCGTTTTTGTGTGTGTGTGTGTGTGTGTGTGTGTGTGTGTGTGTGTGTGTGTATGTGCGTCTGTCTGCATATGTGTGTTCTGGTGTGCCTTTGTCACTGCTTAATCATACACACCAGGGTACAAGGGTATACGGAAGTAAGGACAGTAGCTTTTGCAAAGTGTATTTGAGGCAGTTGTTAAGTATTAAATATTAGCGCTGCGCTACAGCCAGAATAGAGCATAGTCCAGGAGAGACAGACAAACAGTGAGCGAGAGAACCCTTTGCATTTTGTGCAATGCGCAGTTTATACAATGTGCACATTACAGTGCGTCTGTACACCTTCATTAAACTAGGTTATGATTGACCTTATTTGAACTTATTTTTGCATAGGAAAAATAGCCAGCGGGCAAAGCTGGAGCCACTCTCTAGAGCTTGTGTGTTACTCTCCTGTAGACCAGGGCTGGCCGTGCACTCTAAAACGATACACACACGTGTACTCCAGGTGACCCCAATTACTGAGGATTCTCAACTCCACCATCCTATACACCCCCTCCACTGAGTCCTGAGAGAGAGGGAGAGAGACAGAGAGAGATCCAGGTGAGGGATGGATACCCTCAAATACCGACAGTCACTCAGTCACCTAGCATTTCATATTTTGACATATCAGAAGAAATGTACACACGCCGTGTTTCTTGCTAAATTCACTGTAGTTTATTGTCACACAGAGTAACAGTTGGGGCCTGTATCACAAAGCAGGATTACTGAGTTAGCTGGATAACTACACTGAGTAAAACCCGGAACCCTCCCAAATCTGGAACATGGACTGAAGTAAAAAGAGCTGTTCCGGATTTTACACGGTGCAGTTATCCAGCTAACTGAGTAATCCTGCTTCGTCATACAGGCCCCTGGTGTTTCCATCAGCAGACCATTGTCAAGAGCTCGCTACTGAACATCCTAAACTATGTCAACTGTTAGCTCACCTGTCATCACAATACAACCATCACACCTGTCCATAACATCGCACAACCACATCACACAACCAACCATAACCTAACACAAATTGTTATCATTCACAGCTGTTATGAACGATAACACTTCTGGGAATAGAGAAGAGTTGTTATCATTCAGTGCGGGTTTTGGATGACAATGCTGACGCATTAAAACCAAGCCCATTTTGAACTTTGCTGTGGAAAACCAGCAGCTGTGAGGTTCACGTCAGTCTGAGTTACACTCCCTCATCCTTAAACTGTCACTCACACATTCACTCATACACGCACATGCGCACAAACACACACTCACACACATACTCAGTCACTCACAGAGAGAAAGAATAGGGCCAGTCTCACACTGCAGCACTTTAACACTGTTCAGGGATAAATTAAGCTCACAATGTGTTTTACTTTCTGCCAAAGGACTTTGCAATATATCAAGTGTATACTGTAACGTCATTATATTAATAAATATCGGGATTATTATTATTTTTCATTACTCAACCAAACTCACTAAATTTAATTTTCTTTTGGAGAAATTAAATTACAGTTCTGGAGCACAAGTTGCAAATATCCACGAGTTCAACCCATGGTCGACACTCAGCTGTGTTCTAAAATAACCATTTAAAAATATATATTTTAATTATTTCCCTGCATAATGCAGCCAACTATTATGGAGGTAAGGCCAGGTACCACAATTGTTCTGGCAGGACAGCACCCTTAACACATCTAAGGTTTTTGTGAGGGGACCAGGTGGAATGTTTCCCCTGTCAATCAAAGGCTCTCATTCTCATGTGGACAGTACCATTTCCCACAGCCTCACCGGCAGTTTGAAGGTCTGAATGGGCTCTCCATCCTGGTCGTACGTAAAGGAGGCCAAAAACGTCCCCTCATCCTTTTCATTGGACATTCCCTGGTGGAAGCAAAGACATTTGGCTCATACACAGAAATGTGAGAGAGATGAGTATGCAGGCACATTGAATAGGGGACAGTATGCAGGCAGATTGTATTGGAAACAGTATGCAGGCAGATTGTATTGGAAACAGTATGCAGGCAGATTGTATTGGGGACAGTGTGCAGGCAGATTGTATTGGGGACAGTGTGCAGGCAGATTGTATTGGGGACAGTGTGCAGGCAGATTGTATTGGGGACAGTGTGCAGGCAGATTGCATCGGGGACAGTGTGCAGGCAGATTGCATCGGGGACAGTATGCAGGCATATTGCATCGGGGACAGTATGCAGGCATATTGTTTCGGGGACAGTATGCAGGCATATTGTTTTGGGGACAGTATGCAGGCAGATTGTATTGGGGACAGTATGCAGGCAGATTGTATTGGGGACAGTATGCAGGCAGATTGTATTGGGGACAGTATGCAGGCAGATTGTATTGGGGACAGTATGCAGGCAGATTGTATAGGGGACAGTGTGCAGGCATATTGTATAGGGGACAGTGTGCAGGCAGACTGCATTGGGGACAGTATGCAGGCAGATTGTATTGGGGACAGTATGCAGGCAGATTGTATTGGGGACAGTATGCAGGCAGATTGTATTGGGGACAGTATGCAGGCAGATTGTATTGGGGACAGTATGCAGGCAGATTGTATTGGGGACAGTATGCAGGCAGATTGTATTGGGGACAGTATGCAGGCAGATTGTATTGGGGACAGTATGCAGGCAGATTGTATTGGGGACAGTATGCAGGCAGATTGTATTGGGGACAGTATGCAGGCAGATTGTATTGGGGACAGTATGCAGGCAGATTGTATTGGGGACAGTGTGCAGGCATATTGTTTTGGGGACAGTGTGCAGGCATATTGTATTGGGGACAGTATGCAGGCAGACTGTATTGGGGACAGTATGCAGGCAGATTGTATTGGGGACAGTATGCAGGCAGATTGTATTGGGGACAGTATGCAGGCAGATTGTATTGGGGACAGTATGCAGGCAGATTGTATTGGGGACAGTATGCAGGCAGATTGTTTTGGGGACAGTATGCAGGCAGATTGTATTGGGGACAGTATGCAGGCAGATTGCAGTGGGGACAGTATGCAGGCAGATTGTAGTGGGAGACACTCACATAGACGGAGAAGTCTTTGGGGGCGCTGTCGATGCGGCCGGTGGGGGACAGCATTTTGGGCAGGTGCTCGAGGGTCACGTGGGTGATGCGGACCGGGTAGGACAGGGAGATCAAAACAAAGCCCTGCCCACTCCGAAACGCCCAGCATTTCCCCGGGTACACCTCCGGCTGCAAGACAACAGGGTGTTAGACATGAGAGAGAGGAGGAGAGAGACCCATTACATTACATTACAGTCATTTAGCAGACGCTTTTATCCAAAGCGACATACAGTAAGTGCATACAGAAAGGTCATCGAAGTAACTACAGAACAGATAGGAAAGCACATTCTTCCCATACAGTAGCAGCTATCCCTAGTAATGAACACTGAATGCAGTTCACAGTGAACTGGGTACATCAGCTCTACTACAATTCTATTCTAAATATTATAAATTTGGATACACAGTTCAACAAGAACACATACCATGAGGTCCTAGATAAGTAGGGAGCGAGTGAGCTGTGTTAGTAAACAGATAGAGAGAGAAGGTGGCCCTTAACGTGTGTTAACTGTATGACTGTGTTATACACAGGTAGCGAGAGAAGGTGGCCCTTAACGTGAGTTACCTGTACGGCTGTGTTATACACAGATAGAGAGAGAGAAGGTGGCCCTTAACGTGAGTTACCTGTACGGCTGTGTTATACACAGATAGAGAGAGAAGGTGGCCCTTAACGTGTGTTAACTGTATGACTGTGTTATACACAGGTAGAGAGAGAAGGTGGCCCTTAACGTGAGTTACCTGTATGACTGTGTTATACACAGGTAGAGAGAAGGTGGCCCTTAACGTGAGTTACCTGTATGACTGTGTTACTACACACGTAGAGAAAGAGAGAAAGTGGCCCTTAACGTGAGTTACCTGTACGGCTGTGTTATACACAGATAGAGAGAGAGAGAAGGTGGCCCTTAACGTGAGTTACCTGTATGACTGTGTTACTACACACGTAGAGAAAGAGAGAAGGTGGCCCTTAACGTGAGTTACCTGTATGACCGTACGGGGGCTCTCAGAGTGGTACCACAGAGGAATTCCAAACAGACTGAGACAGGCTGATCTGGTCCGATAGGTCTCTGAACATCGTGTATTGACCACACTGGCTCCTGAGCATGAACACAAGCACAAAGCAATGGTCAAAACCGCACACAACACACTTAGGGAGGCAGTGTGGCATAAGGGTTAGGGAACTGGTCCAGTAACTCTAAAGCCTTTTTCATACTCTACACACAACAACGCAAAGAGCAACGCAAGGAGAGTTTCTCGTGTTGCAAAATGTGCAGTCCAAATTTTGTAACGAGATCCTAACTCGTGTTACATTTCCACGCATTTGCGTTTAGAGGCACTAAATGTAAATGCTAACAAGGAAATAATCATTTCCGGTGTGAACTGCTTTGCCGTACGTGACAAATCTTTCCTTTTATTTCTTTTGGCGGCATTTGGAGGATGTATAACAGCGAACATTCCTCTAGGGTAGCCATTTTTAAAAATACCCCTACTTCCAGGTTTCTAGCTCCTACCAGATTAGCCTAGGCTGCCACCTTGTGGATGAGTAGGTTATAACCTCAGACAGGGCTAGAAGAAGCCGGTAAATGCATGTATGGTATGTAACCCAAGAGCTTGCCTATGTCCCCAATCCGCATTAGCATTTGCGTTCCTAGCGTGGATTATGTATAACGACTAAGGTTGCAGGTTCGATTCCCAGGTGGGGCATTGCTGTTGTACCCTTGAGCAAAGCGCTTAACCTGAGCTGCCTCAGTAAACATCCAGCTATGTAAATGGTATGCAGGGCCACAGCTTGTTTTCATTACATACAATCCTGAAAAGTACACAAATACATGAGAAAAGAGACTGAATGCATCAGGACTGGACCCAAATCACAGAGAAATGCTGATGTTCTACAGCCAGGCAGAGGTACAGCATACAAACAAGGGCTGGAGCCAATTCCATTTCAATTAGTTCAACTTAGAAAACGAATTGAAATTCAGTTCATCATTTGAAAGATTTCTTAGAATTTTGTGAATTGAAACGGACCAGAGCGCAGCCTTGTTGTAAACGCACACAGGCAGCGGCGCGACTCAGTGGTGATATACCGTACCCGAGGACTCCAGGGCGTAGTCCACCATGCCGATGCCGTCCGCCCTGTGCAGACTCAGCGCCCTGTGCACAATCTGATGCACGTCCTGCTCAAAACACACACAGTCACCTGGGTCAGTTTCCTTCCCCCCCTTTCCAGAACAACACTCTTAACCCCTTTGAAGAGCAGGTTTTTTGTAATGTTTTTTGGAATGTTCTAGAACTCATGCTTTCAATGACCAGTATTGATTGTTACATCACATTAGAATGTTCAGTTAACTACATTCCAATCACATATTTCTGAACTGACACCATAAGGGGTGAATTACTGGATAGAAGGCTGTGGGAACGGAGGGCCCTGCACCAGGTTACCACTCCCTGTGTGGCAGTACAGTTACAGCACAATGTTTAGGGCACTGGGATCATTAGTAAGTGGCTGCAGGTGCAAATCCCAGATGGGACACTGCCATTGTGAATCCAGCTGCATGAATGAGAGCTGTGTGGGTCGCTCTGGATAAATATCCCTGTGTAATTGTAATGGCTGTAACAACAGGGAGGCCTCCATGTACAGCAGAGCAACTCTGGGCCTGCTATAAGCATGCCACTAATGTACTGGAGCTAAACGTGAGCTGAGGACTTTACACAGAGTGAAGCAAAATGTCTTCAAATTTATCACCTCAAAAATAATTATTAATTTCACTATGAATTATTTTTATTTTTTTTCCCCCTTCTATTCTGTGTCTGTCCTTATCCCTGGTATTGGTTATAGCCTGTTTTTATTATTGCTATAGTTAGAACAGGGTACGGTGCCAAAAATGCTATGAATAAATCAACCACATACAGAAAAAAAAAGTTTTTCAGTCAACGTACTCAAGGCATGTGATCTACTAATCATGAGGTGTGTTAAATTGAAATCAGCACACAGCTGCAGAAGGCAGGCCCACTGTTACACTTGATCATGAAATTACATTAGCATGACCTCCCGAAAGGCAACGGTCACAATAAGTGGAAATGATGCGAATGACATCATTACTGAACTGAGAGTAGACGGCTGGCACTGCAGCAGACTCAACATGAACAGGCTCCTATCATTATGAGGACCAGGTCTCTCCTTAACTAATCTCATTTTGTGTGGGACTGTTAAATCTCATTTCAGATTGTTTGAAATCGGCACATTTATTACGGGAGCGAGGTAAATCTTCGTTTAACCCTAACCTGCATTTTCTGGCCGTCTCCATATGTTTTCAAAGCCAACGCTGGGTGTGAATTGTTTCATGGTGCATAATATTGTGAGAATGTGCTTTCGTAAAGAGTGTGATGGGTGTCAATGAGCCCAGAACAGAGCCTGCATCACTCATTTGGCCCCATAAGTCTTCCTGCTCACTGCACTGCATTGGGATCTGTCAGGGCAGCCTGCACAAACCCATTTTTACGTAATCATCAGTTACCTCCGGACTGATTGCTTAATCTTCGGCATGGGAAATGTTCCGCTCATGACGTTTTGTGCGTGTGTTTGGTTGGACTAATCAAACCAAAAAAAAACCTTGTGTGGCAGGACTCGCTCGGTCTGACACCTCGGTCTAATGTTTTTATTTTTCTCTAAACGTCTTTCGTCTGCCATCTCTCACGAAGTACGCCGTCCGCTTTAAAGTGCTGCTGTTTTCGGTGATCTGCTGAACCGTTTGCGATGATAACGTGACTTATTTTATGAAACGTAAAGCGCTAAACTGGAGGACCTCAGAAAGCGGTGCCAAAACAATGAAAAACACCTTTCCACTCTGACCCCCCACAACACGGAGAAGCCCTGACCCCAGTACTGCAGAAGAGCTCAGTACCGCCGTCCACCCTACAGCTCAACCGACGCGGGGCCATTAGAGCCTGTTCACTCACCTGCACGGTGACGGCCCCCACCCCCTCACCCTGCAGGGTCTCCCCCACACTCCTCCAGGCGTCCCCCGTGTCCTTCACCCTGTCCTCCGCCAGGCGGTCCAGGAGCTTCTTCTCCAGGCCCTCTAGCGCCCCCTGCAGCTCGGGCCGGAGCACCAGGCCTGTGTCGAGCGCTCCGGAGGAGAGCTTCTCCACAAGCCACTGGGACAGCTCGGCCTTCAGCTGAGGGACATTAACAAGATTAGCTAATAAGATCATTTAAAAGTGATTAGAACTAGCGGCTACTAGCATTTAATAATACTAACACACTCAGGCCTGTGAAGAGTTTAAAAATGTAAAAACTGAAGTAAGACTATATAGCCATCAGAACTCTAAGGTGTATGTTCAGAGTTGGATACATTGTTCATTATGTTTAATGTACAGAGAACGCCATTCTAAATGCTACTGCATTCTGTGTTGCCTAGTCTTAAGTGTGACAGTGTCTCAGGCTCTATGGTGTGTATTATCAAATGTGTTTGGCACAATAATGTCTCCACATTAGCGTTAGCGCACAGCACCTTAGCATTATGTGCTTCCTGGGAGTCCACTCGCTGCTGCAGTAAATCTGTTGCACTGTGGAGGGAGGTGAATTCAGCCCTCAGGTCAGATATCTGTCTGTCCAGTCCCGTTGTTTCCTGCCCAAGTCTGCCGCGATGCTCAACATCACCCCTAGGGGGAGGCAGAGACCAGAGTCAGGCAACAGGATTATTTGAATACAGGAACAGTCACAGTAGACCAACGGTCATAAGCACACGGTTGTAGTCATACATACAGGCACAGCTGGGTAAAACACTTAGACTACAAAGACACCAAATAAACCAAAACAGCGCAGGAGCAATAAGACATAAAACACTCAGCGGGACAAATATTGACAGATTAACTCACCTCTTAACGGTTTGCTCCAAGTCTCTTATTTCAGTCTTCAGTGTCTTGGGGGAAAGAAATAAGCACAGAACAATGCGTTTCCGCTGCAGTATTTCCCATTTCTCTCATAAGAACTAGCATGTTGTTCATTGTATTAGGGCTGCCACCAAATAGTCCACTAAACCATTAGTTGATCAAAAGAACTCGGTCGACCAAAATTTTAATTGGTCGAATCGTCACAATGTGAAAAAAAACACATAGAGTTGAACTATTCGTTGCGGACGTGCACCTTGTAACGAACAATTGGTGTCTATTAATTAAGGAATGGAGCAGTTGTATAGAATGTGTGCAAGAAAATCAAAAGTATGCAAGCATTTCGAGCGTCTAAAGGTTGACCCCAAGCAACAATTCGCCTATCATTCAGCGCATCTTCTCAAAGGCCGGGTTCATTGTAAGCAAAACGCGGAGCTCACTTCTCCCGAGTAACGTCAACAAACTCGTGTTTCTCACGGATAATACGAAAAGACTGTGATCGGAGAAAAAACAGCAGTGAGTAGGCCTAATGTGACTAGGTTAAAACATACCTTTACGTTGCTAATATAGATTATAGGCTGATTAATCTTTCGTTTGGCCCGTTGTTGATATTTCTCTTTTAAGTGTTTCAGTTTGCTGTTTTTTCATTTATTTGTTTGTTTATATAATTTATTATATATATTACTTGCATTTTAAAAAGAAAACTTTTCCATCTAGTTTTGATAACGGTGAAGTTGTTAAATTGCACATTGTTTTTGCTCTTTCGTATCACCAGACCAAAGGCCGCTTTTTTATTTAGTTACTCACTATTTTTAAGTTGTGTGTTGTTATAAAGAGTGGAAATAAAAATAACAATGTTAAATGTCTCATTGCTTGTTGTTCCGACACATTCATTTACCGCTTTGTCCATGCCGTTAATAGCCTACAGCTCGGGCCATAAGCAAACCGATGCCGTTAATAGGCAGTGCAGGCCAGCAAATCGCAGTGCTTGTAGCTATAATTTATATTTCAAATGCTCATAATGACGGTTTTGTATTTCTCTGTAATATAGTAAACTTACTATAGATCAGATGGTAGTCAAACCATTTTCTGATGCTCAAAAATACATATTTAAATAATAAAATGACGATCATAAAAATGCGACGGTTAGTCAACTATGGGTTTGAACTGACAACTACAGGTCGACTAAGCAAATCTTTTGTTGGGGGCAGCCCTACATTTTATACTGTGTAAACACCTTTCCCTGTGAGTATTTCCCACACTAACAGTGGGTGTACATATATTTTTTTTTTGGAGGTAAAAAGGAGCCCCACGTATTAATACCATACCTTAATCCATTCCTTAAGTCATAACCTTAACATCCGTCCAAATCGTCTCCATGACGATAATAAACAATTTAGTCATTCCTAAAATAACCAAAACCTATTCTTTCGAAAAGAGCATCCACCCCTCAGCCACTAAACAGGCCAGAGCGGAAGTGTAGAGACAGGTGTACAACTGTACATACAGAACAGGTGAGTGTGGTGCAGACAGACAGCTCTACAGTGGAGTGAGACAGCGTAACATGTGGTCACATTCAGCCTTTTTTACCTCAGACAAGAGTTTTAGTGTCTGTCCGTCCTGCTTCAACTGTGCGATCTCTCTCTGGATGAGACAGACAGACAAGCAGAAGCACCAGTTAATAAGATGTTAAATTAAGGTTGTTAAAAACCAAAAACATGCAAACTGCATGCCGGCGATACAAGCAAATCTCTCTCTCTCTCTCTTTATTTTTTTTTTATGTGGAATTTTTTTTCTTTTTGGGTTTTGTTTCTTGTTTAATTTCTAAAATGCTTGAGAATTAAGAATTGTTTGTCTCCATTGTAAAACAATAAAAGGGAATGAAGGGTCAAAGATCTCTCTCTCTCTTTCTCCCTCTCTCTACCCCCCATTTGCTTACCAGCATATTCTCCTGTTCTCTCCCTCTCTCTTCCCTCCATTTCTCCTCCTCATGCATCACCCTCTGCCTCTCCTCTGTCCACCTGGCCTCTCTTTCCACAAAGCGGCTGTCCATCTCGTCCTGGAGGGCAGACAGGCCGGGAGCCACGGCAGCGTCCTGGCAGAAAGGCGAGAGAGGGATGGCCGAGGTAAAACAAAGCGGAAAAAACAGGGGAGAGGGAGAAGAAGGAGAACAAGGGAAGAGGACGGGAAGGGTAGAATTGAGAGGGTTCAGAGGAAGAGAACATGGCGTATGAGCGCGTGATGACTCCACCCGGCGTGTGGCGCTGAGAGAAAGACGGGCAGAAGAACAGACACTGCGGGGAGATCAAAGATGGCTTTCAGAGCGTCAGGGACCGACCGACCTGAGACTAATCACTTATGAAAGCTGCACTTTCTCAGTAGTGTGTTCACGGTATAATCGCGCACGTGGGCGGGGCCACGGGTCAGACAATGAGGACATGTATGGATGTGCCATCATGACACCAACTGACTACAGTTCAACGTGACGGCAGTTATTTTTCGAGCCTTCTGGAAATGGGTGTGGCGGGAATGTGAATGGATGGCGCCGGACACAACGAAAAGTCTAACAGCAGAGCCTGTCAGACTCGCTGCGATACAGGTGTGCGCTGGAAGGGGACAGACGCACAGACGTACCTGCGGGACAGTGATGACCGGGGCAGAGGCAACGGGTTTAGATTTTGCAGCTGTCAGGGTGAAGAAGCAGGAGATGTGGGGATACCAGTACCATACAGCTAGAGAGAGAGAGCGAGAGAGAGAGGGGGGGGGAGGTGGGGGGCGGAAAGCAGGGGAGGAAAGGAGAGAGAGTGGAGTTAGTGATGCACAAATACACCAAAAGATTAAAATGCACACAGCAGTGCATTAAGACTGTGTAACATCACACATATGGCTTTTGACTTAAGAGTGTGTTGCCATTCACAACTAACCATAACTTTAAAATGACTACTAAAAGGCTGTAATCACCAGGTATTGCAAATACCTTAACATAACGCTCAGCTACACTGAGAGACAGGCAGAGAAGTGGATGTAGGCTTGTATATACACCGACCCACATTGCACTGCAGTACATTAGCGCTGAGAGAGGTTAGCATGCTCAGGACTTAACTGACTCCAGCACAAGAACTCTGCATGAACGTGTGTGTATTACCATAATGCGCTGACTAAACGTGTGCACAGCGCAACAACACAGCATGTGTGGGGAGAACTCACCGAAAGCCAGGAAGACGAGGAGGAAGAAGAGAAGGACCGCCTTCTTCACGGCCGCTGTCCGCCTGTGCGGAAACAGAATACAGTCGGACACACAAACACCCACATGCTACTGAAAGAAGAGCTGAAAGAATCACATCTTCAATGTTTAAAATACAGACACAGGCCTCTGTTCAACCAAACCCCACTGTCCTTTGAGAACAGTGTTGCTCCACACAAAACACTTTGGACTGATTTACTAAGGTGCAAAACCTTTTAGTACACGCAAAACCAAAAACACGACCAATGATTGGTCATGGTATTTGTGTTGCACCACTGAAGCAGCCAGATAGTACATCCTTCTTTCCAAATCACTGGTTGTGTTATTCGTTCTGCGTGTGCTAAAAGGTTTTGCACACGCTAAAAGTCTTAGTAAACCAGGCCCTTTGAGTTCAGCGGCCAATGAGATTAACACAGCGATGTTGCTTTGGAAAAATGAGCGCTCCCCTGAAACAATTACTAGAAGAAGAACAAAACGAGAAAACCCACTACAGCGAAAAACAGAGGACATACGATGATAGCGTGATAATTTCCTGAGAGACAAAACAGCAGCCTTTTCACAGACAGACAGACCTCCAGGGAGGGAGGTTCAGGTCTAAGACGGGACGGGAGCGAGGAGAGACCGGTACCTGCTGAGCAGGAAGACGTCCAGCAGGGAGAGTCCAGAGGTCAGGGCGTACCAGGCTGACCCGAGCCTCCAGAACAGCATGGTCATAACGCGAGCTGCACGGTAGAGAAGCGCACGGCAGGCGGTTAGCTGAGCGAGGCTGAGCTATAGCCTGTGCTACACAAGCCCTGCAGGCTGAATTACACACACAGCCTTCATTTTGAGCAGGGGTGGGGAACCTCATCCCAAAAGGACCAGTGCAGGTGCAGGTTTTCGTTTTAGCCCAGCACCAAGACACCCGATTCAACTGGTTAACTAATGGTCTTCAATCAAGACCTTGATAAGTAGAATCGGGTGTCTTGGTGCCGAGCTAAAATGATAACCTGCACCCACACCAGCCCTTTTCAGAAGAGGTTCCCCACACTTGATTTATAGGTTTTACATTTTATATGGTGAACAGGCGCTACAGGAGGGGCTACAGCGCGGTGCCTATCGCACAAAATGGAGGGAGGCATTAGCATGTTTGTGTCCTGCTCTGCTGGCCTGAATAACGAAATAGTACATCCTTCTTTCCAAAGCTGCATCCCAGTTTGCTCCTGTCTTCACTAAGGGCTCCAGAGCTCAGACCTCATTAGCAAGGAGGCCTCTGGGAACTGAGGGTCCGGGATTAAGCAAAAGCTGGCTTCAGCAGCTAGACCCATTTTTAAACGCACTGCTGTGGCTGCGGCTACAGTCGGCCCAGAATGAGAGGTTTGTACAACAGCAGAACTAGTGAGCATCACTCTGGTGGCTGGTAAACACAGAAGTGTTTGCAGGGCACGACCGTTAGCACTTCAACAGAGGGCGTGGCGTGTCAGTCACATGCGTCTGATTAATGAGGTCATTTTCACACCCTGTCTGGGATGAAGCTCATCTTACACTGATTTACTGCCAGCGGAACTAAACTCAGTAATGTAGAGGGGTTGCTGACTGAGGTGGGGCACGAGAGGGGATAATGGTGCGTGGAATTCACTAAGGTGTCAGATGATGGCCGGTACGTGGGCGGGGCAAGAGCACAGAAATAAGTCACGGGAAAAAAAAATAGGTTACCTGGGGAGCAGATGGCATCCCTAACCCCGAACTCGGCGGGAGACTGGGCAGATTCTACAAGACATAAACAGCAGCGGGCTTTCAAGTGATTGTCGTATACTGCAGCGGGGCTAAAAAGACAGATTTTGACATTACCTATTTTACGCCACTGCAATTCAGCATCTCATATACATTTAATGAACTGCTTAGAAAGCTCATCTGTCAGAAAGAGGCAAAAAAAACAAAAATGACCAAAAAAAAGAGAGAAAGAACTAGACAAAATAACAAACACTAGCAGTACAAAAGACAGCCCTGGATAAAAACTGTAAGAACACACACACACACACACACAAACACACAAACACACAAACACACAAACACACACACACACACACACACACACACACACACACACAAAAAACAAAAAACAAACAAACACATGTACACAGACACACACACTCACTGAGGCCCGGGCGGTAGTATCCCTCCTCAGAGGAGGAGTAGCCAGAGGAGTGGCCTTGCACCTCCTGCAGGCTGCTGGCCAGGGCGGGGCTGCTCCGGGCAGAGAGTAGGGGCTCTGCACCGAGGGTCCTGTACGAGGAGACGCTCTTTCTCTGGGACGTGGCCTTGTGCTCCGCCCCTGAGCCTGACACACAGACACGGGGAGAAAGAGTCATTCCTGCCTTCTCTCTGTGCTACACTATGAGTCCACATGTATCAAGCACCCCAAGTACCCACCCCAGTCATCCTCCGGAGCATCTTGATCATAGTCTATGTACTGGCCCAGGGAATCATGGGACGTGACCTCAGAAGAGCGTGAGGACCCCGACCTGCGCCCGACCGCCTTCTTCTTAAAGATCCTATGAGAGAGAGAAAGGGGGGTTATTCACATTTTACCATCACTGGGGTCAGACAAACTGTCAAAGACCAGCACAGACACAGACAGCTACGGCAAACAGAAACACAGAGTAATTACACCCACACACAAGCGCATGCCTAGGCCTCCCCCAGCAAGAATCACACACACACACACACACACACACACACACACACACACACACACACACACACACACAAACTCACCCTCTACACACACACAAACTCACCCTCTACACACACATACACACACACGTGCACACAATCACCCTCTACACACGCACACACACGCGCACTCACACACTCACACACAAACTCACCCTCTACACACACGCAACACACACACAAACTCACCCTCTACACACGCACACACACACGTGCACACACTCACCCTCTACACACGCACACTCACCTCCCACACCGCACATACACACACACACACGCACACGCACACACTCACTCACCCCCCACACGCTCACACACACACGCACACCACACGCACACCACACGCACACTCACTCACCCCCCACACGCTCACACACACACGCACACCACACGCACACCACACGCACACTCACTCACCCCCCACACATACACACACACACACCTGACAGGGCTCTCTCTGTAGGAGACCTGGCTGGTGGAGCCGGTGGAGCTGGTGCTGGCTGCATCATCGTCAGGCTGCTGGAAATACTGACCCGTCACCAGCCTGGAGCTGCGCCGCGACATTTCTGAAGGAGACAAAGAGATCGGCACAGAGAGTCAATACAGAGCAGGGGGGAGAATATCAATGCTCATCTCTTTCAGCAGGTTAGCACTGACTGAGAAAGCAGGGCATTAACCCAGAGCATTTACATATGCTGAGTGAGGCCGGGTGATGTAATGTAGCAAATCAGCAAAAACAACACAGAGCTGCAGGCTATAGGCTCGGAAGGAGAGAAACAGAGGGCACACCGAGAGGTGTTTGTTATGTTATTGTTGCTGTTGTTAAAAATCTTTTACAATCTTTGTCTGATGTATTAGTTAGATATAGACTTCTACATGACCACTTTAAATAGAAGAAAAATGGAGCTGATCTGAGGCAGTCCTGTGTAACCAGCAGTTTTGATGCAGGTAATCTGGGCAGGTGAATGCTGATGGATAGAGAGAGACAAAGGAAGGCCTACAGAAGCTAAACGTCGAACGTAAGGAGAAAGTGAGAAAGAGAAAGAGTGAGAGACAAAGGAAGGTCTTCAGTCTAAATGTTGAATGTAAGAGAGATGGAGAGAGAGAGAACAAGCAATAGATGGTGAGTGTGTGAGAGATCAAAAGAGAGAGAGAGTGAGAGAGAGACAAAAGAAACAAAGAAAAAGAAGGGATAGGCAGGCAAACACATAGGAGATAAGGTTGAACAAAAACTCTGCTCTGCCAAGGCTTTATAGTGTTCAACGCTGGCTAATCGGACGCAAGACGCATCTTCCACAGGAACTCTCCAATATTACACCGAATACGCAAAGGTGAACCAGACTCACTGCTACCGTCAGGAATTTCTCAGTTACATGGTGCAATCTGAGCGCTCTCTGGCAGATGCCTGTGTAATCTCTAATCTGTAATCCTGGCTAATCTCTTGCTCTCCTGCTGTTTTAAAGCTCCTGTTGCCAGCCTTGTGTGTTGAAATGAAGGCGCCCGGATCTCATTAAGGCATGCGTGCCCTGCACGTGGAAGAAGCTCTTTCCCAATCCGACCAGCCTGGTCCCTCAGTAGCCGAGAACATGGTGGGATCTATCTACTGCGTCCTGTTTACTGTGTACTAGAATACTGTATATTGATTACTGCATACTGTTTAGTGACATGCAATCCTCATACTAGTATCAGCGAAAACCCGGAAATAAGTATATCATCCGAGGATATTAAGAACAATTGTCAGAATTGTCACGTACTTAACAGCTTTTTTAAAAAGTATACCCAACTGGCATACTCAATAGTAGGCAAGTGCGCTGATTCACATGACTCAGGTGCTTGAGGGGATATTATACAGCCCAGCCTCCAGGGGGCAGTGTAATTTCCGCAGCTCAGTAAAAGTGCAATATCTTGCAGAATGAATACATTTGAAGCATGAGAGGTGATTTGAACACGGAGAATAACTGCTTGCAAATTAATTAAGTATTTTTTATTTGATGGAAAATGTCAACAACATAAGCGGTAGGAAGCTATTGTATTGGCAAGAGTTGACAGCGTACTCACTCAATGCCAATGTATATCAGTTATTTGACACAATTATTGTAAATATAGAGGCCTAATTTATTTATGTGTGTCTATGGATAGAGCTAAGCTTTAATTTTGCTGAAAAGGAAAGTTGCGACATCAAATTCAATAAACCAATAAAATTTGTTTTTGTATAGCATCTTACAATATGAATGATCATAGATAATTTGATAAAGAGATCTAACATATTTTGGCTTTGTGAACTTCATTCTGTCCACATGTTTTACAGGTATTCTACGGCACTGCAAAAATAAAGTTGAGTATTGAGTATAAACCTCCTCCATAAAAAAACAAGCCACATGTTAACTGGGCACTCTGACTGTGACAACTGTCCACTGTCCACACAAAACCACACCACTGCTTCTCACAAACATCACACTGCACGAGACAAACGCACAATTTATGCTGTCACATGATAGATCCTTTCTCGCACCCAAATCCAAATCTCAAAATGGATCCAGCTCACGCTACTAAGCTGTACAAATCTTTGGATTCTACGGCTCTGTACTGAGGCGCTTGTTAGCTGAGAGCTCTGACAGACAACCTGCAGGGGGCCTGACGCAGGAACACGTGCGGTGGACACGGTTCAAACAGGGAAGGAAGTCAAGAGTGCGCCTGTGCAACAAGGTGCTACTTCCAGAACAGAAATAAAATTGAAGTGTGAAGATTAACACAGTCGCACTAGCTGTGTCCATATATTTAAATTTAAGTTTGAAGCCAAATGAGGTCACAGCAGCCACATCTCCAGCAAGTAACACTCGTCGCTTCCTGTCTCTCTCCAAAGATCGAAAGCTCACGCACAGCTTCGCGCCAGCACCCTGGACCACTCCCACCAGGCTGACTGCTGAGCATCAGGGGTGCACTCAAAAGGCAGTGTCACAAAATGGATGTTGGGAGTAGAAGTCCAGAGTTTGAGATTCTTAAAGGGATGGTCAAGGGATTCTTAAAAAAGTCAAATAACCACAACATATCACAGAGGGATGTGTTCACTACACACCCACCAAATATGTTTTCAAGAAAATGTGAATAGGTATATTAATATAGCTACATCTCAAAGTCAGCTAATAAACTCAGTCTTGAAAGGACTCAGGATTGTAGGGGTGTGGTCTAAATCCACACCCTTAACCCGAGTGCCATCGATGTCATCCAGCCCTACATGTTTGAACCACAGTTCTTATACAGTTCTCACTGTTCTTATACAGTTCTGCGGTTTGAACCCGGTGAGGAATGAATGCAATCAATTCAAAGTAAAATATAGTGCGGCTGCTATCAATAAACACTTTAGCTAACTAACTATTCCAAATCCAAATGCTGATAACGTGGACAACTATTCTCAAGGGCAAACAAAACGACTTCAGACAGAATTTCTTAGTGGGACAGGACGGTTTTATTCGCCTCAAACTATGGGAGGAGTTATGCAATGAGATCAAAGTATGTAATGGTTGAGGTTTTACGTCTACGTCACCATGGACCCATTTTTGACTCCACCCTTTTTTCCAGCATACAAGAATAAAGAGATATAGATAGACTGAAATTTAACGAGATTGCAATGGAATTTTACATGCTGTGGACTCCACTACCCATCAGACCCTATGACAAAATATTCTGTGGCACTGAGAATGAATGCACCACAGGCGCCCAACCTCGGTCTAAGCCATACATGATGTTAGTCACTCAGGTCTCCACAATGACAAATTACTTTGCAGTAAACAAACCACTGAATTCTGCGCTCATCTCCTAAATTACTAAACACTCAGGAATCTTGAAGGCATAAGATGACAACAGCTAGGCCCAAGTTGCCTTGAGAACCTTAAAAAAATAATAATAACTAATGTCAAATTTCAAGTAAAAAAATGTAAATAAAATAAAAATAATGTTCCTTGATTTAAAAAAACTGCATTGATCCTTTATGCCTTGGCTTATAACACATCTTAGTCACACTGATCTAGTACAGGCCTACATGTCTGTACGTTTCACTCACCATTTACTGTATAATGTTGCTATGTATAACCTACATTCCTACATTCCTTGCTTTGTAGCCTGGTGATATTTCTCTTTCCCTCTTTGTCCGGCCTACAATATAATTCTTGTACCACTGAAAATCTTGGCCCAGGCTTGCTGGGAAAAGAGACTTCTTTCTCAAATGGACTCACTTGGATAAATATAAGATAAGTGAATATCAGTAAGTAATAGTAGTCTCTCAGTTGCATGGTATCCCAGGTTTCATCAGACTCAGTGCAGGAGGAGATCCCTTCTTGCTGTGTCATTCAGAGTCATCCTCAACTCCCACTCTTTCTGTGTCCTCCACCCTGCATCCAGTCTCTCTCTCTCTCTCTCTCTCTCTCTCTCTCTCTCTCTCTCTCTCTCTCTCTCTCTCTCTCTCTCCTCAAACATATAGCACTTAACTAAGCTCAAAATCATTGAATCATTAAACTGTTACTACACAAGTGTGTACACACATTCTGACAGTGTATTCCACACACAGTCTAAAATCAGTTGACAGACAGATCAGATGAAGAGTGGACCGGTTTGTTTCCATTGTTTTTGTCCCCAACAACAGAAGGCACTGTCATGAACTGGAATTTCACGCCCCGGAAATCAAAATACAAGATTATGCAGGGGACCCACAATGCTGTTACAGTGAGTGAGAGAGCAATGGTGAGAATGGGAGAGAGAGAGAGAGAGAGAGAGAGAGAGAGAGAGAGAGAGAGAGAGCACAAGAGAGAAAGAGAGGGCTGGAGAGAAGACTAACCACAACTGAAAGAAAGAAAAGGGTGGGGCACAATGGCAAGGCAAGAAAGAAAGGGGGAGCACAGAGGACAGATATACTGGCAGACCCATTGTGGGGATTTAATGGTGGCAACTGAGTGGAAAACATAAACACCCGTGAATGACTCAGATTCCTGCTGGACAAGAAACAGATGCTCCAGACTGGCACTGCATTATGGCACGAGCTGAGGTTCCAGAGTCACGCCTGCAAAAGCCTTGCCAGCACCCCAGAACGTGCTCCTGTTATACCATTTCAAATCTGCACGCACGGTACTTACTGACAGCCAAAGCTGGTGACAAGGTGACAAAAGTAACAGGCAATAATGTTTGCTAGCATACAAAGTTAAAAGACGAGAGAAATGACTGATAGATATTACTGTAAACGAACTTTAAAAGGCTAACGTTATAGCTTAAAAGAGACACGGCAATTAAAGCAAAACAAATGGACTCATCGTGTTTAAAAACTTACAGTATTATTAGGTTGAAATTGAACCATTGTTGCTAGCTAATGTTATACTCAGTTAAACATGATAGATGGCTGGCCAGACATTGCTGTAACATTAGTATTGTCACAGTCAATAGCGCATCGCTTTAAAATTCAGAATAGGCTACGCTGGGAAGCGATCACGTGAAGCTAATGTTTTATTATAGGAATGTTAGCTAACATTAACTTAGACAATTGCAAACTGGAATAGCTACCTGGATAACGTTATAGCTAACGTTACGTTACTCCACCGTCGTCTTGACAAACTCTCTAAGATAGCTAACGTTACAATGACCAAGCTAATATTTAGCCAAGAAAATAGCTAATGTTAGCTTTGCACTCTCACGTCTCAGACAAAGCATCTGAACAAAGTGTATGCCTCGACAATTCACCAACTACAACAGAAAAACGTAGCAGAACATTATCACACAAAAACTGCTCAATTCAAATAATAATAATAGAAAAATAAGCTAGTAATCAGCTTGTTAGGAAAACTTGAATGCTTTTAGATCGTCTTACCACACACTTGGTCGCAGCGTCGTGGTATGGCAGGAATATGAGCTGTCACTGTCAGACAGCAGCCTGTTTGTGCTAGCCCGCTACGTTAGCCCCCAGTGTTAACGTTAGATAGCTAAACACAGACAGGCGAATTGGTAACGCAATTAGCTCGAGCTAATTCGCTTGAATGGTTAAAACCCCGGAAATGCGCCCGTTTCGTGCATACAAATATGTCCAAAAATAAATCCGGATATGTACTGCATATAATACAGCCACGGTACAAAGCAGCAGTCACAGGAAGACAGATACTCGCTTGCGGTTTTAAAACATTCTCCTGGCTTCCTTGGTGTTGTAACTTACAAAGCGGAGGACTGCAAGACCGGAACCGCCCCTTTTTTTTATACCAGCCAATCAAATACAAACCAAATGTCGCTACAAACTCCAAGTTGCAGATTTGAATGCGAGTTGTGGACGGAGGATGATGCGCACATGATTTTTTTTTACTATAAACATTTACTATAACGTTAATTAATCAAAGTAAACTCTTATTGGGAATTAACTTTATAAAAGTAAAAAATGTAAACGTCCGGGCAATTCCATTCATTGCTTTTTAAAAAAATGTTGTGTACAGTTATTTTTTATACAATTTTCAGTGATGTTTCCTCAGTTCAGAATCACTCTCAAACTTACAAACTAAAATTGCCTATGTTTCATACACAGAATATGGGTGGGTATGTGCTTTGGGGATATGAAGTGTTGAGCAAGTTTTCTGTTTTATTTATTTTTATTTTTCACTTGCATTAAAAGACCTCTTAGCAAAAGTGACAAAAATAAAATGGCTAGCCTACTCACTACGGCTGTGAAATGAAATAAAAAAATATAACATTTTGTCAACTCCATAAGATGTCAACTCCGACAGACAGCCCATGGCTGTCCTTCTGTTCAACCCCGTGATACCCATTGTGTAGTAGGCCCAGCAGAAGAAACTGCCCGGCAAAACCCCTGCACCCTACTTCCATGAGCAAACACCGTGCCTTCCAGCCTTGCTTGTGACAGCTGCTAACCAGCCCCTTGTACTTGGTCATCTTCCTCTCAAAAGCCTACTCCAATCGGTCTTCCCAAGGGATGGTCAGCTCTAGCATGATAATGCTCATCGTCTCTTCAGACTCAAGGAGGATGTCCGGTCTCAGTCTCATGGTTGCTATGAGATGGGGGAACTTGAGCTGTCTGTCCAGGCCTAGCCAGTCCTGTGCGGTAGTAAGAAGCCCAGAAGCTGGGTGGCTATAGGTGTCCACTTGGGTTTCTCTCCAGCTCTGATGAGGCTCATGTGTGCTTTGTGGTCCTTTGCACAGATCTCAGTGCAGATAGCCTCGGCAATGGTCTTCAGTAGCTGGTTGTGCCTCCAGCAATGACAGCCCTCTCCCAGAGCCTTTGGACAACAGCTCAGGATGAGTATTCCCTTCCTGCCAGAGGTCAGACCATGTGATCTTTCTACCCACCGCCTGCTCCCACCTAGTCCAGGCTTCTTGATGCCTCATCTCCAAACTCCTACATTAGATTGCTCCAGTGGCCTTAACTGGCTCTCCATCAGCTTCTTTAAATAGAGGGGTGCTGGATGTTCACCCAGTGGATAATAAAGAGCATTTGGATGGAAAAATAGAAAATGTCATGATTTATGAAAAAAAATAATTACCTTCAACAAATGGCACCATGCCATTGGAAATCATTTTAAGGAGGGGCTCAGTTTTTCTTCAATGCACCAGGCCACACCACACCAGTAACTGGTTTCTGCTCATCACAAAAATATGCTCTGCTTTTGCCCACCCCTTCAACCAACAAACCAATCACAATCTGAACAAGCCCCTCAAAATTCAACAGCCAGTGAATTCACATTTAAACCGGCGACAGAATGAATCCAGGGTAGAGCTGCCTCATTCAATCGAAAATCGAATCTAATTTGTAGTGCTACTGTAAGTCTGGCCTGGTCGGAGTCCTCGAGTTATATTTATTAATTTTGCAACAGGGCAGGTTTACAATAGCATGAATATAATTACATAGATTTTTTGTTATTGTTGGGAAAATTAAGTGTGTTTACGTGTATTATTGTCAACTCTATCATTTGGCTGTCAACTCCGTCAGTGAAAATTCACAGCCATTAGATAAATATTTTCTGTTATTTTCATGAAGAATATGTTCATAATGATTTAGAAATGTGCTTATATCAACAAGGAAGTTACAATGTTTGTTAATTGTGTTAAAAATGACATTATATGTCTTTTATCACAAAGTGTTGTATTTTTTTCTTGACTAAAAATACATCACACTTTTTGATTATATAGCTAATAAAATAATCTAGTATTTAATACTCCAAAAAGCATTAGATATTTTATTCATATTTTATATTATAATACTATAATTTTTTGTGTGCCTGATAAAGTTAACAAAATTCAAGCCCTCAGCTGCAAAAAGTCATATTTAAGAAAAAATTTAATCACTGGGAGGTGGCCCCTTTACATGGTTTAATAGCCAAGACTTTAATCTATCAACATATATTTGTCCCAGCATAATTGAAGAGTAAAAAACAGAAACAAAAAAACTTGTCCCAATTCTCATAGGTGATATACTGACTTTGAGGTATAATCTCACCATCGTTGTGGAATACACCATACCATTGCGGCATGAAAACTGCCCCTTGATATAGAATTATGTTGGTTCTAGATTCACAAGAAAGTTCTATCATGTCCCTGACAAGGGGCCAGTTTAAAACCATTTACTGTATTTAATATTATGGTTGTGCTTTTTGAATAAAACAGCTCTCCTTTTTCTCTTCCGCCATCTTGTGGAAGTAGGACGCTCCTGCACTCTGCAGTCATTTCAATGTTTCTCTTTACGGTAGTTATGTATTTATGTTAATCTATGAAGCATTTTAGTATATCAGTGTTCTACATCATAAAAATACATATGACATTAATGTAAAAAAAGTATTATTATATTGGTTTGGATTGCAAGTAATATAATAGCAATGCGGGAAGTGAACGACATAGATCAGTGGTCTCCAACCCTGTTCCTGAAGATGTAATGTCCTGTAGGTTTTCATTTAATTTCAACCCTACTCTGGCACACCTGATTCTACTAATTAGCAGCTCAGCGAGATCTCTAGTTGTTGAATGAGGTGTGCTTTGTTAGGGTTGGAGTGAAAACCTACAGAGCTGAAGATCGCCAGGAACAAGTTTGGGGACCACTGACATTGATAATCACACCTGCAAATGAAAAGCTATCTGAACAGCTTCAAACACATTTACAGGTCCCACATTTTGTTTAACTGTCAAATGAATTGTCATCAAAAATGTGCATGAAATAGCTAAATCTATGGTATAATAAAACAGCTTTTTACAAAGACCATACATGGATAGTTATACTGTGTTGCAGTTCCTACACATTGACACATGGGGGACATGTTGAGCTTTGTTTCACATGGCTTTGCACTGAACTTGAAGTTCAGCGACATCCTCTTTTCACAGGCAAGTTTTTATATAGAATAGAATGTATGCTATGGACTACAGAGCGTAGTAAACATATTTCCAACAGAGTCCTTTTCTATGATTGGTGTGGCACAAAATTAGACAGTCACAGACCACTAAAGAACTGGTTGAAATGAGAACATGGTGGTCACTCCATGGCTCTCCAGGATAACTTTGATACCTCTATTGAGTATAGCACTAATTATTTATTTTGGGATTCAGGAAGAATCAAGACTATCAAGAAATTAATTGATTAATGTGGAACTGCGGAGTGATTAATGTCATCCAAGAACTGAGAAATTAACCTTTAAAGTCTATTTTTCCATGGTGATATTTTTTGCACTTAGTGTGTCACAATAGTGTGTTTTTTAGGGATTGTTCACAGCGATTCGCCCCAGAAATAAGGGCGCACCATTTCCCAAGTGTTTGAGCAAAGTATTCATGTTGCAGAGAATATCCAGTGAAGTGAACGGTAAGTGTGCATTTAAAGCTCAGGTACCTAAACCGCACAGTCACTCCTGTGTGTCTGTCAGTATGCCAATGTGCAAATGTGCCTTGTGTGGAATGTCAACATTTTTCATGTATGTTTCAACCCAGCTTTAAATCCACCCGTAGAGGTTTTCACAGTTACATGGCGAACCTGAAAGGTTTTCTGTGAGACAGCTGTGACTCCATGTGAGCCAAAAGTCTGGACAAACTAAAACATCCTCCTGTGTAAACTGCGCTTGCAACGATGGAGAATCAGTTGCTCAAGAGAGCTAGATTGGAGTGTATAAATGGGTATTGGAGACCACGCAAAGCATTCCCATTGTCATAAGGTCAGAACTGAAACCTTAAACACAGGGCTTCATAAAGAACTTGGCTTAGACTGGTGTATATACACTAGAGATGACATAAATTAATAAGGGACAAAGAAGAACTGACTTCAGCTGTTTATGAAGTAAGAAAATAAGTAAATCTAAGTTTTTTTATTGGGGTAAATCTTCAATGACTGCACATAGGTTTTATAATTCAATGTAAAATAATATTTTAGAACTGCAATCAACTTCAATTATTACCCCCCCCCCCCCCCCCCCCATATTGCCTGGCCAATCGCAGCAGAGGACAGGGGTGTGTTGTCCATTTGCCATTTTGTTTTGTTTCATAAAAGTGCAATATGACCCCACCTGTCTAAGACACAGATAATGGGGCTTGTTATTATTGCTGCATTTTCAAAAGTTTTAACCATCCAAATAACCAGAATACATTTTAGATATCAGATTTGTGTATGCCGGGATTTGTTGATATTAGCCTAAATAAGTCTTTTTGACTGGCAGCTGAGTTCACCTGGGGTCGAGGGTCCGTGAAGAAGCCCAGAGGGAAGTGTTGGGTCAAATGGAATATTGGATTTAGGAAATCGAACACACAGACAGACAATAACAGGAAATCAGCTTCTTTTCATTGAAAGTGGCATATCTTTGTTCCACCATCTTATATGGAGTGAAATGACAGCACAGCAGTCTTCCTACCTCTTTATCTGTCAGAAAAGATGAGCCTAGCCGGTCTGAATGGCCAAATGTTTGTTGGCAGTATGTTCTTATGTGTTCCTGTTTGATATATGTCCTGCCCTTCTCTTATAACCTGGGGGTCGTCTGTACCATGAAGCAGGATTACTGAGTTAACTGGATAACTGTTCTGAGTAAAACCCCAAATCTGGAACATTGACTGAAGTAAAAAGAGCTGTTCCATGTTTTACTCAGTGCAGTTATCCAACTAACTCAGTAATCCTGCTTTGTGATGTATTCTCAGGAGTTTTCAGTGCCCATATTTAAGCTGAGGTGCATATTCATAGTTACCATAAGCTCAACAGTTCACAAAGACTTCAGGTTCTTTACCATTACTCCACATTGCTGGCACCTGCTGTAACCTAATAGATTTTTTTTATCTTACTGATAGCCCTCATCCCCCAGCTCTTTCTATGACCCATTAGTGTAAACAACCATTACCAGCACCCCCTCTTCATGACCCATAAGTGTAAACAACCATTACCACCACCCCCTCTGCAGTCCCCCCCCCACGCTTTAAACCCAATTCCTATCTCTAATCAACCGGCCCGTAAACCGAGCACTGTAATCCCAGAGCATTCCGTAACCCTTATCTTTCCCCTCCCGAATCCTGCTTAAACCCGTTACATGAAAAAACCAATCCGTCTATAGCACTGGGACGAGGAGCTCTTCTGTACGTCCAGGGGGTGAGGGAGAGGCCGCCACGCCACCAAACACCCCACACTCCACTCACACGACCCCTCCCTCCTGATTGGCATGGGGTTATGGACGGCAGTGTGTCCACCCAACACCCCACACTCCACTCACACGACCACTCCCTCCTGCTTGGCAAGGAGTTATGGATGGCAGTGTGTCCACCCAACACCCCACACTCCACTCACACGACCGCTCCCTCTTGCTTGGCATGGGGTTATGGACGGCGGTGTGCCTGCCCGGCACCCCACAGTCCATAGTCATATGAAAAACCTCTTTTCATACGCTCGTCAGACTTGGGATAATGGTATAATTACACTCGTGCAGAAATGTATGCAGATAATGTATATATACACGCACATGTACATGGTTGGCTGGACAACTGTGGGCTTTTCGTCTTTAGAGAGATTTATATGTAAGAGTACAGTGAGATGCCTTCTGTATTTGTGTGTGAGGGATGGCATTGTTTATGCTGTGTGCTGTTTTTTTTTGTTTTGTTACAGATTTTAAGCTTCGAAGGAAAAGGGAGAGGGTGGGTTGCAGAGAGGTAAGACAAAGACATATTAATGTTGGTCTGAGAGACAGTCAGATAGTATACACACGCTGTGACGGACACATAGACACCACATAGATAGATACACAGACAAAGAAGAAACAATTAGATGCTATCAGACAGAAACAAATGGTGAACACTCAAATTGACACAACATGGAGATGTACACAAACACACTAGCTCAAGAGGGAGAAAGAGACAGATACAGGAGAGAGTAGGACAGAGGTTGGGATAGGTATGACTGGCCTGAGACAGATACAATCACAATCAATGACATACATACATACACAGAGGGAAAATGTACCCCCCCCCCCCCCCCCCTCCCTTCCACACACCCTACCCTCTTTGGCCACTTCCCGAAATCCCAGTGGTCCAGCTTGGTAAGGGTGTGTCCCATTTTTTCTTTTCTGACATCACAGAATGGACTATTGTTAGCCACAGAAGACGACAGAGAAGGAGGGGTGTTCCTCTTAAACAATAAAACCCCCCCGATCATACACACACACACACACACACACACACACACACAGATGAAATTCACAGCCTCAGAGGGAAAAAGGGAAAAGGCATAATGTGTGTGTGTGTGTGTGTGTGCGTGCGTGCGTGCGAAAAAGAGAGAGAGAGGCCTTTTTTCACATCAGTCAGTATGTGAGTGTAAGTGTACCATGCTGTATGCACAGTATAGTATGTGAGTGTAAGTGTACCATGCTGTGTGCACAGTATAGTATGTGAGTGTAAGTGTACCATGCTGTGTGCACAGTATAGTATGTGAGTGTAAGTGTACCATGCTGTGTGCACAGTATAGTATGTGAGTGTAAGTGTACCATGCTGTGTGCACAGTATAGTATGTAAGTGTAAGTGTACCATGCTGTATGCACAGTATAGTATGTAAGTGTAAGTGTACCATGCTGTGTGCACAGTATAGTATGTGAGTGTAAGTGTACCATGCTGTGTGCACAGTATAGTATGTGAGTGTAAGTGTACCATGCTGTGTGCACAGTATAGTATGTGAGTGTAAGTGTATCATGCTGTGTGCACAGTATAGACAACGTGCTGTGTGAATTCATTCAGTGTATCTACCCATCACCTCCGCCGTTGGTTTCCCAAAAAAAGGCTTATGCCATTCGACAGAGAATCTCTGAATTTCTGAATCTTTCTCCTAGCAAGCGTGAAAGACAGGACAACTGCGACATATAATGCGCCATACACATCACACAGGTCCATCCCATGCATCTATACACACATTCACACTAACCCAAACTTGTATGCACATATACACATGGGTAAATACACACACAGCATATTTACCCATTTATCTCAGTGTCTTGTTTCCTGTCCTCCTGTACACCTTGGTCTAAAGGGACATCTAAACAAAAGGTAGGCCTGGTGTGCTTCCAGTGCTTGTGTTTGATCTATGGAGTAAGACAAAATGGGAGATCTGAGAGTGGGGCATGTATCGTAAACCTGCCTTTTATCTGCAACTCTCGGCTTTGGGGTTTTTTCCCGCTTGGCGTGTAAACAGTAATTATGCCTTTCCAAATCCAAACTTCTATTTTTAAAGCTACGTCTTTGGTTTGAACTTCAAAATAGATTTCTCAGAATGTTGCAGGAATACTCATTAGCTCCAACTCATCAAAGGTTTTCTTTTAATTCCGTTAAATTGATCTTTTTTTCAGATGTTTTCTGCTATACAGCTGCAGTCAAACGTATGTACCCTTTCATGTTAACCTACTGCTGTGAGTGGTCCTGTGTCTATTGTGTACATACACACACACACACACACACACACTCACAGTACTTACACACATATACATTCAAGTTGACTTTATCACTCAGACTCAGAAGGCAACATGACGATGAGTAAATAGGAAGAGAACTGCACTGTGTGACAGTGTATATTTTCTACTACAGGATAAGCACCGTCTCCATGTCCTCTACCAGTATGGAATTATAGAATATGTTTGGACCCTCGCAATAGTATTCTAATGCAGATAGAAGGAGGACACACTGTACAGTATCCTGTCCATAAATAGGATCTCATAAAGGAACAGGTACACTGTTTCCCTTTTCTTATTTAATAAAAATAAATTAAAATGAGAGTATCCAGCCATATATTGTATAACTTTTTAAAAATTCTATACCTCCCTATTAGCCATTATAATTATATTTAGAAAATAAATGTCATTATATTTAAGGCTTTTAATTATGCCAAGTGAAGTGCGTGCAATTTTTTCTTCTCTTAGTTGAAAGTACATCAACCCCCCACCCTTCCCCCCCCCACACACACACACCCAAACACACACACACAAATGTAACTAACATTAACTTCAAAGGACGATAACTGGCAAAGACATATGACAGAATGACCATGCAATATGGAATTGTGCTAGAATCAATCCATTATTACCACTGAGCAGCAGTTACAAACATGAAAAGGTCCAGAAGAAAGCCTGTGTCCTTTTTTGATCTTGACATTTGCGTGGCGTCAAAAACCCCAGCTGAGACCTTCTCTTGAATGCTGTTGTGACCTTTTGGTACACTCGGAAAAAGACTTCAGTCGTGTAACTGGCCTGACATTTGGGGGGGTCTGTTCCACTGTTCCTGCACAGAGATGTTCATTCAGATATCGCAACATAAACGACCCACAGTAACTCCCACCCTGTGTTGCTGATCACAGTTGAAAAATAGGCATAAAAAGATCACACTCTAAATTAGCACCAGATCACACTCTAAATTAGCACCAGATCACACTCTAAATGAGCAACAGATCACACTCTAAATTAGCACCAGATCACACTCTAAATTAGCACCAGATCACACTCTAAATTAGCACCAGATCACACTCTAAATGAGCACCAGATCACACTCTAAATTAGCACCAGATCACACTCTAAAATAGCACCAGATCACACTCCAAATTAGCACCAGATCACACTGTAAATTAGCACCAGATCACACTGTAAATTAGCACCAGATCACACTCTAAATTAGCACCAGATCACACTCTAAAATAGCACAAGATCACACTCCAAATTAGCACCAGATCACACTGTAAATTAGCACCAGATCACACTGTAAATTAGCACCAGATCACACTCTAAACTAGCACCAGATCACACTGTAAATTAGTACCAGATCACACTGTAAATTAGCACCAGATCACACTCTAAACTAGCACCAGATCACACTGTAAATTAGCACCAGATCACACTGTAAATTAGCACCAGATCACACTGTAAATTAGCACCAGATCACACTGTAAATTAGCACCAGATCACACTGTAAATTAGCACCAGATCACACTCTAAAATAACACCAGATCACACTGTAAACTAGCACCAAGGTATGGTGTGCACTCCACATTAAGCAAACATTGTAAACACATTATAGATGCATATTGTTAAAAGCACGGTGACATGTCTATACTGTGATGGGGTGATATACTGTACACACACAGACAAATATTTATGTTCACCTGTTTGTTACTGTATCCAGTTGGATCTTATAGATAACATCTTACATTCCACCATAATACATGAGGTTTGCTCAAGGAGGCTTGCTCTTCCATAGCAAAAGACTGATGGGTTTTTATTACTATATAGCAGAAATCACCCAGGCCAGAGGAATCTGATGTCAGAGAGATTTCGGGACCATTCTTTCTGGTGCCAGCTTTTTAAAAATGTCTGTTGGAATGTCCGGACTCTCCCGCGTTTGAAATATAAAAGCTATCAGAGTAATGATTATTACACTAACAATAATATCGTCTGGGATGCAGCGAGAGCCAGCAGAGCCGGGCTGACCTTTGTGGTCTAAACTGGTCTTGGCTCAGCACGTCTGTGGCTGGAGCCATTGTGTTTGAGCCCGTTATCACTGTATTGCAGTTTCCTTTTACCGCTGTGAGACAGGGGAGGGGGTGGGTAGGATGGGGGTGGAGAGAGGGTGAGAGAGAGAGAGAGAGAGAGAGAGTGAGAGAAAGAGAGCGAGAGAGAGAGAGAGAGAGAGAGAGAGAGAGAGAGAGAGAGAGAAATTGAGGGAAGGGAAGGACACACTTTTTTGCTTTAAAAACACACAAAAAGCAAGGGGATAACAGAAGGGGATGTCCAAACATCAAAAACTGATCTCAAATTCAGGAATAAATCGAAATTCTCTCAAGAGCATTCAGAGACATGTACATATTGTATTGAAAACCGATAAGACGCGCAAACACTGACAGACATTAGGCAAATACAGTACGGCGATAAGGACAGACTGAGGCATGCGGCTCAGGACTTTACAAACAGTGAGACGCACAACGTTAAGAGATAGGGAAGGCGCACGGAAGCGCGTGCGCGTGACGTGACAGGTGCCCGTGATCTCATCGCTGAAGAATGCGATCGCAGATAGAGCGAGAGAGAGAGCGAGAGAGGGCGAGAGTGGGAGGGCGTGTGATGTGTTTTTCATTTAAAAAAGGGACAAAGTGTGTAAAAAGAGGCGAAGGAGACAGGCAGGGGGACTAACACACATAGAGAGATGTTGTCGCTGAAGCGTTACAGACTGTGACTCAGTAACAGGCAGACACGCCGAACGTAAGAGCATTACACACACAAAGGGAATGACACAGACAGACATAGGGCAATGCACAGACAGGGTGACACAGACAGACATGCACACAGACGCTCATAATAAACACATGTTCGCATGCATTTATGCTGAAAGGGAAATGATTTATGTTGCTGGGCAACATTAGATTCCTTAACCCTGTTTTAGAACAGAGATCAAGCCTTGTTGAAGTGTTTCAGAAGACAGCTTGAAGCGTAGAAAATGGACTCCTTTTGGTCCTGTTAAATTGTCGACGTGCATTCAAATCTTTGCTGACATGCCACACAGCCTGGCAGCGATTGAGAAAACGCTTAAAGACGCCATTGGGACACGGCGCAGATAATGTTGCGTGCGTCAACGTCAATACTGAACGTATTGGTCTATTTTCAGTAACTAGACAGTTTTTTTTGGTTTGGGAATTGCCCTGTCTGAGTAATGTCGAGTCTAGGGCCTACAGCTTCAGAATACTGAGTGGGTGAAAGAGTGTGTGAGTGAGTGATGTCACCACCCCCCCCCCCCCCACCCTCAGCTCTCTCCACACTCTGTGACTCAGTGCTATCCCTGAGGACAAGGGGGCATTCCTACGCAGGTCAACCTGCTCAACCTGGGAGTTTGTCCTTGTTACACATTAACCTCTCAGCTCTGGAGGAGGGAAATGCCTGGTTACCGAGGCCACAGGGCAGGCGCATGGAGAATTTTATTTTAAGCGTAGTACTGTGTCCCGCGCAGTTCACAGTTCCTTTGCTGTATGACAGCTTCTCTATTATTCCTTTGAAAGTTGCCAAACTCAGGTGCCAAACTCCGTGCCTGCGGAACGTGTGCGCTGTTACTCTTGTTTTCCGAGCACTTTTGTTTCTGGTCTTTGTTTGTGCGTTTAATTAATAAGCTTTAAGCCGTTACACCTGTTCCTCTTCAAAAATACAGTTCAACACACTCGAAGACACTGCAAAAAGGACAAATTTCAGCTGTCATTTATCAGTTAAAGACCTTTGGCAAGAGTTCATACTCAGTAAATGATTGTGCTAATGAAGTAGTGGAGAGGGGTATTTGTAGGAAAGAAAATCACACGTGCATGCACCTGACCTTCCAATAATTCAACTTTCACCCCTAACGTGTTTGTGCACACAAACACATGCATGTATGTGTGCCTTGTTTTCTTTGGGCTGTGAGAGAAAAAGAGAGAGAGAGCGAGGACGATATGAACTGACAGTTCGCATCTTACCGGATATGATAAATACAGATTGATTTATCGCTCATTAATTCAATTTGTTGGTGAATGTGCTGCGATATTAGGGTTCCTGATGCAGATGACCACGGGCTGTATGGTTACATGTGGTAGAGGGATATGGTTATGTTCTGTGGATATGGTTATGTTATGTGGATATGGTTATGTTCTGTGGATATGGTTATGTTCTGTGGAAATGGTTATGTTCTGTGCATATGGTTATGTTCTGTGGATATGGTTATGTTCCGTGGATATGGTTATGTTCTGTGGATATGGTCATGTTCTGTGGATATGGTCATGTTTTGTGGATATGGTCATGTTCTGTGGATATGGTCATGTTCTGTGGATATGGTTATGTTCTCTGGATATGGTCATGTTCTGTGGATATGGTTATGTTCTCTGGATATGGTCATGTTCTGTGGATATGGTTATGTTCTATGGATATGGTTATGTTCTGTGGATATGGTTATGTTCTGTGGATATGGTTATGTTCTGTGGATATGGTTATGTTCTGTGGATATGGTCATATTCTGTGGATATGGTTATGTTCTGTGGATATGGTTATGTTCTGTGGATATGGTTATGTTCTGTGGATATGGTTATGTTCTGTGGATATGGTTATGTTCTGTGGATATGGTTATGTTCTGTGGATATGGTCATGTTCTGTGGATATGGTCATGTTTTGTGGATATGGTCATGTTCTGTGGATATGGTCATGTTCTGTGGATATGGTTATGTTCTCTGGATATGGTCATGTTCTGTGGATATGGTCATGTTCTGTGGATATGGTTATGTTCTCTGGATATGGTCATGTTCTGTGGATATGGTTATGTTCTATGGATATGGTTATGTTCTGTGGATATGGTTATGTTCTGTGGATATGGTTATGTTCTGTGGATATGGTTATGTTCTGTGGATATGGTTATATTCTGTGGATATGGTTATGTTCTGTGGATATGGTTATGTTCTGTGGATATGGTTATGTTCTGTGGATATGGTTATGTTCTGTGGATATGGTTATGTTCTGTGGATATGGTTATGTTCTGTGGATATGGTTATGTTCTGTGGATATGGTTATGTTCTGTGGATATGGTTATGTTCTGTGGATATGGTTATGTTCTGTGGATATGGTTATATTCTGTGGATATGGTTATATTCTGTGGATATGGTTATGTTCTGTGGATATGGTTATATTCTGTGGATATGGTTATGTTCTGTGGATATGGTTATATTCTGTGGATATGGTTATGTTCTGTGCCTGAGGTTTTCAGTCCAGCTCTGGATGGCTTCTGTGCAGGCTGTTCTATGTTGAAACTTACCTGAAAATATAATTATTTGTGGAAAAACAACTAGAAGGACTTTCAAAATACCTATTATGTATCTTTTTCTGCTGTGTGCGTGGATAGTTTGTCCATTGTATCTGTGTGTACCATGTATAATCCGTATATATACACATGTATTTTAGTATGCCCTCTTTACTATACTCTTCAAGATTTTTTTTCATATTTTATCAATAAGTCTTTATCAAAAAATTGTTCACTTAATTACTTAAGTATTAATTACAATATATTAAATGACATAAAAAAATGGCAAACCAATGAATATATATCTGCTCAAAATAGACATACATAATTTCCTAATAGAAAACAACATTAATAATACAATGGTACCGACAGCAAGTTAAACTACAACAATGCAACATAATTAGCAACGCCCATGTGTTTCTGTTCTACACAGTGATGAAAATGTTCCACTGAGTGATGTTGATAATTAGTGCCCAGAGGGGAGAGACATGGAAAACAATGACAAACTGCACTGCACTGCACAAAGCATGTGTGGTGTATACTCCACACCTGAGAGACAGATATGGAAACCACAGTTTAGAATGGGAGTTACCCAAGTGAAGTCACGTCTATCTTTAGACAACACACCCACACTTTCACAGTCCCAAGCTCTACCAACAGGGGGTGCTGTTGTAATCACGGTCATGACTCATCTGTTACCCCATCTCTTTATCAAGTCTTCAACTCACTCTCCACCCCCCCTCCCCCCCCCCCCCCCTCCTGTCTGCCATACAGACATAAAGAGGGAGGGACTGTGGGAGAGAAAGAATGAGCGTTGCTAGGGGAAACACAAATCCCAACACAAGGATGACCTCGGAGACACTCACACCATCGAATCAATGGAGGCATTGATAGATAAGAGAGAGACTGAGAGTAGTGAGCGTGAGGGAAGGAAGTTTTACGACTACACATCACACACACTGTATGAACTCCACTGTCCGCAAAATGTCGCTTTATGACAGCGGCCCTCTGTGTCTCGTTTGTGTGATCTCAGAGGACCAGGCGTTTACTATTTCCAAAGCTCTGGCTGCAGTGTTAGGCGCAGGCAGACCTGCTCTCTCTCTTTCTGTCTCTCCACGGTGCTGTGTGGGTCTAATTGCCTTTCTCTGTGTGTTCCCCTGCAGGTCATAACCCCGCCTCACAGCAGTATGTTATATATGCTTCTTTCTGCAGAAGCCTTTTCCTTTTAACAGCGAAATCCCCTCAGTACACAAACACGCTCATGAATCATAGCTGCCAGGCTTTTTTGGACGTCATGTTTTCCTTTTTACTGCTTGTGTAGCGCGATCCCATGGTTAGCCGTGTCTACCCCAGCATGTTAATGCATAATACATTCTTTCCTTTTATAATTAAAGGAATAAAACAACAATTGTTGGAGAAAATATTTTGAACAAGTTGCCATTTGAATGTATGCTTTTCCCTGCGGGCCATATAGGCGTGTATTGCGAATAAACGCACACCGTTAAAGCTGTCTCACTCCCTGAGCCGGAGAAAACAGTCTCTTGTGTTGCCTTGGTTCAGATTATGGGGAGTATGGGGGGGGGGGGGGGGGGGGGGGGTGCGTGGGTATATTGTAGTGGGGAACCCAGAGATACCTGAGTCATTCCGGAAGACGGGCTTATCGACTCGGTTCCCAAAACGGAACCGAGACGGGACAGGAAAACACCTGGGAGTGCAGAACAAACAAACAGGATCCAGAAAGCGAAGAGTTAAGAGTTGAGGCTGAAGGCGTGTACCGGTGAGCAGCAGGCCTGTCTACTCCTTACGCTCTGTATAACGGCATGAGAAGCACCCACCCCCCCCTGCTCATTTGGGACATGTCTGAGTGATTAATATGGGCGGATAACTGCTTAACGTCTGCATCAGAGAATACCAAGGTGACGGTGGCAAGTGGAGAACTTTCTCTCTCAACCTGTCTCACCTTGCCTTGGTAGGAGCAACTGCCTGAGCACATATTTTGTCTGATGCTCAACTATTATACAATGATACAGCTACTTATTTAATACCTTTGCACTGCAAATGGCCAGTTATCATTTCAAAAGTGTTTTACATAGCGTACGATTTGTCTCTGGAAGTCCAGAACAGCACTGACTGACTTGCCACACGGCCAACATGTATTCTATCTAATAATGTTGAAGACACTGTAAATTCATATGCCTTGGCTTGAAATATCAATTTGTGAAAAATCTACAGGTGTTCGAGGACGTGAATATTAGGTTTCCAGAGTGCCGACAAAGGTGCCGGATCCTGGAGTCAATATTGTGCAAGAGAACGACATACCAAAACAGAAATGAACAATTTACTTCAATATACCTCCATAAAATGCGTTTGTGATCAACTTTTCCCTGCTCTTGTGCAATGTGATGACTGCGATCAGACAGACAGCTCATTTAGTTAGTCAGCCATTACCACTGGCAGTGCAGACATTGTTGCACAAGCCTGCCCTATCAAACACACACCTGGTTCCACCTGAGGTGAATGGCTGCTGTGTAAAGTAAACAAGTCACTATGGACAGGGGGTGTTAGCCGTCAGACGACGGTACTTCTCGGGCTTCTACTACTATCACTACTAGTCCTAGTCTAACTACCACTACTACTATTACTGCTACTACTAATGATAGTAAAAATGTAATGTAATTGGTTATTGAAGCTAACCACTAAAACAGAAAACTGGACATACTCTGTAGGTCATCATGAATTACCCATTGCATGACTGAAATGATCCTCAAAGAAACAATAAAGAATATATTTATTGTATCACTTAATACAGTGAAATATTAGTCTTGCAATTTATTTACTAATTTTAAACATAATATCGACGGACACACTTCATTATCTTTTTGCGTAACGTTTTTAGACATTTGGTCATTTTATTATTAAAACGTCTGCGAAAATTTGCGTGCAGTTCATACCATTCACCTTGGGGGCATTGCTAACTGCATAATGACATTGTTATTCTTGTTATGAAAGCAATGTCATACACAGGCTTTGTGCGATTTTCTGAGCTCATATCCAGATGGTGATCAATTCTGGGGGTGACAATGTTCTACTGTAATACCACAGCAGCCCACTTGTGGGTTTTTTCCTCTCCATTCCTGGGGACATTGGACAGTTGTTGCATTCGTTTTTTTCTGATATGAGACAGTGCACAGTTTTTTGAGCTGTGTGTGAGAGGCTTCAGTGATAAGGGCAAACCCCACCCAGTAGCCCCCGGCTGTCCTTCCTGAAATGTGGCTTTGAGTGGGGAGCGCGGACTTTCCCTCTCTGCCTCATTCCTCCCCTCCCTCTCTCTCTCTTTCGCTTTTTTTCAGTCACACCGCATACCATCTTTCCTCATCCCTCTCTTTCTCTCTACCCACCTGTCCTCTGAACAGCCGTTTTCTTCCTCCTTTAAAAGGAGGTACTCGCGGTTTTATGATGGTACCCACTCTGTGTTTGAGGTGGCTATTACACTGCCTGCCTCTTCAACTGATTAATTGTCCCAACTGACAAGATAATAACGGGAGAAAGGGAAACTCAGGGAATATAATTATATTATATTTCCCTACAAACTCTAGCCTTTTTGTACTTTTTAAAGGTTTATAAAGAAAAGCAACATTATTCATCCAGTACTTTGGCATTCAGCATTTATTATGTGTTTATATTCTGGCTATATACAGTATGCAGAGACAGTGATGATGGGCAGAGTGATCAGACAGTGTGTGAAATGATGTTTCCTGATAAGCACATGCAGTCGTCTCAGTTATGCCTGCCTCCATTTGCCTAAGAAATCTTCAACTTGATCAACTCATTTCAATTGCTGATTTTAAACATGTAAGTGACTGAAGTTTGCTCCTGCTTTTAACCCCTTCATTAATTCCTGTCATTTTACTGTCTCATTACCTATATATGATGTTTGCAACTTCATTATCAAATGTCTTGTTGGGAAACTTGTGTTTTATGTCAGATCCCCCTTTTTCGATCTAAATTGGGTATTCCTGGTTAAATAAAGGTTATGTATAAAATTAGGACGCTGCTGCATGGGTTATACATTTAAGAAAAGCAGAGCAAAGAGAGTATGGTTTCTTTGAGGCCACACGCACACACACACTGACCCTGTCAGAAAATGCTATACAGAAATAGAGCGGAGAAACTGCACTACACTACACTGCAGAAACAGTCGAGTAGAGTAAGCAGACGTGGCCTACTGCAGCCAGAGCCTGGAATGCAATGTGTGTGGTGCAGAGTCACACACACCTTCAGTGGGAAGTTTCCTCGTAAACAGTCTATGAACTGCGGGGAGTCAGCCTTAGTAAGATCAGCACGCCCCCGCATCCCTCTGAATTACTGTTCCCGTCAGTCTGTCTACGCCAAGACCAGAGACTTACACATGTTCCTTACAGGGGACAAAATGAAATGGCGGGTCTCAGGAAGATATTAATATGGTGCACAAAGTGGCAGTCCCCTCAGTCAGGCAGCTACAGGGCTGACATGAAAGAAAAAGCACAATACTTTCCGCATGGTTTCTGTGCACCGTGACGACTTGAGAACGCACTACCTCAGTATACTACAGACGCAACCTTGGTTCTAATATTTAAATCATTGCTAAAAACTTCTTAAAAAATCCATTTTTTTCCAAGATGGAATTCGTGTATGAAAAACAAGTTTAAAAAATGACCCTGTTCCCCCAAAAGGTGGATGACTGCACATGCCAAGCCAAAGAACTGTATCAGGCTGTTTCATAAATGCCTTGTGTGACCAAACGAAACCTTTCCGTGGATTTGGCTTCCTCACAAAACCACCCTCTGTGCTTCATAAGTCACCTTTCTTCAGCCCATAATACTTTCCCCATAGTTACTGTTGCTCAGTGTGCGTCTTTGTTTCTATCTGCCTCTCCTTCTCTCTGTCCCCAGCTCCCTGGGTCTGTGTTACTGAATACATGGCACATTCCAGAAATACCTCTCCCTCTCAGTCACTCTCTCCCTCTCTCTGCCTCCCTCTCTCCCTCTCGCTCCCTCTCCCTCCCTTTCTCTCATGTCGTAATTCACGGTGGTTCTAAAATTGTTGACGGGGCCTTTGCTGAAAGCAGAACAGAGAACGGTCCGCGTCGCACGGAGGCTGCACGAGCGGGCGCTCTCCCTCCACGAAATGCTCTCCTGCGCACCGAGGCGTCGAAGACGCCTTGTCTCACCAAACGCAAACCCTGCCCCTCACACTTTCCTCCCCGCTGAAGACCAGGTTAAACGCCGCGGTCGGGAAGCGTGGTGCAGCGGTGAATTATTTCAGTCTGGCAAAGGCAGTCATTAAAGTGCACTCAACCAAGCAGAGTTGTTCCACTGCATGCGTATTAAGGTTAATTTGGTAATCTGCACGCCTCGGCCACAAAACTGCTGTGAATACATGCTCACCGTGGTTAGTGTCAATCAGCAGTGTAAATACAGCCCTGATGGAATAGCACGTTGGCATGTCACTGAATGTAGACGCAGCCGCTCTAAATCATGCAGCGTGGCTACACCACCCACATCTGCATATGGAGAGAGAGAAATGAGAAAGTGTGAAACGGAAGCATCGTACAGGCGCGTGGTTCACACGCGTGCACACATTCACACGAAGCCCTGCATGCCCTATGCATGTATTCACACACTGCCTGCTGTCGTCTATCATTCGAAAACTAGTGACGACCACGAGCTTGCACTTTTCTTAGAATCACTCAGAATAACCACATTTCTCCAAATTTAAGCATAACCACATTTCCTGGAAGAGCGTTTTAGGAAGCTTGTGTCACTGAAGAGAAGGAGCTGAGGGCCGGTGATATTAGCCCTGGAAGAGCGTTTTAGGAAGCTTGTGTCACTGAAGAGAAGGAGCTGAGGGCCGGTGATATTAGCCCTGGAAGAGCGTTTTAGGAAGCTTGTGTCACTGAAGAGAAGGAGCTGAGGGCCGGTGATATTAGCCCTGGAAGAGCGTTTTAGGAAGCTTGTGTCACTGAAGAGAAGGAGCTGAGGGCCGGTGATATTAGCCCTGGAAGAGCGTTTTAGGAAGCTTGTGTCACTGAAGAGAAGGAGCTGAGGGCCGGTGATATTAGCCCTGGAAGAGCGTTTTAGGAAGCTTGTGTCACTGAAGAGAAGGAGCTGAGGGCCGGTGATATTAGCTGTAAAAATAGCACAGAAAAATGTTTCATTTAAATTTTTGTTTTGAATTGTTTTTGATTAAGAAGATAAAAACATATGCAGAGATATGAGAGGTATTGATTCTCTCATTTCTCTTAAACCTGTTAGGACAGACAGCCTAGTTTTTCCTCTCCACCCACGGGAGGTGCCTGCTGCCCCACGGACGGAGGGGTTTTGTATTCCTCATTTTCTGTATTTATGGAATAATCTTTAATGAGATGTGCACGATTTTTAGAACCCAATTTCAAAAGTAATTACATGTCAGTATGAGGACGTCTCAAGCACCTCTCTCTGCCGCTGTTGCCGTCCTCAGTAAAGATTTCCTGGAGTTTCAGAGCCTGTGGTGGAAAAACCCGGAGGGGCTGGTCGGTGGGTGGGCGGGGTTGGGGTTGGTGGGGGGTTCCGACACAGATGCTCATACTGCAAAGTAATAATTTGTGTTAACGACGGAAAGTGGCATAAAAAACAAGAGAAAAAAACGAAACCGCACTAATTAGCGAGGGGGACACTCCCTCTTGCCCCATCTTGCCCCCTCTTGCTCCAGCTTTCATTCTCTCTCCCGTTCTTTGATTCCCACATGAAAAAATAGGGTGAGAAATGAAGTGATGGAGAGGAGAGGAGTGCGGAGATAAGAAGCATCCAGGGATACTGAGCTGATCCGCAGAATGTTCCGGAGTCAATCTGGAAGCAGATAAGCACAGTCACATGTATGCGAAACACATCAGAGACATGCTGTAAGTGAAAGGCGGTATGGGTGGGGAGGGGATATTAGAAGACAGAAACCACATGTGCCGATTTCTACACAGAGTCACAAGCAAGCCAACACAGGGGAAGCTGACCCACAGTATTTCTATGGACCGTGTTCAGACGAGGACTTTTAAAAGCGTTGGCATGCTAGGAAACATGATCTGTTTGTATTTATGTTGGTGGGAGATCACAGTCTGCCGCGGGACAGGCAGCATGTGAACGCCTCAAGGCGGACCTTCCCGAGGTTCAGAAAGAGAGGGGAAAACGGATGCTTTTAATTTTTCTATTATTATTTCAGCGAGAGAATAAGAAAGAGAGGAACACTCTGAAGGGAAATTCCCACAGAGTAAAAAATGCGAGATCAAACGGCGACTGCACGCTCGCCTCCGCTCGCGGGACACCTGTGAATGCAACAACCCGCATCAAACCTGGGGGGGGGAATTAAAGCATAAACCGTAAATCATTTCTCCATAAATCTGACAGGCTAATGCTGTACTTCTTCACGCGTATACACCGCGGCTATCTTCAAACTCTGATCCTTTATCTCAGATGAGACTAAAAACTTTCCCAATGATCTTAGACCCTGTGTTGATTGTTCTGGATTATTTAAAAAACGCACCAACAGCGATAAGCCCATTGCATCTTATGCCCTTGATAGCATCAAATACCATGAAAAATCACTGGAGATCTGTCTTAATCTTGTCTTAATATCAATCTTTTTTTGTCATCATTCAAATTGTCCTGGGATCTGAAGAGAGGTTACAAACGTAATACCACTGTATTAGAGGATAGTAAGTGAAAGCAGCTGGTGGGTTAAAAACCCATAAAGACACTATTGTTAACCTACCAATGTAGTGAAAGCTTCAGGCCCAAGTGGTAGAATAATATGGAAAGGAGAATTGCTTGTCTACCCTGTTTGAACAGCACAGGCCTTGCTGAGAAGCCATCATTGTGATCCAGTATGCATCTGTTTTTAGACAGCTAAAAACCACTAAAAACACGAGACCTGACCCTATATCCCTCTGGTGTCAAACCTACTTCTTTAACCGCTGAGCCACAATTGTCTTTTTCGTTTGCGTTAATTTCAGTTTTTTCCACAGTCTTTTCTGCAATGGCCATATTTCAGGTCTGTTATATAGAACCTTCTTCCTACACTTAGCCAAAGCTTCAGTCTGTCAGTCTATCCAGGCTGTGCGTTTGGCACATGCTCATGAAATAAGGCAGGCCCCTTCTGGGCAGGTGAACTAAGACAGGCCCCTTATGGGCAGATAAAATGACAGGCCCCTTATGGGCAGGTGAAATATGACATGCCCCTTATGGGCAGGTGAAATAAGACAGGCCCCTTGTGGGCAGGTGAACTAAGACAGTCCCCTTATGGGCAGATTAAATAAGACGGGCCCCTTATGGGCAGGTGAAATGAGACAGGCCCTTATGGGCAGGTGAGACTGCATCTGATTATAGGCAGGAAAGGGTTAAAACCCACAGAAAGTGGAAACTCAAGGCCAGGACAACGTTGCAAACCGCATGGTACTTTTAGGTTACCGTTGTATTTTTAGGTGAGTGCATAAATGTTTCTAGCTGGAAATTTTCATGTGGTGACTGGGCTGGGAGGGGGTCCCATCTAACATAATGGGAATTTAGTATTCAGCTTACCCGTATGGAAAATTAGATTAATTCAATGATGTGAATCGTAATTTATGTTCATGACCGTCCCAATGATATTTTCGCTAGTGGGTGTGTCAGGAGGAGTGGGAAGTGTTGGCGATTACGTTTGTTTGAATAAAGATTAGAGAGAAAGGGAGGGGGCTTGTTAACCAATTGGTAAAACATACACCCACCTCAGTTACCAGTTAGACTGGTGTTTGCTAATGGAAAAAAGAGACTCTCTGATAAAAACAGCCCACTATCTGATGGAGAGGGAGGAGACTGCTGTGACATCATACTTCCTACATCAGAGTCTATTACTGTGAGTCTATCTGCAGGGTACTTTTGAGCTGCAGCTAACGTCCTACACTGATGGTGGCCCTAATGAGGCCATATAAAGTCATGATGACTGCATCCGCTACTGAGGCAGGGAAAATCTCTGCCACTACTTCCTGTTTTTCCCACTGAAACAAGTATTCCCCTGTGACTTCTCTGTTTCTGTATTCAAACTGAAACACACACACAAATGCGCACGCACACACACACACCCACACAAACAGACACGTACACAAACACATACACAAACACACACACGCACACACTCTGCCAAAAACAAGACAGGGGGTAGAAATGAATTACTGTTGTAGAGATTCCAGCCCGACTCTTTGACGAGCAGACTTCACAAACCCGGAATGAAATTCACTTAATTCCCCTCCTGGTCCTCCGTCCCTCCTCCTTACCTGACCTCCATCCCTCCTCCTTACCTGACCTCCATCCCTCCTCCTTACCTGACCTCCATCCCTCCTCCTTACCTGACCATTCACCCTATTATTTCTTCCTCTCTGTGTATGATGTGATTCACTCCACTTCTCTCTCACTTCCTCAGGAGGGACTCCCCCACATACAGTACTCCTGCATCAGTATCCGCCGCGGCCGCGGCGCATTGTATCAGTATTCCACGCTGCCATCTGCTCCCCGTCCATCCATTGTACTGTACATATTTAGCCCAATGTCTTCATTTCCTCTGGTATCAGCTTAGGAACACAAACAATGCACTTTTTGTTATTTGCCCCCTTCGCCGGCTCCCACCCACCGGCTGTGATATAAACCCCCCCATTCATCTGCAAACGGCGTCGAGATGAGACGTCCAGTGATTCACTGGGATTATAATATGGTCAAACCTTTTTCTCACCCCTTGACATTCTTGACCCCGACGTGACTGAAACTTGTGATCCGGCGTAGATTCCCCTTTCTCGACAGAGCTGGCGGGGTTTCCATTCCCTTTTTGGCTTTCGCCATAGCAACAACTCTCTATCCCGTTGCAGCGCCAGCGCAGAGTCCCATTCACACATTTCCCAAACGTACTCCCGTTCCCTCACAGTTCATGCTCTCACTGTGCTGCACTTCACTTCCTGTCCGTCTATTCTTTCCTCTTCCCTTCTCCAGGATCCTGTCTGATACGGTGCAGGGGCTTCAGAGGCCTCCCCAAAAATCAAACGGCAAACATCGGCTTTCTTGTCCAGCGGCCTGAAAATGGCTTCCATTCTTTTTTGTCAGGATTTGCATCCGGTTAAGCATATGGCCAAGCGATTATTCAAGGGTGTGACTGAGAGCTGAGAATGAGTGATAAAATCTCCCGGCCTAAACTAGGGGGCAACCGCAGCAGTGTTGGCCTGGCAGAGGGGGTTGGAGTTGGCAGTGTTTTAGGAGTCTTGTAATAAGGGGTCTTTCTAGTTTCTTGGCGGTTGGTAAGCAAGATTGTTATTGGCAGGTGTTTTATTGCAGATTTTTTTTAAAGTCAGTTATCAGTTAAAATGCAATGGGAAGAGCAATGAACACACTGGTCAGGTTTTTGTTGCTAAAGAAACTGCACTGGATTCCATGAGTTAAAGTGCTTAATTTTGACCCCATAGCTTTCAGTGACCACATTTTGTGGCCACTTTTTCTTTTCAAGGCCCGCTGGCAGGAAAAACTGATTAAGTGCACAGTGGGCGGGCGTGCACTGAGACGTGTCCTCCTCTGCTAGGAACTGCGCTTGCGAGCACTTGAATAAAGACCTTGGAGAAACGTGCTAACGCTGTAGGACACTGCTACAATTTCCATTCAAAGGGAGGGGAAGAGGTGGCAGAGACGAATGGCGGAAGGAAGAGAAATGGAATGAAAGAGAAACAGGGGGGGGGGGTTGGGGGGTGTTAGCTTCAACCAGACTTGACCCCTTCCCTTCTCCCCAGACAGCATACCTCATCTCTTCCTTGCTTTTGTACAGATTTAATTGTCACAAATTCAAAGCCACTCATTGGCTGGTCCTGCAAACCAGCCCCATATCTGAGACGGGAAGCAGAATAAATGCATTAAAGGGCTCACGGACTGGATCACGTTTTTGACAGCACCACCCCAATTACAAACCCTTAAGAGTCCAGACAGACAATCCAGGCACCGTACTGACACAGAGCAACACAGCACAGCACCGCACAGCAGTGCACAGTACATCACAGCACAGCATACACACACACACACACATGCTTACATACACACTATGCTGATACAGACTCAGAGGTATACTAAGCAAGGCATTCTGTTCGAGAATGCAGAGTTAATACACATAAGCTGATCAACATTAACAGTGTTGACGCACCCACTGATCACATATTATAACCCTAGTATTATTATGATTTTATATCTTTCAAAATGATATTTTCGCACAAAATGTAAGCTTGTTTGCAAAAACTCTGTATTTGTTTTGCAAATTTGTAGGGTGTAATTCAACCCATGTTTAAATACATACTCAGTAGAATACAGGGTGAATGGAAAAGGAACACACACACACACGCACAAAAATGTGTGCACTTCAGAGAAACATAAGAGCAAAGATGTCATATACTGTTATATACTGAGGAATGTCCCAACCTTCATTGACATGTGGTAAATGCAGATAAAACAATACTTTACTTACCATATTTACTTACACTATGTAAAAAAATCAGATTCCATTGAGAACATTTATATTTTCATCAAGGTAGTTGACTGACATGTTTCCCAAAACCATCACTCACTCAGCGCATGTGGAGATGAATTACTGCAAGGCTAAAAATAAAAAGGTAGAGTTGTTTAAATTAATCTGTGATTCCTTTGTTGTTGATACCTGCAAGATACAGTGCCCTCCACAATTATTGGCACCCCTGGTAAAGATGAGTAAAAAGGGTTATAAAAAAATTCACTGTTTAGTTAATTAGCTTAATCTCACACTTAAAAAAATTAAAAAATTCCAACCTTTAATTGAAGTAAACTTATTCTGAGAAAAAAAAATGAAATTATAATTTTTAACAAAACCACATGTGACACAATTATTGGCACCCCTGCACTTAATACTTTTTACAACCTGCCAATAAAACTCTCCCGTAACATCTAATAAACTTGGAGAATACAGAGCAAGAAATCTGAGACCATTCCTCTTTACAGAATTTCTCGTCTTAGGTCCTCTCTTGTGCACTCTCCTCTTCAGCTCAGCCCACAGGTTTTCAATGTTTTTTAGGTCAGGAGACTGAGATGACCATGGCAGAAGCTTGATTTTGTGTTCAGTTAACCATTTTTGTGTTGAATTGGATGTATGTTTTGGATCATTGTCCTGCTGGAAGATCCAATGACGACCCAGTTTTAGTTTCCTGGCAGAGGCAGCCAGATTCAGATTTAAACTTTCCTTGTATTTCATGGAGTTCATGATGCCATGTACCCTAACATGGTTCCCAGGGCCTTTAGAGGAAAAACAGCCCCACAACTTCACGGAACCTCCACCATACTTAACAGGGGGGATCAGGTTATTTTCGATATAGCCATCCTTCTTTTTACGCCAAACCCACCTTGAGTGTTGGTTGCCGAAAAGTTCAATTTTCGTTTCATCTGACCATAGAACACAGTTCCAGTAGTGTTTAGCAAACTAAAAAAAGTCAGGAGAAACAACCAAGTGATCCATCCATATCTACTGCATATCTGGCAGCAGAGTGATGGTTTGAAGGCTCGTTTAATACCGCAGACCCTTGATGACTTGATGGGTTGTAGATCATGTAGCTATATTTCACAAGGCATAAATAACAAGGCCTAACAAGGCATAAATAAAGGGCAGAGCATATCAAGGGCAAACCGCACTACCCAGCAAGCAAGGTGTAAAAACAACAGGCAGCAAGTGGACTGAGAGGCTTCTGAATGGTTAAAAATGTGGCAAGTCATACAACACCACCACATGGAGCAAAGCACAGGAACAAAGTCAGTCAAAAACAGTGTTTTCTTACAGGAATACTCACGCTAGGCCTGTATGCATTCCCTAAAATTGTGTTTTGCCCACAGACACACTTTTAAGCTGTTTAGTGGTTAGTCTAGATTCCATTCTTTTTTTTTCCTAATTCAATTTCAACTGTCATTGTCTCACTGTCAGCATTCCAGGTTCGCACGAGATTTCCTCTGCAACAATGACGTGGAAATCATTAACCTAGCCTTATAATATTTATTTTACGCTGTTAGCTTACGCTGCCACTTATTTTAAAGAGAAGTGATGTCCTCGCCAAATTCCAAAACAGCACATAGCGCGGCGACTTAATCCGTCCATCTGCATCTTAATTGCGCAGTAAAAGTTCATGGTCAAAATGACAGCTATACACATCACCCACTCTGACATGGCTGCGCTGTACAACACGAAAGTTAACAGTTCATTTTAGCGCTTTACGTACGCATGTCCAAAAGTTCCACTCAGCTGCAAACAAAGCTAAAGCGTATCGTTTAATATTTTCTTTTAATGGCTATTGATAGTAGATCATAGTAAATACTTATCCTCGGAGGCTGTCTTGTTGCCTTACAACCGCCCCCAAAGAGAATCCTAATATGGATATTGCAGTCCTGCCTTGAAGGGGCGGGGTGAAAGGCCGAGTCGCCTACTACCTCCCCAGACTGATTTGGAGCTGCTTCTATATGGAAACCTGAACACGGTTTAGCGTTGCCAGACTGGAACGGGAACCTTGGAGTTGATCAACTGAACTCAAACGAAAGCAATTGCCCCTCAGAGAAGCGCTGTATTGTACTGTGATCCGTTACATTTAGCTGCAAAACCCTTAGACAAGCGTGAATAAGTACAGATAGCAATAGCAGAAAAGAGGTGATTGACGACCACTGATCTCAACTGTCGGAACGCAAAAAGGAATTTGGCAGGTTTTTACTATGTAATTGGGGGGAAATATTGTCATCTTTATACTGAATTCTGCAATCCGGACTACTACTTTTTTGTCAAGCTCGAGATAATTATAGAAAATGAACTGCATTTTTTCCTTCTTCATAAAATGAAGCCGTTATGAAGACCACGCTGCATTTTTAACACATAGGCTAGTGCACGCATTCTGAAAAGACGTAACAACATCCTCACAAAGTGGAGCGTTTGGCACTTTTTTTCGACAATAGCCTACAGCTAGTTCATTAGTTGAACGTAAATTAACTTTTTTATGTTAAACCTCGTTATACAGTGTGGACTTTCGTTTTCCCTCCGCTTTAAGCTTTTGCAACACTGGTAGTCCACTTGGCCATTTATTTACGGAGGCTCAAAGAAAAAAAAAAACAGGTCAACAGGTTTCCCACGAAAACTGATTCGAAATACTTTTTGACTACAGACGTGGATTTTGTGGAATCATTCACTGGTCAACCCTAGGAAATAAAAGACCATTGTGTTAAAACGAAGAAAAGAAAAGAAAAGCAGACACTTGCTAAATTAAGCAGGTTATTGGATGTTTGCTGGGGACGAACGTGCGCGTGCCTTTGCGTCAGAGTTCCACAGAGCGCCGCTGTCCTCGTGCTGAAGTGCTGGGCAGCGCCTGCCTCGTGCCTCCATAAATGCACTGTCCATTGCGGAGTCTCGAGGCTGGGCGGCAAGATGAGGTCGTGGGTTCTGTTGCTCGCAGCACTCGCGGTGTGTGTGCGGCTTGCTAGCACCGAGGTAAGATTATGGCAGTACATATTTTTATGGCAATTTCCACAATGTTTCAACTGACTTAAGTTTGTTTTTGAACACTTTGATTTGGCTCGTGCAATCCAAGTGTGAGGGGTTTCACCTGTCTGACATCAGGTTGGATTTGAATCGTTCTCATTCTCAGCTGAAGCTAAGACTGGACTTGAAGTCTAATATATATATACATATATATATATATTTTAAATGTTTGTGCTTCGTCGATAAGATCGTAAGCAAATGCATGTGTAGTACTGCGAATGAGTTGACTTTGCGTTAATTGATTGCATTAGCAAGAGTTTAGAAATGTGAATTATCTGTCACACAAGTGTGTCAATACAGTGTTTTGTATGATTACATTGCACAGCATGGCTGCTGACTGCTATGCAATTGCCTCTGACTCCCCTCTCTCATATTCGTTGATTACTATTGTTGAGTGCTATAATTATGCATAATGGTGAAGAAAATAATGGTGGTTTTTCAGGATAAGTTAAAGTGTGCTGTGGAAAACTACAAACATTTCACTTTGCCATAATGACTTGAAGGAGATCTTAGTTTTCACCCTGACAGTTCCACACCCGTCAAGCTGACAGGGATATTTTTTGATTAATGTAACCAGTTATATCAACAGTGACCTAATTTCACTTTGACAATAATACGGTTCAGATTGCCACAACTTGGGGGGGAGTGGGGTGTGCACATATGGAGCGTGGCAGAAGGGAAGTGCCACCACATTGTAAAGAAGCATCGCATAATTGTCCTGCCATTGCATCCATGCATCCATCATTGAATGATTGACCCCTCCCCAATCATTAAGCAAGCCTCCCCCACGCGCATGTAATTGTAAATGTAATTCAATCTACACCAATGTCTGAACCTGTTCCTAGTTCATGAGATTAAGACACAATGTCCGTCTTCACGGATGGCGGTAATAAAACGTAAGCGCAAAGAGCAGAGGCCAGAGAGACAGTGAAAGGTATTTCTAGGGGTGATATAATGTTAACCTCCGTGTTAGACCGATACAACAAAAGGAGTGGTGCCCTGAACCAGGGTATAAAAGCTGCTTTTCCCACGGCCTCTCGGACCCCCACTGCAAGTGTCTGCATGCAGCGCTTCTACTGAAAGCAGTAGACCCAATCTCCAGTTCACTGCAGCTGACTGACCATGCACACACAGTCTGTGTGTCTGTCGTGTACCCAGGGTGAAATTGCCCGTCAGCGACTCTCTTTAACCCGGTGTCTAAAGAAGGGATTTGTTAATAGCCTCATTTTGAACTTGATATAATAACGATACTGAAAAGTACAGGTACATTGCGTTATTATTCACTGGGCCTCTTTGTGAGTGTCTTCTCAGAAAAGGCCTTTGTCAGAGTGCGATCCATGTGTTTCAGTCACAAGGTATATGAAATGGCATCCTGGGGCAGTGCATTTTCTAATGATGTAACTACAGTGTCTGCCCATCTACTTGCACATTTTTAAGTGATGGGGCAGTTGTAATCTGTCTCATTGTGAAATGTAATCTTTTCATGGTTCTTAGAAGGATCAAAGAAGTAATGAGAGTAGTCAACCTAATAGGTCTGAAAATGATCATGATTAATGTGGAGCTAAAAAAAGGACTGAATTAGCACCTTTTACAAACGGCTGCTGATGATGTAGCCAAGGCTAACCAGTGAGAAAGAGGCTATCCAACGAGCGAAAAATTCCTTTATTATTTCTCGAAGGAACGATATTGTGGTAAAAGCCGAAGCTCGCCGGCTCTTGGTGTTTGTTCATCCAGTGGCCCCCGTCTGCTCCTCCTTCCTGCACGTCGGTAAAACATATGGGGTGAAGTCAGAACAAGCTGTGACAGATGGCTCTGAGCGATGTTTTAAATCAAAAACTTTCTGTTCGGCCCTCTCTTTCATTTAGCTATCTATCCATCATCCTCATATCTCTCCATGTGGCATATGGAATCTGTGCTTGTAGAGCATGGTCTGTTTGTTTTGTGTGTGTGTGTGTGTGTGTGTGTGTGTAGGCAGTAAGCCAGTCCTGTAATCATGTATCATTAAAGCTTGCATTTCTTCCCTTAAAGCGTGTACCTGACATTCCACAGCTGCTTCATCTGCCAATAAAGCTCTAACCCCACCCCCTCCAACCACAGGGCGGGAGGAGGAAGTGATGTCAGCACAGTGGAAGTTCTGTATCAGTCTGTGGAATCAGTGCACAACACCTGACTTCAACTGACTTTGTCCGAATGGCTGACAGGCTAATTGCCGGGGACACCGATTAATTTGCTGGCTGGCCACCTGTGCCATTGCCAGTGTGGCCTGCCACAGCTTCTGACGCGCTTGAGAGACTGATCGGCCTGATGTTTCTAAGAAAAAGCGTTTGGAATTCTGGCCAAATTATTGCGGTTTATTTTAAAAAGTGCAGTTGAAAATGCATTTATCATCTCTTACCCTCACTGTGGGGAGAAGAGAACCAGTAGTTAATTGACAGTGCCGCTATTTTCCTTTGTGAGCAGAACAATGCAGACTAAACACAGTAAAATACAAACACAGGTGCCCAGTATAACTGACCACCTACGGTACTGCAGACCAGAGCTTATATAAGAGACGGATGTTGAGCATGTCCTGACAGATACTGAAGAGAGAGGGAAAACAGCACAATTAAGTATCTATAAACACACGCGCACACACACACACACACATACGCACACAAGCATACACACACATGCACGCACATACACAATAAAACCCACATGTTTGTACTCACATGCGCACATGCACACTCAAACCCACAAATAGACGCATACAAACACATAAACACACAGACACACACAGTCAAAACCACTTGTTTGGACAAACACATATACGTATACATAGTCATCATAGACACACAGTAGAGGCACATACCGTTTCCTTTGATAGCAGAAGAAAGCACAGGTTTTCAGGGACTTTATGTGACTCCAATGACTGACTGATACCTTTGTAGGAAGTACTGATGTATTGCTGTGTACTGGGGGAAGATGATCAATGATCATACTCAACAACTGAAAACGATAACCTGTCTAACAAATCCGACCAAACATTCTCTTAATTTTACCTCCAAGTGTTTGTGTGGGTGCATGCATTCATGTTTGTGTCTGAGTGAGTACGCATGCATGGATTTGTGTGTGTGTGAGTGGGTGGGTGTGTCTGCTTTTGTGTGCGTGTGTATTTATGCCTGGGTTTTTTTTAGCGGTTGCTGGGTGCCGATGTGTTTGTTGCATCTTTCCCGTTCAGACACACAGGCACATGATACTGACCGCGTGCACACTGCGGGGGAACATTTTAACATTCGACAAACATTACATAGTCTCTCTGAAAATGCTGGGAGGGGGATGATCTTGACTAATCCTGGACATTTGAAACAGACGCCCATTCACGGCGCTTCCTCTTTTCTGTCCTCTCTGTCCTCCTCTGGGCTCATCCTTGTTTTCCTGTGGCCCGTTTCAGACCCTTCTCTGCGACCCAGTCCACTTTTGCAGAACTGCATCCTGTACTTCACTATAGCTCTTCCTCCTCGCTGTGCTCCTCCGCGCAGTAGTGTAGTGTGGTTTATAACGGCATAGTGTGTAGTGTGGTTTATAACAGCATAGTGTGTAGTGTGGTTTATAACAGCATAGTGTGCTTATAACAGCTTAATGTGTAGTGTGGTTTATAACAACATAGTATGTAGTGTGGTTTATAACAGCATAGTGTGTAGTGTGGTTTATAACAGCATAGTGTGTAGTGTGGTTTATAACAGCATAGTGTGTAGTGTGCTTATAACAGCTTAATGTGTAGTGTGGTTTATAACAACATAGTATGTAGTGTGGTTTATAACAGCATAGTGTGTAGTGTGGTTTATAACAGCATAATGTGTAGTGTGGTTTATAACAGCATAGTGTGTAGTGTGGTTTATAACAGCCTACTGTGTAGTGTGGTTTATAACGGCATAGTGTGTAGTGTGGTTTATAACAGCCTGCTGTGTAGTGTGGTTTATAACAGCATAGTGTGTAGTGTGGTTTATAACAGCATAGTGTGTAGTGTGCTTATAACAGCTTAATGTGTAGTGTGGTTTATAATAACATAGTGTGTAGTGTGGTTTATAACAGCATAGTGTGTAGTGTGGTTTATAACAGCATAGTGTGTAGTGTGGTTTATAACAGCATAGTGTGTAGTGTGTTTATAACGGCATAGTATGTAGTGTGGTTTATAACAGCATAGTGTGTTTATAACAGCATAGTGCAAACAGTGGATTATAACGGCGTAGTCTGTAGTGTGTTTATAAGAGCATAGTGCATACAGTGGATTATAACGGCGTAGTGTGTAGTGTGTTTATAACAGCATAGTGCATACTGTGGATTATAACTGCGTAGTGTGTAGTGTGTTTATAACAGCATAGTGCATACTGTGGATTATAACAGCGTAGTGTGTAGTGTGTTTATAACAGCATAGTGCATACTGTGGAGTATAACGGCGTAGTGTGTTTATAACAGCATAGTGCATACGGTGGATTATAACGGCGTAGTGTGTAGTGTGTTTATAACAGCATAGTGCATACAGTGGATCATAACAGCATAGTGTGTAGTGTGTTTATAACAGCATAGTGCATACAGTGGATTATAATGGCGTAGTGTGTAGCGTGTTTATAACAGCGTAGTGCATACTTTGGATTATAACGGCGTAGTGTGTAGTGTGTTTATAACAGCATAGTGCATACAGTGGATTATAATGGCGTAGTTTGTTTATAATAGCATAGTGCATACAGTGGATTATAACGGTGTAGTGTGTTTATAACAGCATAGTGCATACAGTGGATTATAACAGCGTAGTGCGTAGTGTGTTTATAACAGCATAGTGCATACAGTGGATTATAACGGCATAGTGTGTAGTGTATTTATAACAGCATAGTGCATACTGTGGATTATAACGGCGTAGTGTGTAGTGTGTTTATAACAGCATACTGCATACTGTGGATTATAACGGCGTAGTGTGTAGTGTGTTTATAACAGCATAGTGCATACAGTGGATTATAACAGTGTAGTGTGTTTATAACAGCATAGTGCGTACTGTGGATTATAACGGCATAGTGTGTAGTGTGTTTATAACAGCATAGTGCGTACTGTGGATTATAACGGCAGTGTGTAGTGTGTTTATAACAGCATAGTGCATACAGTGGATTATAACAGTGTAGTGTGTTTATAACAGCATAGTGCGTACTGTGGATTATAACGGCATAGTGTGTAGTGTGTTTATAACAGCATAGTGCGTACTGTGGATTATAACGGCATAGTGTGTAGTGTGTTTATAACAGCATAGTGCGTACTGTGGGTTATAACGGCATAGTGTGTAGTGTGTTTATAACAGCATAGTGCATACAGTGGATTATAACGGCGTAGTGTGAGTGATGAACTGTGCTGTACTTTATGGGTTGTGACGAGCAGGAAGAGTAAAGTCGGGGCTCTTTCTCTCTCAGGGGGACCCTCTGCCTCCTGCCCTGGTGGAGCTGGTGAAGAGCAGTCCCATCTCCTCCATTCAGGACCTGCAGCTTCTGCTGGCGCCTGACTCCGTAGGTAAATCTGCATCCCTACACTGCACTGAGATGCACCGACACACTGATGCACTGAGACACACTGCCTCAGACACACTGCGACACAGTGACACTGATGCACTGAGACACACTGCAACAGACACACTGTGACACACTGAGACACACTGACGCACTGCGACACACTGCCACAGACACACTGCCACAGAATGACACAGATACACTGACAAACTGCGACACGCTGCCACAGACACACTGCGACACAGTGACACAGGTACACTGACGCACTGCGACAGACACACTGTGACACATTGACACGCTGCAGCATGCTGACACAGACACACTGCGACAGACTGACAAACTGCGACACACTGCAATGCACACTGCTACCATGGTAACACATCCACACACTATGAAAAGTACTAAATGCACACCTGAAAAAAAGACTTGTCGCAGGTGCATAGGAGAGACACAAACTGAAGTAAAATTGAAAAGAACTCTCACAGAGTGCAGTAGTTCTTCTCATTTACAACACATTCACACACCGAAATACACCACCAACCTACAAAGCATTAATCTGTAAGACTGAGCCGCTGTTACGCCCCGTGAGCAATGCGTGCGTACCATGCGCCTAAATTTAACCTTCTGTGAGAAAGCATCTCACTTACCCGCACGGGTCCGACAGACAGATTCATGGGATTCATGGAAGCAGGAAGTGGCTTTGATTGGAAGTCTCTCAGAGTAAGCCTGGGCTGGGAGCTGTTCCCATAGTTACGTGAGAGAGAGTGGCATGAGGAAGCCATGGCACAATGTGGGCGGCCTTGAGCAGCAGCCGTACAGAGAGGCGCATGGCAAGGCCACACCATTGTTCTCCCCCACGGTACCACACCCCACTCGCACAATGGCCACCGCAGTCATATCCATGTCTTCACTGTCCCGGACTGTACAGTACAGGCATGGACAGACAGTGGGACTAACGCAGACTGACTAATAGACGTTGTGCGGTTTGGACCTGCGGGTACACGCACATTTAAACACATACTACAAGCGCCACGTTTATGTACACGCACACGCCCGCATGCGCTATACACGCAAAAACATGTGCTTGAAATGTGGAGATTTCTCAATTGTCTGTTGTGCAAAGATATCAATTTTCTTCCGGTTAGCTACATGTTGTGTAGCATAGGCAGAAGGGTGCCCATTATGTTCGCACTGTCCTGAATCTGCTTGTTCTGCAGTATCAAGCAGGAAACAGACCACACATTAGAAGATTACTCTGTTTTATACTTTTTCTAATGTGACAGTTAGGTTTATGATGGGTAAAATAGAAGCTGTAAATTAAAGTCCTTTGTTGTATTCAAAATAATTGAATTCAACCAGGGCCCTTACTTTTAATGAAATGCTTTAATGAGATGTCCGCAATGTTAATTTGGCCACATTAGACCCCATAAAGGAAAAATTAGTCAGCTGCTAATGGGTGAGTCACCGAAAACAATTAAAAACAGCCTCCCCCCCCCACCCCCCCTTTCCCACAGACGATTATACTCTCATTTATCTTCAGTCAGCCACGTTTGTGACAGCTCACAGACAGAAGGCTAAAAATAGCCTCGATTGTTCAAATAACAGTTTCCTTTGTGTTCTGAACAATGTTTCAATGTCAGACTCACACTCACTGTCCAGAAATGCAGTTTTTATAGCGCCCATTATTATGTTGATAGCCTTGTTTGAAATGGAGTTATCAGATAATTAACAGTCTCTAAATGACCCAACCCCACCCCTGTTTCTCTGTCTCTTTCTCTCCTCCAGACGAGGACTCAGACAGTCAGACATCTAGGCGTCGCCACACCAACAGCACTTCCAAGCGCTTACCCAGAAGCCTCGGTGAGCCCTCCTTCCCCTACTCACTCACTTACTCTTTCCTTCTCTCTCTCCTCTCTTCTATTTAATTCTCTCTCACTCTCTCTCATGTCTGCCTCATTGTAATATTAGTCAGTGTGAAAATTATTTGCACTTTTGCAGTGCAATATTTGCTATAATATATCATGGTTGTACACATATTATATAGTTTATGCAAACACACATGCACATACAAACACACACACACATATATATACACACATGATATGACCGCCCCTCACTGCTGGCTGCTCTCGCTGTTAGCCTGATGTTATTTCCCATTTGGGCCTTGTTTTATGTGCGTATGTACAGTGTGTGAAAGCGTGGCCTCTCTCTCCCCTGTCTCAGCGGCCGAGCAAGCGCAGCAGGCCGTGTGTAAGGTGCGCACGGAGGTGCTGGAGGTCACCCGCGACATGCTGGACCGCCGCAACGCCAACTTCATGCTGTGGCCGCCCTGTGTGGAGGTGCAGCGCTGCTCTGGCTGCTGTAACTCCAGGGCCATTCAGTGCGTCCCCATCGTCACCCGCACCCGTTACCTACAGGTACATACACCTCACCCACGCGTCCCTATCATCACCTGCACCCGTTACCTACAGGTATATACACCTCACCCATGCGTCCCTATCATCACCTGCACCCGTTACCTACAGGTATATACACCTCACCCACGCGTCCCTATCATCACCTGCACCCGTTACCTACAGGTACATACACCTCACCCACGCGTCCCTATCATCACCTGCACCCGTTACCTACAGGTATATACACCTCACCCATGCATCCCTATCATCACCTGCACCCGTTACCTACAGGTATATACACCTCACCCACGCGTCCCTATCATCACCTGCACCCGTTACCTACAGGTACATACACCTCACCCACGTGTCCCTATTGTCACCCGCACCCGTTACCTACAGGTACATACACCTCACCCACGCGTCCCTATCGTCACCTGCACCCGTTACCTACAGGTACATACACCTCACCCACGTGTCCCTATTGTCACCCGCACCTGTTACCTACAGGTACATACACCTCACCCACGCGTCCCTATCATCACCTGCACCCGTTACCTACAGGTACATACACCTCACCCACGCGTCCCTATTGTCACCCGCACCCATTACCAACAGGTACATACACCTCACCCACGCGTCCCTATCGTCACCTGCACCCGTTACCTACAGGTACATACACCTCACCCACGCGTCCCTATCGTCACCTGCACCCGTTACCTACAGGTACATACACCTCACCCACGCGTCCCTATCGTCACCTGCACCCGTGACCTACAGGTACATACACCTCACCCACGTGTCCCTATTGTCACCCGCACCCGTTACCTACAGGTACATACACCTCACCCACGCGTCCCTATCATCACCTGCACCCGTTACCTACAGGTACATACACCTCACCCACGCGTCCCTATTGTCACCCGCACCCATTACCAACAGGTACATACACCTCACCCACGCGTCCCTATCGTCACCTGCACCCGTTACCTACAGGTACATACACCTCACCCACGCGTCCCTATCATCACCTGCACCCGTTACCTACAGGTATATACACCTCACCCACGCGTCCCTATCATCACCTGCACCCGTTACCTACAGGTACATACACCTCACCCACGCGTCCCTATCATCACCTGCACCCGTTACCTACAGGTATATACACCTCACCCATGCGTCCCTATCATCACCTGCACCCGTTACCTACAGGTATATACACCTCACCCATGCGTCCCTATCATCACCTGCACCCGTTACCTACAGGTATATACACCTCACCCACGCGTCCCTATCATCACCTGCACCCGTTACCTACAGGTATATACACCTCACCCACGCGTCCCTATCATCACCTGCACCCGTTACCTACAGGTACATACACCTCACCCACGCGTCCCTATCATCACCTGCACCCGTTACCTACAGGTATATACACCTCACCCACGCGTCCCTATCATCACCTGCACCCGTTACCTACAGGTACATACACCTCACCCACGTGTCCCTATTGTCACCCGCACCCGTTACCTACAGGTACATACACCTCACCCACGCGTCCCTATCGTCACCTGCACCCGTTACCTACAGGTACATACACCTCACCCACCAGCACTGTCTGTGGACTCTGTATATATACCACTAATCACCCACCAGCACTGTCTGTGCGCCCTGTACGTGTAACAGCACTCACCCACCAGCACTGTCTGTGTGCCCTGTATATATACCACTAATCACCCACCAGCACTGTCTGTGTGCCCTGTATATATACCACTAATCACCCACCAGCACTGTCTGTGTGCCCTGTATATATACCACTAATCACCCACCAGCACTGTCTGTGTGCCCTGCATATATACCACTAATCACCCACCAGCACTGTCTGTGTGCCCTGTATATATACCACTAATCACCCACCAGCACTGTCTGTGTGCCCTGTATATATACCACTAATCACCCACCAGCACTGTCTGTGTGCCCTGTATATATACCACTAATCACCCACCAGCACTGTCTGTGTGCCCTGTATATATACCACTAATCACCCACCAGCACTCCCTATGGGTACTGTACGTGTACCACTACTCATTCACCATCACTATCTGTGGACCCTGTGTATATACGGCCACTGTGGGTACGTAGTGCATACCATCATGCCAATAGGATATCTGCGGGCACTAAAAGCACCGCTCAGTCGACCTGCACGCTCAAGTATATGAGTCGTATAGCATACGTTACTCTTCCAGTTTGCTCGTCAGTCTCATAATTCATTCTTCCTGGGCTGATGCCGTCATTCTGGAACCCCCGCAGTGCATAGCAAGGATATTACATATCGTCTATTTTTACCACTGGGCATTTGACACTCAAAATTAGATATTTTGACGACAATTCCAGTGAGTCACTTTGCTCAAGGGGTACAAGAGCGGGGAGCCCTGCGGAATGGAACCTGCAGCCTCCTTGTTACGTGAGGAGATAACCTGCAGTAATGCCTGCGCCCCTTCTCTGACAGGTGTTGAAGATCCAGTATGTGAATAAGAAGCCTCACTATGAGAAGGCCGTCATATCCGTCCAGGACCATGTGGAGTGCCGCTGTCAGAGCACCGCCCCGCCGCCGGCTCCGAGGACCACGGCCAAGAAGCCCCAGCATGCAGTGCAGCCCCAGCGGCCGCCCCCCAAAACCCCGCCTCTCAAAAAGCCATCCAAGGAGGAGCTGCACAAGCAGGACGAGCTGAAACAGAACCAGAACCTCCGGCCGGACCACAGGGACTCCCAGCATGCCCTGCGGCCGGACCACACGGACTACAAGCGCGTCCCGGCGCAGCCGTCCACCACGCGGACACCCGCCACGCAGACGCAGACGAGTCGCTCACCCGTCACAGAGCGGAGGGCACATATGGAGCAGACTCCCCTGCAGGGCGGTGGCGAGGGGAAAGCAGCGCTGCCCACGCAGGAAACGCACGGAGCCCGCAGAGACGAGGGAGAGAGGAAACCGCCGCATCGCAGCGGCGACGGCAGCGCGGTGCGGCCCCACGTGGAGCTGCAGCCACACCCACACCCCCACAGGCAGAGCCCCAACCTCACAGCCCAGGAGAGACCCATAGTGGAGGAGGGGAAGAGCAGGACACACACACACCACACACAGGCTGGCTTTCCCCTACAGCAGGGCAGCGTGGCACACAACCATGAACACAACCACAATCACAGCCAGGACCACAACCACAATCACAGCCAGGACCACAACCACAATCACAGCCAGGACCACAACCACAATCACAGCCAGGACCATAACCACAATCACAGCCAGGACCATAACCACAATCACAGCCAAGACCATAACCAGGACCACAACCCCAACCAGGACCACAGCCACAGCCAAAATCACAGCCATGACCATAACCACAATCACAGTCAAGACCACAACCAGGACCACAGCCACAACCAAAATCACAGCCATGACCATAACCACAACCAAAACCAATCAGAGCAAACACAACACGCCGTCGAGCAGCAGAAAGATAGAGAGCGTCCTGAAACGGAGGGAGGACCATTACTGCAGCTAAACCTACAGGAGAAACAAGAACTTGTACTGCTTCAAAGAAAACTGGAGCAGGAAAAAGAGCACGTAAAGCAACAAGAAGAATTACAGCGACATAGTCATCATCATCATCATCAAAAGCACCATTTACATCTTCAAGTGCAGGTGCACACAACCACACAAAAACCAGGTGATTTCAAAATGTATTATATCTGCGTGTGTTTGTATGTGTGTGTATGTGTGTTTGTGTGCATGTATGTGTGTTTGTGCATGTGAGTGTATCTGTGTGTTTGTGTGCATGTATGTGTGTTTGTGCATGTGAGTGTATCTGTGTGTATGTGTGTTTGTGTGCATGTATGTGTGTTTGTGCATGTGAGTGTATCTGTGTGTATGTGTGTTTGTGTGCATGTATGTGTGTTTGTGCATGTGAGTGTATCTGTGTGTATGTGTGTTTGTGTGCATGTATGTGTGTTTGTGCATGTGTGTGTGTGTGTGTTTGTTTGTGTGTATATGTATGCATGTATATGTGTGTCTGTATGCATGTGTGTATGTGTGTGTGTGTGTTCCTGTGAATGTGTGTGTAAATGTGTGTGCATGTACAGTATGTTTGTGCCTGTTTGAAAATGTGTGTGTGTGGATGTATGTGTGTTTGTGCGAGTGTATGTGTGTGTGTGTGTGTGTGTGTGTGTTTGTGTGAATGTGTGTGCATGTACAGTATGTTTGTGCCTGTTTGAATATGTGTGTGTATGTGTGTGTGTGTGGATGTGTGTATGTGTGTGTGTGCATATGTATGTGTGTCTGTGTGAGCGTGTTTGTTTCCTCTTGCCGTTTCCTCTCAGTTGATCATATAAACGTATGTGTCCTGCGATTCTTCTTCAGTTCCCCGGACACTAGGCATGCAGAGGAAATGAAATGCATTGTCAGGGCCGGCCTCTGGGAAACAGGCAAGCCCCGGCAGCGGCCCGTCACACACACTCATGTGCTTTTCTCATTCTCTCAGTGACGTCGGCGCTGACCACAGCGAGGCCGCCCCCGACCAAGCGGGCCCCCACGCGCCGCGACCCGTTCCGGAGGAGACTGCGCAAAAACAGGCGAAGGATGAGCAAGGCGGCGATGAGGGCCATGCTGATGTAGAGAGAAAACGTGCAGGTGAGATGGAGAGAGGGGGAGATGTACGCACGTGGCACCTCTAACTCTCATACATGTAATGTCTTCACATAAATTACAAGGCTTCATGAACAGAATAACGGGGTGGAGTCACCCTGTCAATCATTCTCAACAAAGCACTATGATTGGTTGGAATCACTCATAACATAGTGGAGGATAGCTCCAGTCGTCCTGCGAATCATAAACCGCCATACAGTTTATACATGAAAGATCATATTTACATGAACTAACCGTTCATTTGTGCGCTTTAATTAACCATATGCATCTATCTCTGTTTTCTCCCACAGGGTGATAATATGGACATTTCTCCTTGCTGCACATCCAAAGGTGACCCTGAAATATTAGGGCATGAAGGAAATTGTCTTCTGGGTAGACAATAGCCTCTCCATTTCTCTGTAATTGTTGTTGATATATTTTTATAGTAGAAATAATTTTCAACGGTTTACATCTTCAGATTGTAGATTGTATGCTCTGTGACAACGACAACAGTAATAACAGCCCCAATAATGGTTTGATCAAGAAACAAGCTCGACTGAGAGAAAAAATGCATTTCAAACTGCACTAAATGTACTGTTAGTTAATGTAAGGCAAATACCATTGATAAAGGAGTAGCACAGTACTACAGCTCCCATCAGCCACTGTGCTTTTGATCAGCTGGAGTCTCAGAAGCTGATTGGGCACAGGGCATTTGATTGTCCCATACGGTTGGGCAGTCTGTGCATTCTGCCCTTAACTGGAGGAAGAAGTGACGAGAGGCTGATAAACTCGCTGGAGTTGACTAAACCAGCTGTCGTCCTGATCCGACCCCCGTGGAGGATCTAGGACTTCTATGGTGCCTGGATATGAAGCTCGCCGCTATGCTGCAAACAAAGGAGGCCTCTAACTTCTACACCCTCTACACCCTTATGAGTATTCTGGCCTTTGACTGGGTTTGCAAAAAGATGTGGTTTTCCTCAGCCCTACGTCTACATCCAACACTGAATAATCCTTTACCGAACAATATTAGTTTGATGTGGAACATCGAGAGTCATGTGATGATATGCAGGTTATTTGACCGTCCACACTGGTGCCCCTCATGGGAGCTGTGTCAATGTGACAAGGGGCAGGACTGGACTAGACTGGACTGGGCTGGCCTGGGCTGGATTGGGCTGGTCACAGGCCGGCAAAATGAGCTTACGCCCATGTGGAGAGGCAGAGAAAGTCAAACCTGCTGAATCACAGGGATGAGGGACGAGAGAACCCTGTTAAAAGCACTGAAAACCAAAACTCAGGACTACAAGAGAGCAAGAACCCACACATGTAGATAACCACATGCATAATGTGCTCAATAATGTACAGTGATATATATATATATATATAATTATATTATTTTTGGTTAATATATTTTTTATTTAATTTAAGCTTGACACTGGAACTCCCAAGGATTGCATTCTATCGGTTGGAAAAAGAAGACGAGAGGGCAATTGCACTGGTCTAATTTAGTTAAACACTTGTGCCAAACTTTTTAAAGTCAACACAGTATTAATGCAGCGCTGGATGCCACAGTGGACAATAGCATTGAGGCCAAATTACAGGTGTGCATTTAGTATGAGGTAAACTGTACATTAGCATCGGCCTCTGTCTGGGTCTTTGACTTCAGAACCTTCCCATAGTGCATTTGGAGAAGGGACGCCACTGAGCTGAATTAAGCTTGAAATGCATTTTAAAAGATTTAACTGCACCTTTTCGCTGCTGACTATGCAATAGGATGTCTTTACATGAACCCCAATAAAACAACAACAACAACAAAAGGAAGGACGTTTCCAGGTTAAGAAGTAGTCACGATAGCAGTCGTTTCTGTGGAATTATTGATATTGCCTGGTTGCCAGATAAGTAGGACAGAGCTCAGTGTTTTCCACATTGGCCCGTTTTCAAAGAGATCAGAAGACTGAAGTGCCCTCCAAATTTAGCACACGGGATCCTACAGAAAAAGGCACATTACTAATGTACAACCCCATGTCAGTGAATCTGCATCGCCAATGACACACTCTACAGCAGGGATACTCAAATGTGGCTCTCAAGGTCAGTAGTACTGCAGGTTTTCTCTTCTGCCTGATAGTCCATAGTCCAATAATATCACCGATTGGCCAGAGATTAAATGCAGTCTCTGATTAGAAGGGAGGAATGAAAATCAGCAGTAGGCTACGAGTATCCCTGCTGTACAGCTTTCCGGACATTGTGATGACCTCTAAGTAAGACCGCTGTTGGAAAGAGAGAGAAACCAACCGCTGTAAACCGTACAATATTCCTGTTGCTGAACACTTTGCAGTAGGGCAGGGACTGGAGCCCTGTCCGTGCATATACTGCGGGTCCAGTGCGGGAGCTCTCGCCAAACGAGGCTGCGAGCTTCTGCGGTGCGCTGCCGTAGCCGCGGTGAGGGGACTGGGAATGAGCCGATTTGTATTTTTAAACTCCGCGAAAGGTCACGTACTACTGAAGAACCGCCGCGGTAGTCGCACTCAGCGTTCTCCTGCTCCCTTTTCCAGTCATTTCCGGCTTTCTGCTCGGGAAAAACGGAGTCGCCGAGGCAGCCAATTGGAACTAAACACCGGACAGTGTTGATTGTCTGAAACCGCCGTGGCGGTTTGTGTCTTAACGCCGGTTTGGAAGCCCTTTCTATGCCGGTCAGAAAAGCAAAAAGGCTGAAATCTCAGCTGTTTGAGCTGTGAGCAACCATAAGGTCAAAACAGTTAGCTAGCCTAGCACTGTATGTAAATGTTACAGAATATTTTCTCTGCGTATTGTATGTTTTAAGTTATTTAAAAGGAGGTCATTGTATCTCCTTGTTTTTGTAATTAAATGTTGTTTTTTTAATGTTAATGTTTTATTATAATGAATGCTATTTTTATTGTTATCATAAAGCCAAAATAATATTAATATAAATATGTTGTGTAAGATGTCTTCAATAAACTGGACAGTTTTTTTTAACAATGAAGTCTTAAATCCCATACACGGATACATGTACACACACACACACGTCTGCATATTTACTGAACATGTAAACACACACATGGGTCTTAAAGACGGTATGTTTATGTACAATTCTTACCCATTAGACAGAATTACTTTTACACATTTCTATTTTCTTCTCTCTTCCCTTACCCAAAAGTTCCACCTTTTTCAAATAGTTAATGTACAAAGTCCCATGGATTTCATAAATATTTAAAAACATAATTAAGCCCTTTTTTTTTAAATTAGCCGTGTGCAAAAAAAGACGTGATAAAAATAGCAAAAAGATGACAGGCCCGAGGTCTTTATCAGGGGATATTAATTATTAATGAACCCGTGTTTTGTAGACCCCTTTCCTTACTTTTCATAAAGTATTTCCTGTTTTTAGTCTGTGGATGGAGGCTGCTGATAGGATGTTTTTAGTCCAAATTATGGTCAGAGATAGCTTTACTCAGCTAATGTCTACATGACCTGTAGGTTTTACATACACATCAGCAGGGCATTAGCTTATAAAATGTCTCCACATTGAAGCAGAGTTTATGCTGATTTATGCTGATGGGAATGTGTGTGTGTTTGTCTGTTTGTGTTCTGCTCTAGTTACAGTCTCAGAGCGTGGCTATTGTTGCTACTTCACTGTAGGTTGCTGTGTAGCCCATTGTGTACGGCTATGAAGTCATGGTCGGTTGCCACAGAACAGGCTGTGCCTTCAACACACGGAGCTATCGGGTGGTGAAACTAAACGGGAGATGGAGAGAGATGGGGCAGAAGTGAGGGGCCAAAAACCAACTGACGGAGGGAGGTGTGTGAAGATCAGGAAGGGGTGATAGAAGTACAGAGAGAGAAAGAGAGAGAGGTAGAGCACAGAGGGGGAGAGACTGTGATACAGGATAAGAATCAACAGCACTGTAAATGGTTTACCCATGGTGTTTACTGTACTGTATAAATTGCACTCTGATCTTTCACTGGGTGGCAGAGTGAGTTCAATGCTCGTTCAGGCCTGAAACTGGAGCGTCAGTTCCAAGCGAGTGAATGGAGCATAGAGGCCTAGGTGGCATCGGCACGGACTTCTGCCACAGCTGGCGAGCGGACTGCTTCTGCTCGGCAAGCCGAATCCCTTCTACAAATGAAATGGCCTTGAGCTGGAACACACGTCACTTTTCCTTTCCAGTTTTCAGTTTTACTTTTAATGGACTGCACTTATATAGCGCCTTTATCCAAAGCGCTTTACAATGGCCTCTCATTCACACACCAATGGCGGCAGCTGCCATGCAAGGTGCTAGCCTGCTCATTGGGAGCAATTAGGGGTTCAGTGTCTTGCCCAAGGACACTTCGACATGTGGACAGGAGCCAACCCTGCGATCAGCGGACGCCCCGCTCTACCTCATGAGCCACAGCCTTTTCAGTCTTGAGGGAGAAAACTTTTTCAAAACCATTTTCTCTGAGGAAAAAAAGTATTTTTGCCAATTATCCCATCATCTTAAGGCACTTTCATCCAAATGGAACTTTTCTTAATGAAATTTAAACTTTAATCTTACTCTTAAATTTTTCATGTTACTGTACTTCAAGGTTATTTGAAAACTAACCCTTAATATTGCACTTGTGTTTGATGAGGAACTTTTATTAACTGCTAAAAAACCTTATAAACAAAAGGGATTGTGTCTTTATTGGACCTTTAAACCAAACACTCATATAGACATTGGACTTTACAAGGGCTGATACCGAAATGCCTGATATACCCAAAGCATTGAGCTTCATTTTGGAATGGGACCACCCTATATCTACCACAAGGGCGTTACATAATGTATGTTGTCGAGCTTTTTTGAGCACACACAGGCCGTGGATCGGACGCGCAGTCTAGGGAGGCGCGGAACAACGCTGCATGACTGAACAAGTCACAAAAGTTTATTTTCAGGATTTTTGATCATGCAGAAATGCTAATGTGAACAATTGGTGCGGGGAACATTCACTGCGTCGACCTCACACACCAGTGTAAAATCTGAACCACACACTCCCTCCGAATTCAGCACCGGGCTGACATTCTCCTGAAAGGGAGGCTGTTCATCTACATTTAGTAGATGTTCTTACCTAGCTGTCATGTGTCTTTACTTATAATCCATTTATAAGCAGAGGGGGGGGTTAAGTAACCAGGGTTTACGTCACCAGTGACTAATTAGTACAGGATGACCCCAGACGCGACATTCTACCCGGGACTCTCTTGAAAGTGACTCAACGTCAGAATCAGAACACCTGCGTTAGTCCCAGTTTCTACACACCCGCGCGCGCCTCCCGTCAGTCTCTTTCTGTCTCTCTGTTTCTTAGCCTTGAGCCTCTTTGTGTGTCTGCAAACAGGCTTTCTCTCTCTCTTGTGGAATGCGCCCTTCATCTCTCTCTCTCTCTCTCTTTCTCTCTCAGTCTCTGGGGTTAATTCTTAAGCTGGGCTGAGATAATTGAACCTGGAAACATTTCGGGCCTTTCCTCTCTGTGTCTTTAGGGCTGCATTTGTCTCTGCTTGTATTGTTGTGTCAATATTATCCGTCTGTCTCAGTTTGTCTCTGACCCTGTAGCAGTTTCTGGCTCTGTCTTGGAGCGAAACTTGAGGTACACCCACTTGAAAAAAACAACACAGATTTTTTGGGGGGGTATTTCTTTCTTTCTCTGTATGGTGACATTGTCAGTTCTGGCTCGTAATTGGCGAAATGGGACAAAGTCTTAATTTGGGCTGTATGTCTGATATTGTGCCTCCAACGGCATCTCTCTCTCTCCCTCTCTGTCTGTCTGTCTGTCTGCTGGGTGCTTGTCCTAGAAATACCCTCTCTATCAACAGTGACATTTTCAGCAGTGAGACAGTGTAGCAGTGTCAGTCCGTCACAAACAATCTGCTATCATTCTCTCATTCACTCACTCCCACTCCCATTCTATCTCTTTTTCTCTCTCTCTTACTCTCTCTCACACACACGCTCACACATGCACACGCACACAGACATGAAGCTAATCCCTTCCTGTTGTGTTATTTCTTATTAAATTAATCTTGTACTGTGTGTCATTTGTGTGTACATGTGAGACAGAGAGAAAGTGAGAGAGAGATAGAGGGGGGGGGGGGGGTGGGGTGGGGGTGAGGGCAAGTTGAGTGCAAATTTTTGATGGAACAACTTATTCCTGTGCTTCATTTTTCAAGAGACAACAGACACCGCCTAAAATAACCAAAGTGTGGCATAAAAACATAGCCATTACATTCAGTGTGTTGATCAGGGGAAAAACCCAGCGACTCACTCTTGTATTTTGACCCAAGACGCGCTGAACTTGCAGGATATAGAGGAGGACGATGCAAGGCCGGAAATGAAACGTTTAGGATGTTTATTCCCTTCAGGTTCTCCTTCTGAGTGGTGCTACTGCAGCACAACCTTCTCCCGAATCAAAGTGCTTAGTCAACGTAAAATGTGTTTTGTACACAGTACTGCTGCTGCACCGAGTGAAGCGAAAGCACACCATTCGAGAAATGAAAGCGGAAACCAGCGTTGGCCATTTCCTCAATGTTTTGGTTTGGAGAAATGAGAAATTTTCTGCGCTCCACCCTTTTCCTTTGGTTTTTCGAGAAGACGCGAGTGACAACTGTGTATCTGTCGACATCTCTTTCACACAAAGAAAGGCTGGGCCTGACAGCAAACGGCGCGAGCACGAGGAGCTTGTTCCTCTTTGCCACGTCTAATTTTACACCTGCCGCCATTTTGAAAAGGGCCACCGAAATTGCGAAAGGTTTTCCGCTTTTGTTCCCCACACGTCTCCCCGCATCCTCTCTCCTCCACCGCAAACCGGACTCCCCTTCTCATCCCTCAACAGCAGCAGAATGGCATTTCGGGCAGTCTTCTGCCAGCTGGCAGCGTGTGGAGGCGTTGCCTTAAAGGGATCCAAAGGTGCTACTTCAAACATTGGCAGCACATCACTTTTGGCTGGATAAAAGTGTGCCAGGGGCTAAGTTTGATTTCATAAACACAGAGGATGTGCTGTATTTTAATACACCGTTTGTCTTACAATATCAGTTACATTTAGACTGAGAACCAGTAAGGAGAGTTACTCGTTTAAAAAATGAACGTATGTGGGATTTATTTTCTGCCTGGCCCTTGTGAGTTATCTGGGAAATGGACGTTTGAGGGAAGGAAAACAGACACACATCATGAGCTCGACTTCCCTTCTCTGGCGTCTCAGTCCGCTGAAAAAGCAAACCCTCGGGGTGCTATAGAATAGGTTTAATAACTTATGGCTTTAAGTAATAACTTATTGTTTCTTTATCTCCTCACGAGGCATATACCATGTACAGAAGATGTAAATATGAGTTTCATTTTCCTGCAAGCAATGAACCTTTAATTCAAAATCTGCTGCTTGCCCTAGATCAGGTCAAAGCCTTGCAATTGTTCACCCAAACCTATTGTAAATGGAGGGGAAAATTAGTATGTGTTACGTAAGTATTTTATGTTTTTTTCAATGTGACAATGTCCAATTGCAATTAGTGGCTGGTTTTATTTTTTTAATTTCAGCCTTGACCAAAATAACATTGACTGAACAGGAACAATATATGAGTTACAGTCTACCGTGCTGGAGCCGCCAATATTCCAGCTGCAGTATGTCGCTCTGCCCGAGCACGGCTCAGTCTGGTCTGGATGTCGCTCTGCCCGAGCACGGCTCAGTCTGGTCTGGATGTCGCTCTGCCCGAGCACGGCTCAGTCTGGTCTGGATGTCGCTCTGCCCGAGCACGGCTCAGTCTGGTCTGGATGTCGCTCTGCCCGAGCACGGCTCAGTCTGTTCTGGATGTCGCTCTGCCCGAGCACGGCTCAGTCTGGTCTGGATGTCGCTCTGCCCGAGCACGGCTCAGTCTGGTCTGGATGTCGCTCTGCCCGAGCACGGCTCAGTCTGGTCAGGATGTCGCTCTGCCCGAGCACGGCTCAGTCTGGTCTGGATGTCGCTCTGCCCGAGCGCGGCTCAGTCTGGTCTGGATGTCGCTCTGCCCGAGCGCGGCTCAGTCTGGTCTGGATGTCGCTCTGCCCGAGCACGGCTCAGTCTGGTCTGGATGTCGCTCTGCCCGAGCACGGCTCAGTCTGGTCTGGATGTCGCTCTGCCCGAGCACGGCTCAGTCTGGTCTGGATGTCGCTCTGCCCGAGCACGGCTCAGTCTGGTCTGGGACGCAGACCAACGGGACCTTCTCTCCATCATTGGTGATGTACCTGCTCCTCTGCTGTGCGTCCTTTATCATGGACTGTGTTCCTGTGTTCCTCTCTCTCTCCCTCTCTTTCATTCTTCATCCCTGTCACACCGCTTTCTCCTGTCCTCCATTCACCCATCTGTCTGTTTTCTGCCTTCTCCTTCAAGGTCCCTCACACCATTGCACCCCCTCCCTCTATCCTGCTCTCATCTCTCTGATTTTCCCTCTCTTCTCCCTTACGTATTCTCTCTATACCTCACCCCCATTTCCACTACTGACCGTATTTCACTCTTTCAACAATTCAATCCACCAGGTCAGTCTCTGCTTTCCTCTCATCTTTCTCCCCCTTTCCCAATCTTCCTTTCTACTTCATTCTTACCACCCCTCCACCTCTCTCTCCATCTTTATTTCTCCTTGTTTTTCTCTCTCACTCTGTAGCTCTCCTTCCCTCCATCTGTTTCTCTACTTCGCCCTTACTTTCCCTGGTCAATAGAAATATCCGTCTAATTCTATCTACTCTCATTTCTACCTGCTATAGCGCACCAACTACATCCACGTATGTACAGCAATAATGACAGCACTAATGACCACTTTCCCAGTATTAGTTACCACCCTTTAAATCATCATTGTGGGTACAATTCCATCCATCTATATTAACCTCAAATGCAGTTCCATTCATTCATTACATATATCCACCTCATTTGTCTCACGTATGGGTGATTTAATGTTGGGACAGGTAGAGACACAACAGTGTAATGGTACTGTGCTACACATTTACCCTTGGGTACTAATAAAGAAACCTTGAACCTTCAAGATTCAATATTTTTTATTGCCGTGTATGCAATACTTTGGCAGTGTTTTTCTCAGCAGAGTGTCTTGCCAAACTGACTGAGTGCTGCTGCACAGCCTTATGGGTAGAGGGGTGTGCAAACAAGTCTAAGATATTACACTTCAATAATTCGACTCATATTCTAAAAAATGTGTTTATAATGTGAAAGTCATTGCATTGCAGTGGCACAAACACATCTGTAGCTACAAATGAATTACGCCTGTGAAAGCAGACACTAAGAGAAGGCCTTCAGTCTTGGAAAAACTTACGTAAGCTCCAGGTGTTGCTGTTTTCCACCTTATCTAGTGTTCACCTCCTCGTTCCCCCGTGCTTATTTACCACAAACCACTGGGACAGCCGGTACACAATAGCCCCGACTTACCCCCCTCTCGCACCAGGAACAATGGCATTTCTACAAACGAGTAAGAGGTCAGGAATGCGAGTGTTGTTGGGCAGTGTGTCGGTCATCAAGGACTGTAGATCAAGGGGCCGGGGAGAAAAGACGTTTTTTTTTTTTTTTACCATGTCTGTTGAGATCATGTTGTCAGTCGTGAAAAATGCTGATCCGAGCGTGTTTGTGCGCATTTCGCCACGTCCGCCTCCGCGTGCCGTGGATCTCCATGTCTGCACAGAGAGGTGATGCGTGGCAGCGCCGTGTGTTTTCAACCCAACAGACAGGAAGTGGTACCTAGCGACGGGATGAAAACACAGGAAGTCCGAGCTGCGTGCTTGGAATTCCAGCATTGTCTTGCCGCACTGACACACGCTAAGGCGGACAATGACCAACGCACATTCTGACACTGCGCTGACACACAAACACACAGGCGCACTCACGTCTATGATCTTATTTGGCTAGGAGTGACAAAATGACAGATATGAGCCGTAATACTTGACAACAACTCAGATGTTAGACACAGCCACTACTCACTTTATAAATATATTTGTTTTTATTTTCATAGGGTCAGAATTATTGCCTCTGTAAATCATATCTGTAAACCTGTGTTAGGGTGTTTGGACAAAAAGTAATTGGTCCTAAATTACAATTACTAATCATAATGGTTTTGTAATAACTAACAATACAATGGCTCATAATGTGCACTTAATTTTAGCCTCTAATTAATTTAGCCACTTCTTGGGCAAGTTTTACAAACACACTATCTATGGCTCATGCACTCAGGCACTTTATAAACACAAAATTATTGTTACACTCTCACAGGACGGTGTCAGGAAAAAAAAAGTTTCTACATTAACATAATGTTTAATATTGGAAAATGTGCTATAAACACAAGCCTTGAATACGACCCTTGCTGGAGAGTTTTATGAAGACAAACTCTAAAACAGGTAGCTGGTCTCATTTTATTCTTGGGTCTATTCATTTATTATTCATCATTATTAATCCGTCACATCAATGACCCCCCCCCAATTCCCAAAATAGTACTGAACCATTGTCTCACCCCATTATTCTTCATTCCACACCTTCATTATTGTTAGTAAAATGTCATAGTACCATATGCTTCCCCACTGCTCTTGTCCTGGCTCCCCTCCTGCCACCCCTCACTTTCCCTATAAAACTCAAATGTGAGTATGTCTGTTCGTCCGTTCATTGTCTTCCTGGCCACGTGATTATTCCATCCTTTCAGTTTTTTACTTTGTCACTGTGACACCGGACAGATTAATTCCCCGTTACCAGAGCCCCGACCCGGTGATCACACCGCGGCCAGCGCCGTTTCCATGATCGATCGCGCCACCAGAGACGCTGAGGACCACACCCCGCTCACCGAGGCTAAATTTGGGCCAGCAGTCAGTGAAATTGAAATGACACGTACACGTTCCTGTCATCGCTATTCCTGCACTGCTCGTGTTATCTATCGACGTGGTGATTTGATTCATAAATCCTTGGCATATTGAGTCCCTAATACCACCCCCCACACACACTTCTGAGTGAAGAAACTGGCCAGCCACACACACCCCCCATCCTCTTGCATCCAATTTGTGAGCCCCGGTGGGAACGTAGAACAACATGCAGAGCCAATTTTCCACCGAAAAAAACCGAAATGACCTCCGATACCCTTCGTAACAGATCTGTCAGAGCTTGATTTCCAAGCATTACCTTGTGAAAACAGGAAGGAGATTACAGCACTCTCAGTTTTGACTTTAACTTGTTGCCATGGCAGGGGTGGGCTGCGGCAGCACCCCAGTCTTGGCTCTGCATGCTGTTCTATGTTCCCACCGGGGATCACAAATTGGATGCAAAAGTCTCCCAAGCCGTGTGCCAGTAAGGGTCTGCCTTAGGGGGTATAGCAGTAACGGGGTGGCGGGGGGTGAGAGGTGAAATCCTGAGGCGTATCGGCAGCTGTTTTCTCCTGCGCCAGATGTTGGCGTACAGAGAGCGATACAGCCGCACGCAGGCATGCACAGACACACAGCCAGCCAGTTTAACAGAATGGCACATTCACAGGGAAAAAAAACAAAAAAAACACGCATTCTCACGGAGAGAAACGCACAGTGCTAACGGGCATGAATGCGCAAAAACACGCGGCGGACACAAAAGCGGGCTTTTCCAAAAGAGCAAAACAGCCGTAAAGATGTCAGAAATACTTTTTGACCAAAAGTTATGAATGCATTGCGCATGACGCAGTTATTGGAAAAAAGAAAAGGACACAATGAGATGACATTCAGTGAGAAATGCGCAGAGATAAAGAAACACAAGTGGTCCAAACTCTGAAGAATATATTCTCTGTCTTTCGTCCTTTCCCTGTTCTTCCCTCCTTCCCATCGCTCTGTTGGTGGTATAAAAGCAATCACGCAACACACACACACACACGCTAACATACACGCACACACACAAACACGTGCAGGCTCACACATGCCTAAGAACACAACACAAACTCAAATGTGTGAATTTCAGTGGCGTACCATAGGCTGTAAAATAGGCCTTACCTTTAACGGATGATCACTCTCAATCTGTTTCCGTCTACTTTGGCTGATTGTCAATCAAACATTTGATTCGCTTAATAAGCGAGACCAACAAGTAAATGATTAGGCTACTCATTTATTTTGAGACAGCATTATTGTTCTGTGCATTATAAACTTGTTGCGTTTTTCTACATTTTTGATGACGTGTTATCATGCAGATTTTGACTTTTAAATGCTCCATATTTAAATGTTCAATGTTTTGTAGATTCTAAATACATTTTTCTAGACTTAATTATGCATTGCGCTCAACAGTTTCCAGACACTTAAGAGGCTGTCCTCTTTAAATATGCTTTCTCATGTTTAAATCACTTTGACTAATTTGAGTGCCGTCTTAAATTTGATTACCTTCCTGAATGCATTCATATTATTGCCTGATCCTTGTTAAACAATCCCAAGTTAGTTATCTTTGTCATTGTCATTTCTTAATCATTAGCCTATAGGCTACATATTGGTCTTGATTATTCAGCAAATTAATTGTTTGATTGTTATGCTACTCAAGCTAAATAAACGGAAACAAGTCTAATGCTGTAGCCTATACATCGCTTTTTCCAGCGCACCAGTTATCAATATAGATATATAATAATTCAGTGCACATTTTATGACACAAAAAAAATGCTAGCACAGAAAAACTTGCTCTATTCATTGATAGCTATTTGTTATTCAGTTAATTGCTTGATTGGTAAAAACTATAAATAGAAACAGAAGATTAATATCCTTATAAAGATAATGTTAGCGTAAAGTTTTACAGGCCGACGGTACGCCACTGGTGAATTTGGGGTTTAGTGTAGCAGGGCCTTGCACTGCTATTAAGTTCTACCAAATCAGAGACCTCAGACCGGTAACAGAAACCAACACCTACAGCTTATACGGGAGTGAGCCCTGTTGGTCTAGTGACTTTGGCATGGCAATAACGAGACTTCAAAAGTGTACTACTCCCTTCTATGGGTAACGGTTTACTTTCAAATACACATTCGCTGAGGAACATCGCCACCTGTGGACACAGCTGTGTAACTACCCAAACTTTTACAACACGGGGCCACCCTAAGAGCTCCAAGTGACAGAACTACTGCCAAATAAGGTTCAGTCGTACACTATGATTTAACATTTTTATATATGCTAGTGTTTTGGGACGTAGAAAAAAAACCGAAACTAGTTATAGTTATCAAAGTTTTTATTTGTTTTAATAAAAGTCTGATAAAGTATAAACGTAAAGTATTAAGTATAAAATGTACGTATGTTATTGTGAGTGAAAAAAACAATTTAAAAAAAAAACAACAAAAATGATAGGGGTGTAAATCTTAGCTATAAATGTAATATTCTGTAACAGACACCACTGTTTTGAAAACTTATATATGAGTAATTATGTATCAATATCTGAAAAACTCTTCTGCCATGTTCAACACGAATGTTTTGGATTCAATATTTCAAATTCTGAATCGGTAGCACAGAAGACTTATGAGAAAGAGTTCAAAGAGTTTGAGAGTTTTAATGTCTATGACATCACTGACATCAATAGTATTATTTTCGGCCAATCAGCTGCAGACACTCTCCCCTCTGTAAGCAAAAGACACTGAGCTTATAGGATCACCACTAAGTTTTTCAAGGGCCGTTTGTCCACTTGCCACATCTTTCCATGGGATATTCTGCTATGTTCTCACGGAATTTAACACCTTCTGTGTTTTAATGCAGCTTGGCAGTTACCAAGTTGAGACTGTTATTTTTATTTTACTGCATCGTATTGTTTTGGTGTTGGACTGTGTTCTTCAATTAGACCATTTCCAGGATGGTTCACCCAAGCTGTTCTGTACTGCCCTCTGCAGGCGAGGAGGTGAAGGACAGCTCTTTCTCTCCGTGTCCCGCAGTGGGGGAAGAGTTCCGTTTGAGTTTTTCATAATCCTCTTCAATGTCCTCCAGCCAGCCCTCTCTGTTATCAGCCAGATCCTTTGATATGCACCCTCCAGGGGGTACAGAGTTGGGTGCAGTGCCCCTTTCGGCTGTCCCTAGATCCGGTAGTAGGCAGCAGTCCAGATTTTTCTGGATTACACCTGAGTGGATATTAAAGGGGATGGGCATATAGGGGTAGGGATCCATATCCAATGGTTCTGGGGCTGAAGGCAGCTCTATCTCTGATTCCGGAGGTCCCAACAGAGGACGGCGATTGTGAATGCACATGCCCTGTACCTCCAGTTCACTCACAAACCATTTTGGGGACACATCCTGGGCCAGGCTGATTTTAGCTGAAGGTACCACATACTCAGTCTCACACTGGAGAGGTGTTTCCTGGGAAGTGGGCACAGATGAGTGAGAGGCGCTACCCTGCAAGCGGGGCCCACTGACAGTACCCTCACTTTGGGGCTGCAAACCAGGGGAGCACAAAATGTCAAGGCCACTCCAACCCGTACAGGAAACGTCTCCAGGGTGTCGCCCCCCGGACAGCCTTTTAGGATTAGTGGCTACGCTTGACCCCTGCCATTTGTATGGTCCATCTTCCTCGGTGGTAGTCAGCCACAGTTGCTGACTGGAATCTCCCGATGCACTGGTGCAGAAAATGAAAGCCGCAATACATTGAGTAAAAACACCCAGCCATTATACAGCTATCATTTACTAATTTTTCAGGAACAAAGCTATTGTTTCATCCAAATTTTTCATGACTTGGTAATTGTTTTGACTCTCATGCCATTCAGTAAGTGAGTGTAATGGGGTTAATGTTTGCTCAAGCACACTGTTTCTAATTTGAACTCAGGTCACAATACATTATAAGGTACCTTATGACAGCAGGCATCCATATGAAAATGCACCTCACATGTTTTCATAACTACAAACGGTTATCAAAACCAAGGAAGTCAACTTCTCACTTCTTAAACCTCCTACAAATCCCAGAATCCACTGCTCCTCCTCTCCTTCTCACTGGAAATCACACTGTTATTGCTCATTCTTCTTATAAAATCTTGATCCGTTAAATGTCCACAGATTCATTCCATGTGCATACAGCAGCTAAAAGATTTTATTTTTTTTAGTTTTAGATTAAGCCTGCTTCTCTGTGTCCCAAGCCGGATTGTGTCTTAACTGTCAACAGTAAACTTGCAGCGATACAGCCAGATGGGGTGAATGTGCCAAAATCAAAAACTCTCAAAAGCATAGTAAATGCCACCTGCATGTTTAGGAATAGCAGAAGGGAGGAGCGCTGCTTGACTGTCTGGGTTCCATCAAAGTATTTCCAATGAAAGTCAAGGCACTCTTCCATAAAAAATAAAAAGCCTTTATTATGTTGGCATATCCATACAGGACCGTTAAGAGTTCTGTCACACTAACGCGTTTCGACGTTTGCCTTCATCAGAGTGTGTTTCAGGTAGGGGAAAGGGTAGAAGCCATATACAAATATAATTCATTAAACAGGTGCGTGTTTTTAAAGCGACAAGCACCCAAAATAAACACACAACTTATAAATACTCGAGGGAGTGGGACGGAGTAAAAGAATGAAAAACAAGGAGAGATAGGGATGAACGTACAGGTATGTGTAAATATATATGCATGTACTGTATATAGTACAAAACATTTTTTTAACACAACACAATTACAAAGATATATTAAATCCAATGTAAATGCCAGATAAGCATATAGTCTAGCAGAAAAACACAGCACATGGCTACACAGCCAACCACAAGGAACTTCCAAATGTGGACACTGTAATCACTGCGAAAATGTTCAATGTTGCAAAACCTTTGTGGACGAACAGACTCTACAACATGAAATCATTCATAAACTGCAAACCGACATAAATTGTGTACAGATTGGAATGCCCTTGCCACCGTTTTTATATTGGACGAACAAAACGCAGGCTACAGGACAGACTTTGGGACCACAAAAATGCCATACGCACAGCCAATAAAGACTAGGCTATGGTAGTGCATAATGCAGCAGTCCATTATAGTAACAACTCCGCTTCACTCAAAATGATTGGCCTTGAAGCCATCATGGAAACCATAAGGATTGGTGATCGCGTAAAACAACTGAAAAGGAAATCATTCAGGATTTTACAGCTAAAAGTCACTAAATTCCCAGGTACGAATGATAAATTGGATTTCACCCCTTTTCTTTAAACTCCCCTCCTTACCCTTCCTGCCTCACCCTCTTACTTGGCCTTTAAAAGGCCCTTTTGTCAAGACAAACTTTGGGACTATACGCTTATTAATTAATGATATTTGCATATGGCTCCTACCCGTTCCCCTACCTGAAACAGACTCTGATGAAAGCAAACGCCGAAACGCATTAGTGTGTCACAACTCTTAACTGTCCTGTATGGATATGCCAACATAATAAAGTCCACCTGCATGCTCTTCAGTGGTTCATTAGAGTAGTGGAAACACAGAATTTGCTTATTTGAAAGCTTTAGTGTCCAACAGTCCCTTAGGGAGTGAAAATATCCCACGCTGAGGTCAGAGCGTGACATTCAACTGGATAGAAATGGATGTTTCTCCACAGTGAACCGAATTATTATTTTCATTATGTACAGTACAGAGTATACATGAACTGAAAAACTTACGGTGGACTGTATGCAACCATCTGGACGCTCTCCAGCACTTCAATCTCACTGACAAGGGCTCTCTCAACCTCTTTCTCAGAAGCGAATCGGCTATTTGTAGACTTCTGTATGAAGAAAACACACACAAAAATACACACACGTAAAAAAAAACATGCACACAACCACTATACAGCATTTTTATGATTATTTAAATTGTTTGACTTTTTTGCAGTCCATTTCAAATGGGAATTACCAGTGTAGACACATTAATTAATGAATATCCTGGCATTGGCAATCTCATAACATGGTCAGGAAAGAAATTAATTTATTTGCCAATTAACACAAACTAAGTAGAATCTGTTTTTTCCGCACGTCTCTCCTCGACACACACGCGTACATGGTCATCCCGACATTTATAATCCCCCTGCATAATGGATATCCAAATCTGGCCCTCAAATCCAAATCCGGCCATGCTTTTCTGTCTCCCAGGTAATTAACTGAACAATTAGTGCCACTTGGGGCCAGACTGTCTTCACACCTGACTCCCAGGTAAAGAGAGGGTGGAAAACCAGGAGTTCTCAGACCTTGAGGATCTTGATTTGAACACCAGAGCCCTACATACACGCATGACATCATCAGGGCACAGTGCAGTGCCCTTGGAGCAGTTGTGGGCTTCAGTGCCTTACTCAAGGGCACTCATGACATCATCAGGGCACAGTGCAGTGCCCTTGGAGCAGTTGTGGGCTTCAGTGCCTTACTCAAGGGCACTTCAGCAGTGTTGGTGGGTACCGTAGGTATAACACCAGCTACCCTCCAGTTACCCTCCTAGCCCAAAAATATCCCTCCTGGCCATGCCAGGGATCGAACCACCACACTTGTTGTCGTTTTGGCTCTTTTGCCTGTAAGACACCACCCATGGGAGAGGATCCGGGCAGAAGAGGAAGAGTTTGATAAGTGATGAGATGAAAAAGATTTGGGCAGCGAGGAAGAGCTGCAGCAGACGGGCGAAACCCACCTTCCTCATCTCCTCCAGCACTTGACTCTTGAAAGGGGAAGGAATGGACTTCTCCCACAGCTTCACCCCCCTGAAAGGCGAGATAAAAACGAATGTGCGGTTAATCATACCATGGCCATTACCCCACTCTCAATGACTGAGCATAAAAGCAAGAGGAACACGCGTCGGCTGTGGCGGGCGGGCCAGGTACCTTCGACAGGCAGGAATGGTGAGCATCAACAAGATGATCGCTGCACACATCCCCATGACATGGAACAGGATGGTGGAGAGGGACCAGGGAGCTGTCAGTGTAAATAAACAGATGCACGCACACACACGCATGCAGAAACATGCACGCACACGCACGAACACACCCCACACACACACGCGCACACACGCATATACACACACGCGCACACACAAACACACACATTAGCATATGCAACACTCCACTGCTAGTATAGTAATGACACAGGCACTGTCATGGCCCCCTCCACATTGGGTCCATCAGGGCATGTGACAGACGGCCTCCCGCTGGGGGGGGGTCCTGAGTCACCGTGGTTACGGGTGTCTGATTCACAGCTTCCTTATTAGCGCTAATGATGACGGGAGCGCCCTGCCACCAGTGCCTAATTGGAGGAGATTAAGATGGATGCTGTGTTCACTGCACACTGTGGGGTTATACAGCACACTCTGCTCTCTTTCCCACCCACCATTGGGGGGGGGGGTCTGTCTGCGCTGAACAGGAGGATCGGGAGTCGGGAGGTGTGAGGTGTGTCTGCACTGAACAGGAGGAGCGGGAGGTGTGATGTGTATCTGCACTGAACAGGAGGAGCGGGAGGTGTGATGTCACCTGGGTGTGTGCTCCAGCGTACGGGCTCTGTCCAGTCAGAGGGAGACCCCTCATACAGGTGATCCCCGGGGGTGAGCAGGGCGCGCACCTGGGCTGAGTACTCCGTGGAGGGGAGCAGAGAAGATGTATGGAAGTTGTGTGACCAACCACCCTGAGAAACGCTGCTGTAAATCATCTCCTTCTGCACGGGGAGGAGGAGACACATATATTTATAAACAGTTTCATAAGCAACGTGGAGATTAAAGGCATTCTCTCTCTCTCTCTCTCTCTCTCTCTCTCTCTCTCTCTCTCTCTCTCTCTCTCTCTCTCTCTCTCTCTCTCTCTCTCTCTCTCTCTCTCTCTCTCCTCTCTCCCCTCTCTCTCTCTCTCTCTCTCTCTCACCTCTCTCTTCATAAATATTAATAATATACAGTTTAGTCCATAAGTGGGAAGTATTTGGACAGTGGCAGTGATTGTTGTTGTTTTGGTTCTGTACTCCAGCACATTGGATTTGAGATGAAACAATTTTTTTTTTTTTTTTGCCATCTTTAATTTAAGGGTATTTAAAGATATGTCCATATCCAGTGATCAATGTAGTAATTACAGCCATTTTTACATATAGCATCCCCATTTTAGGGGTCCAAAAGTAAAATAATATGTGAAATAAAGTATTAATAATATTATTATTATGGGGGAGGGGCTTGAGAGGCAGAGTAAATCTGAGGGAAGCGGAATAATGGGTGCTGGTTGGTGAACTGAGGAATACACTCCAACCTGATGGACTGACAAGGAGGCATTTAGTACAACAGGCAGGACGGGCAGACAGACAGTTACTCACTCACCGGCGTCTCTGATCTCCAGTAGCGCACCTGGAAGGAGATTGGCAGTTTGGGGGAGTTTGTGGGGGTCCAGCTCAGCACCCAGGCTTCCCCCTGCTCTTGGACCTTCACAGGGGCTGGGGGGTTTGGGTGGACTGGTTGAAGTTGAGAAAAAAAAAGTTAAACTTTTTTACACAGTTACACAGTTTGCCACTGACAGCCTTTTTGCGACGCTAACCTGCAGTGCCACAACTGAACACTAGGTGGGAGTGCTGATATGCAGCTAAATCTTCATGCACAGCAAAGAAGCTGATGCCATTTGCCGGACAAACAGCCCAATCGTATCAGCGAACCCTGGATATTGCATTTATTGCACACTGCCCTTTAAAATGCAGAGGATGTCTTCATTCCACTATTTTGCCTTCAGGGGAATAAAAGTTATATCCTAGTAGCCTCCACCTCAAATGAGCCAGGTGAACAGCCATAGCCACACTCTGTCTCTCTCCAGGGACATAAGACATGTCTAGCTGGCAGCTGAATGCAGCCCAGGGGGAGAGAGGGACGCAGATGTTGAATGAAGGATGGAGAAAGAGCAGCACTCACTGTGCTTAGGTGACCAGAAGGCTCTTTTGTTGTATGATGGAGTGAGCTCCACCAGCAGAAGCTCAGGCTGGGAGACAGAGAAGCTACAGTTGAACCGCAGCACTGAGACGCTGGTATCTACACTGACAGGCGTGTCAAAACAGCACCACTGAGCCCTTAAAGAGAGAGAGAGAGAGATTATTATTATTATAACAATCCATTATTTTGTGATTGCAGAATTTTTTGTTGATTGCATAATTTGTCAAACTGTGTGTAATGAAAAAAAAATAGATTGTAATAATGTTGATTGAAGCTAAACCAGAGAGAGAATACAGTAAGATGGAGACAGAGACAAGAAAAGGTATTGTACACACACACACACACACACACACATGCATAGACACACACAGACACACATACGCACACAAACATGCATGGACTTGGACACACACACACGCGCACACACACACACACACACACTCACGGTGAATTGGCATCTGTGCGGTAGGAGAGATAGTAGGTGACAAACTGGGCGAGGTCCGTCTTCAACTCCCAACTGCAGCTTACCATTGCCTTTCCATCAAACTCACACTGTAGGTTGTAGGGGCCTGTCACAGAGATGTATGAAACACACAGCTGGTCACAGGGGCCAAAAAGCATAGGGGCTCAAAAACATACAGTGCAAGTCAGAGCGGCTCTAAGACTTTGACGAAAGACACACTGATGTTTAGAGGGGCCACGTATAGGGGCCAAACACACAAACATGTACTAGTGAGCCAGGTCCCAGTTGCTGCCAGAAAAGCAGAGAACTACTCTCACCTGAATGCTAAAAAAAGCAGTCAAGAGAAGTTCACAAATCTGTGAAAGTGAAAATGGGCCGAGCCGTTATTACCAACCCGACCAATGGGCCGAGCTGTTATTACCAACCCGACCAATGGGCTGAGCCGTTATTACCAACACGACCAATGGGCCAAGCCGTTATTACCAACCCGACCAATGGGCCGAGCCGTTATTACCAACCCGACCAATGGCAGAGCCATTATTACCAACCAGACCAATGACTCGCTGATGTGGAAGCACTTTCAAGCAATTAGTCAACGTTGTGACCCAGTGATTTGTGGTGAAGACGGTGAAACGCGTTCAGGCGAAAATCCAGCGACATTTGGTTGAAACGTGAAAGTTTTCTAGCCGACTCGGGCGTAGCCAGACTATATTCAGGTAAAACCTGGGCTACACTGGGGTTAACCTAGTCCGTTTATGTCAAAAGGTCTCTTAGATTTCCACCACTCTTAGATGTCTAGAGTCCAGCTCGCTGGGAAGCTAAGAAAAGAGAGGTGCCTATTCATGGTCTATTAGAATGTGCAGGAGGAAGCACTGTTACAAAAGGATGGGAACCTCTGCAAGACAGGGGAACGGAAATCAAAGCACAACAGCACAGCAGGAACAGGAACAGTGCTCCAGAACAACCAAAAAAAGCCCCCATCAACCACACAAAGACCTGAAATCAAAGTTACACAAGCAAGCTTTTAAAAAAATAAGGAAATGTGAATGCAGCGGGCATGTGATTTAATCTATAAATGCGCTGTGACAAACACAGAGGGAAATGGTACGGTGTACAGCGCATTGTCCCAACTGTCATTGGGGGGTTCTTAAAGTGTCACTTCCCCATCACTGTATACCACATCTACAGTATATATTGAGTTGACTGCTGATTATTAACCAGTCTCAAGTGAAGATGTCATGTCATACGTTCTTCCTGTCTTTAAAGGGATATTTCACCTTGGTGTGACAAAAGTAATTTTGTGGAACCTACCCCATTATATTTGTATTGTGTGAATACTAGCAACATCAGACGTCCCTGCTGACCGTTAACGGCCTCGCCGTTAGTCCCGTTTGTCTAGGGTCCCCATTCACTCCCATTCATTTTCGGGACCTAACCAAAATGAATCGTTTTAAAGCACAAATTAACTACGGCTGATAATACATCGATAAAAGAGAGCACGACGGTGAAAAGGTACGTGTTTGTTTTGAGTTTATAAGATGTTGTCACGTTTAAATTATCTATAATAGTGGGACTATTTTCGTGTTTGCTACTGCATAGAAATACAACAAGCCGTAGTTGGATTTTTAGTTTTATTATGGTGTAAACCGACAACTAACGATAGCCTACTACAGTTGGTGAATTGTGAATCCTTATCGTGCACAAGGATTGATCACTGAGTTAAAATAACAAAGCTTTTTGCCGGATCTTCTTTTTCTTTTAAAAGGTAATAAAACGTTAAAAATACATTAAGTAACAAAACAAACACGTACCTTTTCACCCTCGTGTTCTCATTTATCAATGTATTATCCGCCGTAGTTAGTCAGTGCTTTTAAACATTTTGGTGAGGTCCCGAAAATTAATGGGAGTGAATGGGGACCCTGACAACCGGGACTAACAGCGATGCCGTTAACGGTCAGCAGGGACAGCTGATGTTGCTAGCATTCACGCTATGCAAATATAGTGGGGTAGGCTCCACAAAATTACTTATGTCACACGAAGGTGAAATAATCTCTTTAAAGCCAAGCGTTTTTTTATCTTCATGTGAGTGTGAGCCCTCTCCCCAAGAGCTGCTGTGCATTTTTAAGACAGGAACTCCCTCCAATTTGATGATTTCACACTTTTGATTAACTTCCTTTTTCCACTCACTGCTAAAGGTAAAGGATAATAGACACCAGGGGCTCTATCTTGGCGATCTTGGCGCTTGGTCTAAGCGTATGGCGTAAAGTCAATTTAGGGTGTGCCCAAGTCTATTTTTGCTAGTTTAACGGCGTTTTTTTTTTTGGCGCTAAGCATGACTCAACGCGCAAATGGGCTGAACATAGTCTCTTCATTAATTATATGTGTGTCTTGGACGTGACATGCAATAGACCAATCAAAATGTCATATCCCATTCCTTTTAAAAGACTGCTTTTTCACCTTGGCGGATTGCTTGATGGCGAAGCAGACATGCTCATGCGTGCTTATTGCGATCAAGAAATAGGCTAAATGGATCAATAGTCAAATATTATTTGGCCTATGAGTTCCCGGTAATTACCGACAGGGCTGTTATTTTACTAAATATGTGCGGTTACATTTCGTTAAAAGGACCTGCAACAGCTGAGAATAAGCTATCGATGGCTTCAGTCTCACCTTAGAAAACGCCAAATTAGCCTGCTTGTTCAAGAAATTTCATTTGATTATGCAATGAAAGTGTCAAACATCAATTCCATGAGGCTGTTCTCATGGAGTTCTCGAAGTTCAAGCTTCATCCGAAGTTCATTAGGCTACCTGCTTAGTAATATTGATTAATAACATAAATACCGTTATTTTGTCTTAATTATTTCACTAAATACAATAAAGCTGTCAGGTTGACAACCCATATGTTCACTCATATTTCCCCTTGTTTTATAATGTCCTGCTTATGGAAATGTGACCAACCTGTTTTACTCGTAGCATAATGCTTCGAAACAATCCACTTTAAGACCGTGAAACGTGTGACTTACAGCAGGGGAAACAGAGAACATGCAGCGCACATGCAGAGAATGGCATTAAAAAAATTTTTTTCATTTCTAATTCGACGCTTAGTTCTCTTCTCGTTTTGTTCAGTTATGGAATAACAGGTGAAATCAGCTGGATTTTAATAAGCTGAGAGTATGGAAACCTTGTCACTGTAATTAAAAAAATATGAAGGACGAAGAATTTGAAGGTTCAAATTCAGTTAACATGGTGACATTTATCTCCGTTGTTTAACCGTAGGCTATAGAAAAAACCTTATGCACAGCGAATCCGCTGTAGCTTAGGCTATTTGAAAAACAATAAATGCAATATTCACTGGACAAGGTTTTTCAGTCAAAACCATTCTATTGCTGAAAGCAATTTAATTTGGCATTCCCCTTCGCTGAGGGACAGGTAGTTATGTGGTCTATGACCTATGGACAGTTTTATTATTATGCATTTTTTTATATATAGTCTACACAATAATAATATTTCACATTGTAATCTTGATATTTGTAGTCATGCTTGTGCGCGCCCCTGTGTGTAACAGACAGGAGGGTGTACGCGCGTTGTGCACACGCCTATGTAGACGCACTTATATGTGCCGTTAAAATAACATGTAAACAACTGCGACATGACTTTAGACCAGGTTTGTGGTGGTTTTAGCGCAAGCGCTTTCTGCTGCCTCAAAAATAATTCTGGCCACTCCTCATCTTAAGACCAACACGCCCAGTTCACTTGTAATGGGCGCAAGAATACGTGCTATTTAAACGACGTGAACGCAAGGCGTTATAATAAACCATGCGCGGGATGTAAGATAGCAAACACACGTGCATTTGGGTTAGCGCCGCTTAGCGCCGGGTTTAAGATAGGGCCCCTGGTATTGGTACAGTGTTGTCAGTATTTGACCTTCATCAAAAATAAAACTCACCGTCTTCGGTCTTCCACTCCACCAGGGGGCTCCAGTCACTCCACAGCCCCTTCGCTCCTCTGCCCCTCACCCTGGCCTCATACAAGAAGCCAGGCATCAAGGAGTCTGATTCAATTACTAATTCCTCCCCAGAAACCTCCACAACCTGAAAAAAAATAATTTAGATATTTTAAAAAATTCAAAAACATCTCAGTGTGTGTTTCTCATTATCTGCACCAATCTACATCCAAAGTCTGTCAAACAATGCAGACACACACACACACCTACACAAATACACTTACACACACTCTCACATAAACACATACACCCTCACACATACACACACACACCTACTCAAACACACACACACACAAAATACGTTATTTTTTATTTAACCTTTATTAATGTAGTGAGGTTCTGTTGAGACCAAGGTCACTTTTCCAGAGAAGCCCTGCCACAGACAAGCAAACATCACAAGGCACTATATTTACCATCCATTCCTGGCCCAGTCGCCTGTAGTTCACTTGGTAGCTCAGAGTTGGGTAGAGGGGCGAGGTGGGAGGGTAGGAGGCCTTCCAGCGTAACACCCTGCCCCCGTCCACCACGGCTCTTTGGGACAGGCTGTGGGGGGGTCGCACTCTCACTGCACAAAGCGCAAATCAAAAGAGCTAATGACAAGAGCGGGGGCACTTTAGCCAAAGAGCCAGTCTCAATGACACGTACAAATCCCGCATCTTTATCCCTGCCTGACAAAGGAAAGATTAATCACAGGGCGTAAGCACATAAGGGGAGGAACAAAGAGAGATCGGCCTCCGCCGCGCGAGCGGGACTGACCGAGCTGGGCCGCTGAGAGGGTTTTGGAGAGGCCAGGAGAGTGACGGGTCTTGAAGAAGTAGTGGTCCATGTTTCCGATGGCGAAGAAAGTGGTGTTGTACTGACAGCGGACCTCCAGCCGGCCCTCAGGCAGCGGGACAGGGGGGGCATAGGGCTCACACTCGGACTCGCTGATAATGAAACAGACGGCGGGGGGCGAGGGGTGGGGGGAAGATTATACAAAAGGTTCAATGCTGAGCTTTCAGGTCTAATCTGAGTTTTCAGCCTTGATGTGTGCCGCCCCCAAACCACCAGTTCACTCTATACTACTACTCCATCCCATCTTTCCCCTTTCAGCCCTTAAAACCCTCTCTTCCATTAAATTGCCCCTGCCTTGCTATCCCATAAACCAAAAGAGCTGATTGTTTCTATTCTTGCATCTGCATCACGCACATGCACACGCACACGTATGCACCACCTCAACTCCTCCCCTAATCCACAACTCTCTCCATGAAAGCACGTGTCACCACCAGGTGTCTTCCCCTCACCTGTAGTCCTCCACGTCCAGGTGAAACAGAGACAGGGGGGCTTGCGAGTGTGTCCGCACGCTCTCTCTCCAGCTGCAGCGAATGTGGGATTTGTAGTCATTGTTGCACTTCAGGGAATCCAGCAGAGAAGAAACTGCACAGGAACATATTCAGAATTAAGTAAAATCTGATGGATTACAGTTCACTCTGAAAGAGTACATTTAACTGAAGTGTACACTTAACTCTGATATAGTACATTTTATTCTGATACAGTACATACAATCCCTACTGGACTAATATAGCCTTTGTTAGGGTTGAATGAACACTGGATACCTTACTGTGTGGAGAGGGGTGAGGGTAAGGAGGGGGGGGGGGGGTGGCGATTTAAGTGGCGCGTGTCAATCAAACAGAAATCAATGAAATTCTCTGCAGAACAAGTGAGATGAATGCAGTTCTCCCCAGAGAAGGTGAGTATTCTCACAGTGCTGTGCAGAGCAGTTCCCAGGTGCAGAGGCCAGCGCAAGGGCAGGGAGAAGAGAAGCACAAAGGGCCCAGGAGATGAGCATCCTGTGTCTGGGGATGAGACGGGAGCCGAGACCCTCTGGGGACGGAGCTCCTTCCAAGGTCCGGAATGACGTGGGTGGTTCAGCCCTCAGCGCACGTGCAGTTCACAACCTGAAAAACGACAGTTGCGATTGGCTTCTTTTTCTCACGTTTTATTTTTTTAAATGGTCCTGGGATTCTATAGTCCCAGTGTGGTCGTATACAGACATGTTCTGGTTTTTGTTTGTCAGGGTTGCCCTATAAACCCATAGTGGAAGTGGACTTGTCATGGTTTTTGGCAGCCTTCGCTGGTTTCTGTGGTCGTTCTTTCTTTTGGCGGAGTCGGGGCACTCTATCGGATTTTCTATCTTCCGTTTCAGGGTTTTGATCTCGCCTGGCTATTTATCCTTGCACCTGTTTTGGGTTTCCTGTTGGCTATATATAACTCAGGGTTTCCGCTTTCCGGTGCTTGATATTGTCTTTGCTATTTGACATAAAAACCGGTAAGGTATAGGTAGTTACAAAGAGACCTCTTCACTTATAAGCTTGCTTAAGAGATACGAGGGACTTGCTTGTTAGCTTCATTAGAGTTTTTCCTTAGTTGGATTTGTTTTCTCTTCTGTGCTTTCTGTCCCTCGTTTTGGTTTGCACTTCATTGAGACAGATTGCCTTTGTTTACTTTCTTTGCTTGTCTCTCCTGTGCTCTCCCATATTGAGAGTGAGAGACTTCTTTTCTTTTCCTGTTTTGCTTCTCGTTTGTTTTTATACCTCTGTTTATATCGCTTACTCGTATTGTAAGCGAGAGGTATTTTCTTTTCTCTCGGATCTCGAGTCTGTCATGGATCTGACCTTTCTTCCCTTATCTCCACGTCGTTTTATTCGTCGTTATCGTTTACCGGTAATCTATCGGATTTTCCTGTGTTCCGTCACGGGTTTTGCTTTCACCTTGTCATTAGTGAGTTCACCTGGCCATTAGTGAGTTCACCTGGCCATTAGTGAGTTCACCTGGCAGTTAATTCCGCTCACTATTTATACCCCGCTTCCGGACTCTCTCATTGCTTCCATGTTATTCCACTTAACATTCGAGCCGGTAAAGAGGTATAAGAAATTAGTCAAAGCTAGTTTTAAAAACGAAAGGGTTAGAAAGTAGGGTTTTTAGAAAGAAAGAAAGTTTCTTTTAGCTCTCATTGCTGAGCAGAGGCTTTCTCATTTCTTTCATTATATACTCTGACTTACGAGTGCTCTTACCCAGGAAAAGTTAGGGTTGTTGAGTTCTCTGTTTCCTTTAGTTTTCACTCCAATAACGGGAGTAAGATAAGCGTGTCTGCTTATTTCCTTTTTTACCGTTTCTACCGACTAGCGCTCTAACTGCGCTGACTCCAGTTTAAAGGGGTCTTATAGTTTTGGTTTCCTTTGTTCGTTCACTCCACAAACGGAGTTAGATAAGCGTTATTGCTTATTCCTTTGTTTTACTCGTTTAGCGAGCTCCTCGTTTATAGTGCGAGGTTTGTTGTTTCTTCATTTCTAGTTTTCTCCACTACGGATCATTGTCCGTTTTCAGTGGTGTTCTTAGGAACACTTTAAGATTGCCCAGCTATTGCAATTGGATCTCCAACACTCCCATCTCTGTCTCTGACAGAGATCCCTTACAGAACATGGAAGCCACAGAGGAGTTTCCAGCGATAGTTGACCATCTTAAAGTGATCATTGCCACTCAGGAAGCAGCCCTGGCGGACCAGAGAGAGAGTATTCGTGCCTTGCAACAATCACAGCAGGCCTTACATGAGCAGATGCAGCTACAAGCGGTAACGCTACGAGATCTGGTTGAAAACATCCTTACTCTCTCTCTCAGGTCTGATCTTCCTCCAGTTGCACAAACATCTATACAGGCTACCCCCCCAACATTTACACCTGATGCTAGGGAGCCTAAACTCCAACTCCCCTTGCGGTATAATGGAGTTTCTGGGGAGTGTCAGGGGTTCTTAACACAATGTTTAATTTTTTTTAAAGTACAGCCCTCGCGGTTTCATGCACAAGAGTCCAGAGTAGCCTTCATTCTCTCTCTCTTAACCGGTAATGCTCTCGCATGGGCCGACCCACTTATTAGGGCTAATTCACCCATTGTTAGCAATACAGAGCGGCTTATGGCAGAGATGGTGTCAGTGTTCGATCAGGACGTTTCTGGCAAGGAGGCTGCCATGCGATTAACCCGTCTTCGTCAGGGCACTGACACCGTGGCTGCATTCGCCATTACTTTCCGTGCGCTAGCGGGAGTAACAGGGTGGGCCGATGAGCCTCTCTGTGCTCTGTTCCTAAACGCCTTATCGGAAACTATAAAGGACGCCATTGCGGGTATCGAACCACCCGCTACATTCGGGGCTCTAGTATCTACGGCCATTCGGTTGGATAACCGGTTTAGAGAGAGAGACAAAGAGAAGGCTTATAAGGGTTTTAAACAGCACCCACCTTGTTACTCTTCCCCTCATACGCCAGCACCAGCTCACAGTCCTTTTGTAGCTCCCATTAAACAGGAGGAGTCCATGCAGGTTGATAGTTCCTCCATGCACGAAACAAGGGATACTAAGTCCCGTGAATTGTGGTGTAGGTATTGTAAAAGGAAGGGCCATTTAAGGGACCACTGTCCCAAACTTCGGGGGAAAAGATTAGCTCCGCTAGTGGAACCGAGTCGCCTAGCGGGACTAGATTTAAATTACCCTCGGACCTGCCTGTCAGTGTATTTGCGCTGGAACGACCGCCAGATTTCCTGCAATGCGTTTATTGACTCCGGGGCAGTCGAGTGCCTCGTCGATTCCAACTGGGTTAAATCCCACAAGATCCCCACCTATCCTTTGTCTCTACCTCGCCTGGTCACTGCTTTAGATGGCCGGCCCTTAGGCACTGGCACTATCTCCCGGGTTACCGCCGCAATACGCATGCGCGTTCCGTTTCGTAAGCATACGGAGGAGATTCGATTTTTTTTAGTGGATTCTCCAGCTTATCCGCTGGTTTTGGGTCATTCCTGGCTTACTCGCCATAACCCACACATTAATTGGGGGAGGGCGGGTTCCGTTATTCAGAAATGGGGTCCCAAATGCAAACGCCATTGTTATGCCACCAGTCATTTTTTGTTGAGAGAAGGGGGTGAGGATTATACACAGTCTGACTCAGAGAGTGAGGAGAATTACGCTATTAACCAGCAGTCCTCTCATGTTCCCTCCGAAAATGGAGAGGAAAGTTTAGACTGGGATTACTCAGAAGAACGACCTACTGCGTGGCAGGAGTTGACGTCCGAGTCAGATATTGATTGGGATATTCACTCTGTCTCGGACACTGAGGGTGTTGAAGTGGGAGGGGCACTCGAATTCCAGCTGCCGGCTAATGTCCCTAAACAGTACGCCGATCTGGCGGAGACATTTAGCAAACAACGTTCCACTTCACTACCACCTCACAGACCTTATGACTGCGCTATAGAGCTATACCCAGGCACTACCCCCGCTAGAGGGTCTCTTTATTCATTATCCATCCCTGAGAGCGCAGCCATGCGTAAATATATTGAGGAGGCTTTGGTCAATGGGTTTATTAGACCTTCCACCTCGCCTGCAGGGGCGGGTTTTTTTTTTGTTAAAAAGAAAGACGGAGGTCTCAGACCCTGTATTGATTACAGGTCCTTAAATAACATAACGGTGAAGAACAGGTACCCCCTTCCTCTTATGAACTCCGCTTTCGAGCGCCTCCAGGGGGCGTCTGTGTTCACTAAACTGGACCTACGTAATGCCTATAACCTCGTTCGCATTCGCGAAGGCGACGAATGGAAGACCGCTTTTAACACGCACAGCGGCCACTACGAATATCGCGTCATGCCATTCGGGCTCACTAGCGCCCCCTCTGTGTTTCAGGCGTTTATTAACGATGTGCTGAGGGAGATGCTGGAGAGATTCGTCTTCGTGTATCTTGACGATATTTTAATATTTTCGCCCGATATTACCACACATGTCGGTCACGTTCGTCAGGTTCTTGCTGCACTTCTCAAAGCCCAATTATTCGTAAAGGCAGAGAAGTGCGTGTTTCACACTGGCTCTGTTTCATTTTTGGGTTTCATTATTAAAGAGGGTAAGGTACAGATGGATCCGGAGAAGGTTTCCGCTGTAAAGAACTGGCCCACGCCGTCTTCCGTAAAACAGGTACAACGTTTTTTAGGTTTTGCGAATTTTTATCGGCGTTTTATTCGGAATTTTAGTGCGGTAGCAGCGCCCATTACTGCTCTCACTAAGAAAAACCTTGGCAGCCAGTTCCAATGGAATTCTAAGGCAGAGTCAGCATTCTCTGAATTAAAGAGAAGGTTCACTTCCGAACCCATCCTGGTTACACCCAACCCCTCCCTTCCCTTTGTGGTAGAGGTGGACGCCTCCGAGCTAGGCGCCGGAGCCATTCTTTCCCAATGTTCGCCACTTGACCACAAGATGCACCCCTGCGCTTATTTCTCTCGCGCCCTAACATCGGCAGAGAGGAATTATGACGTAGGGGATCGAGAATTGCTTGCGGTCAAGTTGGCTTTGGAGGAATGGCGCCATTGGCTCGAAGGAGCGGAACATCCATTTACGGTCTGGACAGACCATAAGAATCTGGAATATGTTCAGCTGGCTAAGAGGCGTAACTCACGGCAAGCTAGGTGGGCGCTATTCTTTTTAAGATTTAATTTCATTATCACGTATCGCCCCGGGTCTAAAAACGTCAAACCTGACGCTCTCTCGCGGATTTACGACCGTTCTGAGACAGACTCAGTTCCCGAGCCTATTATCGCCACTGACCTCATTGTTGCCCCGGTTATATGGGAGGTTGAGGCAGCGGTGCAGCGAGCTTTGCGCTCGGACCCAGGTCCAGGTGGGGCACCGGCAAACTGTCTTTTCGTGCCTCCTCGTCTTAGGTCGCGGGTCCTCCAATGGGGTCACGCCTCCCAACTCACCGGTCACCCAGGGGTTCATCGAACTAGGGACTTTTTATCCCGGCGTTTCTGGTGGCCTAGTCTGGAGAGAGACGTATGCTCATTTGTCGCGGCTTGTCCGATTTGCGCTCGCAGTAAGGCCTCTCACCTTCCTCCCTCTGGTTTTCTCCGCCCGCTACCTATTCCCACCCGTCCCTGGAGTCATATTTCCCTGGACTTCATCACGGGGTTGCCGTTATCTTCAGGCAATACTACCATTTTAGTGGTGGTCGACCGTTTTTCCAAAGCGGCCCATTTTATTGCGCTGTCCAAGCTGCCCTCGGCACCTGAGACAGCGCAACTTATGATTGACTATGTGTTTCGCCCGCATGGTCTTCCGTCGGATGTGGTGTCCGATCGCGGTCCTCAGTTCGCCGCCAAGTTTTGGCGGGCGTTTTGCTCTCTGCTGGGGGCTTCAGTTAGTTTATCTTCCGGGTTTCACCCGGAGACTAATGGCCAGACAGAGCGTACTAACCAGAGTCTAGAGAATACTCTTCGCTGCCTTGCCGCATCCAAGCCTACCTCCGGGAGCCGTCACCTCGCCTGGGCGGAGTACGCTCATAACACGCTGCGTAACGCCTCCACCGGCCTCTCTCCCTTCGAAGCTCAGCTGGGTTACCAACCACCTCTTTTTCCTGAGCTTGAGAGGGAGGTGGAGGTGCCCTCCGCAGGGTCTTTCGTTCGGCGGTGTCGGTCGGTTTGGAGACAATTGCGGTCGTCTCTTATACGGGCTTCGGCTAAACAAAAAGTTGCGGCTGATAGGCATCGTCGAGCTGCACCATCCTATAGAGTTGGACAAAGGGTTTGGCTTACTACTCGGGACCTTCCGTTGCGGGTCGAGTCCCGCAAACTCGCTCCTCGTTTTGTGGGCCCCTTCAAAATTATAAAAAAAATCAACCCAGTCACATTTCGACTGCAACTGCCGCGCTCGATGCGCATCCACCCCACGTTTCACGTCTCCCGTCTTAAACCAGTACTCGTAAGCCCCCTCGCCCCGGTTGAGAGACCACCTCCGCCTCCCCGACTCATTGAAGGGGGTCCGGCTTATACCGTTCGCCGCATTGTGGCCGAGAGACGTGTGGGCAGAGGGTGGCAGTTCCTTGTTGACTGGGAGGGTTATGGTCCGGAGGAACGTTGCTGGGTCCCATCGAGAAACATCCTGGACCCTCAGTTAATCACCGACTTCCGCAGAGATAAGGTTGTGGAAGCGTCCGGTGCCGTTCCTTAGAGGGGGGGTCCTGTCATGGATCTGACCTTTCTTCCCTTATCTCCACGTCATTTTATTCGTCGTTATCGTTTACCGGTAATCTATCGGATTTTCCTGTGTTCCGTCACGGGTTTTGCTTTCACCTTGTCATTAGTGAGTTCACCTGGCCATTAGTGAGTTCACCTGGCAGTTAATTCCGCTCACTATTTATACCCCGCTTCCGGACTCTCTCATTGCTTCCATGTTATTCCACTTAACATTCGAGCCAGTAAAGAGGTATAAGAAATTAGTCAAAGCTAGTTTTAAAAACGAAAGGGTTAGAAAGTAGGGTTTTTAGAAAGAAAGAAAGTTTCTTTTAGCTCTCATTGCTGAGCAGAGGCTTTCTCATTTCTTTCATTATATACTCTGACTTACGAGTGCTCTTACCCAGGAAAAGTTAGGGTTGTTGAGTTCTCTGTTTCCTTTAGTTTTCACTCCAATAACGGGAGTAAGATAAGCGTGTCTGCTTATTTCCTTTTTTACCGTTTCTACCGACTAGCGCTCTAACTGCGCTGACTCCAGTTTAAAGGGGTCTTATAGTTTTGGTTTCCTTTGTTCGTTCGCTCCACAAACGGAGTTAGATAAGCGTTATTGCTTATTCCTTTGTTTTACTCGTTTAGCGAGCTCCTCGTTTATAGTGCGAGGTTTGTTGTTTCTTCATTTCTAGTTTTCTCCACTACGGATCATTGTCCGTTTTCAGTGGTGTTCTTAGGAACACTTTAAGATTGCCCAGCTATTGCAATTGGATCTCCAACACTCCCATCTCTGTTTCTGACAGAGATCCCTTACAGAGTCGCCCTGTTTTTATTGGGTAGTTTTGATTTGGCTTTTGCCTGGAGTGTTTTTCATTCTCTATTTTTGTTTGTTATTTCCCTCTCCTGGTGCGGATCTGTCCGCTTTATTAGCGTATACTATGGTGTACACTTTGAGATTCCTTAGCTGTCGCATTTGGTACTCCGAACCTGACACTCCACCTTACAAGACTATAACGTTAAAAAAACGTTTATTTGCATAGCAGACCATCAGAACTTCATCATGACATTGACTGAATGTTACAACTACAGACTTCAGCACGAACAAATCTTTCGCCTCACACTACTTGTGAGTGTGGGACGAAGTGTTTGTCGGCTGGATTGTGTCTTTGGGTGTGTTTGTCTCTTTCTCTCTCTCTCTTCTCTCTCTACCTCTTTCCTCTCCTTTCCTGAAGGTCTGGTGGAGACCCGCAGTAGCAGTGGCTTGACCGCGGCTGTGGGTAGAAGCCAGACCGGCGGACAAGGCCGGATAGCAGCGCTTGGGACGAGGCAGGTAGCAGTGGCTTGACCACGGCCTGCTAGACCTCAAACGCTGAGCCTTTTGGGGCGAGGCAGGTAGCAGTGGCTTGACCGCGGCCTGCTAAACCCCAAAAGCCTGAAGGTCTGGTGGAGACCCGCAGTACCAGTGGCTTGACCGCGGCTGTGGGTGGAAGCCAGACCGGCGGACAAGGCCGGATAGCAGCGTTTGGGGCGAGGCAGGTAGCAGTGGCTTGACCGCGGCCTGCTAAATCTCAAGCGCTGAGCCTTTTGGGGCGAGGCAGGTAGCAGTGGCTTGACCGCGGCCTGCTAAACCCCAAAAGCCTGAAGGTCTGGTGGATACCCACGGCTGTGGGTGGAAGCCAGACCGGCGGACAAGGCCGGTCGCGACCAGCTTTTGGGACGAGCCAGGACAGCACCAGGAGGACCCACTGCCAGAAGACTCCAGCGCTCCGGGGATCGGCGCTACTGCTGCGGACGCTTGACGCCAGAGGACCGAGGGGAGTGCGGAACCTGCCTGGAGAGTAGGCCCGGAAGGGCTGCCTTCTCTCCAGGCCTCACCAGCCACCTGCTGGGCCTTCGCCCTGGTTTTCCGCCTCTCTCTCTTTGCTCCTTAGGCCCGCAGCAGAACCATCAGGCCAGACCCGGAGGACGAAGCTGACGAGCAGGCAGTTGGGGAGGACCAGACCGGAGGACTCCCTGAGACGGAAGGCGGCGATCCAGACCTCTAAAACCAGCTGAGGATCCACGCTTGCCGCCTGCACCAAACAGGGAAGTCCCCACGCAGCGGGGTGTGGGGGTCAGCCCGGCTGATCCCCTTTTTGCTACGCCGCTGCTTTTCTGGTCCTTCTGGAAGGAACACCATCTCCTGAGTGCTGTTCTTCCTTTGTGCTTTTCCCACTAGCTGGAGACCGGCCTTGGAGGAGGAGAGGGGATGGCAGCCAGAGCTGTGCCAGGGACGCGACGCCATAACGCCGTCCGTATGATATGGATCCAGAGGGCCGAGGAGGGTGGCGGCAGCACCAGTGTGGGCCCCCCGGCGGGACAGGGAGCTGAGGGCGCAGCCATAAGGGGCGCCCTCGAGCCAGTGACCCCTGCGGAGGCTAGGCGTGCTGCCGGCCCAAACCCAACTCGACCGGAGACGAGAGTGACAGGTTTGACCCGTCTTGAGTTTAGTAGGGCAGTGCTACAAAGAGGTATGGGCTTTGTGCCAGCTGACCTCAACTGCCTGGTGAAGGTTCCAGGTCAAAGGGATATTTTTGAAATAAGTTTCAAGAATCCCAATGTCCTGGAAAGGTTCTGGAACCTCTATAGAGAGGGGAAGGACAGGAGCCCCCTGAACAACTTTGGCGTCGAGCCCCTGTCCGACACGGAGAACAAAGTGGTCACTGTGCAGTTCTATAATGAGACTGCGCAGGACCACGATGTTTCGACGTGGTTGGGCAGGTATGGCGAGGTTAAATCCGACGCCAGGAGAATCCTTGACGAGGATGGTGTGTGGACCGGGGCCAGGAAGTGGCTGGTCCAACTCAGACCCGACCCCTTTGTAGTGGGGGGGGTATGTCATATCCCCAGTACCATTACACTGGGGAGGAATAGGGGTGTGGTGTTCTACAACGGCATGCCCAAGCTGTGCAGGAATTGCGGCGAGTTAGGCCACTTAGCCACAGCCTGCACAGTGGTCAAGTGCAAGACGTGCGGCGGCGAGCACGAGACCAGGGCATGCCGGGACCCAAAGCCCTGTAACCTCTGCGGGGAGAGTGGGCACTTCTTCCGTGACTGCCCTCTCTCCTATGCAAACAGGGCTAGAGGCACCGCACCCCCCGCACCATCGACTGCCCCCCCCCGACCCCCGACCCCTACCCCAAGATCTACACCCCCTACCCGACCGCCGACCCCCATCCCAGCGCCCAGAAACAGAAAAAGAACACCAGCCACGTCCCCCCCACAGTCTGGAACAAACCTCACCGCCACTTTAGACACTGCACCAACCCCTCTGAACACGACCCACACTGGACCTCCCCTACCCACAGAGCCTCCCGAAAATATATTACCCCCACTAACAGTCACTACCATTAAAGAGGAGCCTGACTCCGACACCCCCATCATGTTGGAGGAGTCAGACTCCTCGAGCACAGACACCGACCCATCTGACACACCAACACCGTGGCAAATACAAAAAAGGAAACGGAAGGGCAAAAGCAACAACACATCCCCAACAGAGAAACCCGGTCAACCACCAAACCCAGCAATAGCCCGCCAAAACACCCAACCAATACGACAAACACAGGCAAGAACCAGCAACCCCAGTCAAACCATTATCCCCCAAAGCAGGCCAGAACCTCCACCACGCCCAAGCAAACCATCCCCACCACACATTCATCAAAATGAAACCCTCTCACGACCCATCACCTTTCAAAGCAGGCACACTAATGACCGGCCACTCCCTGGTCCTGACCCTCAACACACCAAGAGCACACACCAGCCCCCCTCTCAGGGACCCTCCGAAGGGGGGGCACCTGGGGCGAAGACATCATGTCCCACCTCTCCAGGACGGAACCCGCCAGGCAGTATGGCGGGGAGAGCTGTGGGCGGACCGAGTCAGGGGGTGAGTAGGCGCCTCAATAACCAGGACATTGTACTTGAACGCCTCAACAAAATCTGTCGCGAAATCGCAAAAATAATAACCCTGGAACAAACGACAAAAATAAACAATAACATAGCCATGTCATTTACATTCACAATCACCACCTCCAACACCCGTAGTATCAAAGACCCCATCAAACGACATGCAGTATTCTCCACTCTGCAACAATCTCCCTCAGATGTCATTCTTCTCCAGGAGTGCGGGATTCCGTTCCGCACTCTGGATGACACTCTGAGGGAAGAGTGGAGAATGGGGGACTCTCTCTGGTCCGGCTCTAACGTCGCTAGAGCCGATGGGGTCGGCACATTGACCAAAAACCCTTCCATTAAAATCACAGGGAATAACAACTTGGAAAGTGGGCGAATCCTCGTCACTGATTTTAGTGTCGGGGGTTCCCCACTTAGAGTGGTCAATGTGTACGGCCCAACCAGCGTTGCCGAGAGAGTCTCCCTCTTCCAAAAACTAAGAACCACTATTCAATGCAATACACCGGTTGTCGTGGGGGGGGGATTTCAACTGTGTCCTCAGGGATGAGGACCGCAGCAGACCAAGGAGAGATCGGTCGAGCGACGAGCTGCGGTCCATCATAGAGGACTTCTCCCTCCACGACGCCGGGGGCGCCTCTCCCCCACAACACACATGGGTGAGTTCCTCTGGAAAATCCTCCTCCCGGCTTGACATGTTCTTGCTCTCCCCAGGCCTGAGAGTGCACGCCTATTCCATCCAGGCAGCGCACTTCTCAGACCACCACATGGTGACCGTGTCCCTGGCATGGGAGAAGTCCACAACTGTTGGTAGGGGTCTCTGGAGGATGAACACCAGCCACCTCCAGGACCCCAAAGTACGTCTCTCCTTCTCGAGGCGGTACCTGGAGTGGGTGAGTTTAAAACATCTCTTTGACTCCCCGATAGAGTGGTGGGAGATGGTTAAAGAGCGAGTGCAGGGCTACTTCCGGGCAGTCGGGCGGAGGAAGGCAAAAGAAAAGAGGGCAGCTTTTGAAAGAGCTAACGCTGCCCTCCAGAGACTTAGCCTCCTCCAGTCCCGAGGCCTGGAGGTTAGCAGCGAGATTGCACTCGCTAAACAGAGCCTCTCCGCCCTCTATCGGGAGGAGCGGAAAAAATACACTTTCCGCTCCAAACTCCAGGGCCTCGAGGAGGACGAGAAATGTACTAGGTACTTCTTCCGCAGGGCACGGTCCAAAACTAATAACATTTCTTCCCTCTATAACAGCAGAGGGGTGGTGGTGTCTGAAGAGGCGGAGGTCCGGGAGGTGGCCAGGGAGTTCTACGCGGGCCTGTATAGTGTAAGGCCCGCGGACGAGGCCCTCATGGACACCTTCCTGGACGGCCTGGACAGACGCCTGGGGGAAGAGAGCATGGAATCGGAGTTGAGCACTGAGGAGCTCACCCTGGCCGCGCGCTCCCTCAATCTACACAAGGCTCCTGGTCCTGACGGGATCCCAGCTGAATTTTATCAGGCTTTCTGGGATCTCCTGAAGGAAGACGTGGCGGACGTTTTCAGGGCTGCGTACAGGGAGGAGCGGTTGGGGGCTTCACTGAGGCAGAGTGCAGTCGCTCTTGTTCCTAAAAAGGGGGACCTGAAGGACCTCCGGCACTGGCGGCCGATTAACCTCCTCTCAGTGGACTATAAAATCATGGCGAAGGCGCTGATGAGGAGGTTCCAACACCTGATACCATCGGTGGTCGGCCCCAACCAAACCTGTAGCGTGCCAGGGAGGTCCATAAACGACAACCTGCTCCTCGTGAGGGATGTAATAATCCACTCCGGGGAGCGCAGGTCCCCCCTGGGCCTTCTCAGTTTAGACCAGGAGAAGGCCTTTGACAGGGTAAGCCACGTGTGCCTGGAGAGGGTGCTAGAGAGGTTTAATTTCCCTAGCTCCCTCCTGCGCTGGACCAAAATGTGTTTAAATGACATCTCGGGGAGGGTGGTTGTGAACAAGCAGCCCTCCTCCCCCTTCGCCATTAGGTCCGGCGTCAGGCAGGGATGCCCTCTAGCATCCCTCCTGTACGTCATCTACCTTGAGCCGTTCCTCCAGGCTATCAGGGCCAACCCGGGCATTGCTGGCTATCCACTGCCCGGGTCCCGGGGGGAGCGGCTTAAGGTGATGGCGTACATGGACGACATTACCATCGTCGGCACAGATGGTCGCTCAATAACCACTGCCAACAAGGTGTTGAGTGACTTCTGTGCGGCCACGGGCGCCCTTGTCAATAGGGACAAGAGTGAACTGTTCCTGTCTCGACACTGGTGTGAGTCCCTAACCGCTTCCTTCCCTGTGCGCAGAGACAACATTAAGCTCCTGGGGGTGACCTTCCAGTCAGATGGAGGGGGAAAGCTGAGCTGGGAGGGATCCCTCCGCCACGTCCAAAACAAACTGCGGAGCTGGAGCGTGCGGCCTCTGACTCAGACGGGTAAGATCCTGGTCCTGAAGGCAATAGTCCTACCCATTTTTCTCTATGTGGGGAGGGTGTTCCCCCCAGACAAGGCCACTAGTAAATTAATTACTAGAATGGCCTTTCGCTTTGTCTGGGGGAGTACAATGGAAAAATTAAAAAGAACCACCCTCCTCAAGGAGGAGAGGAATGGGGGCAGGGGGGTCCCAGACATAGTAAACATCATTTTGGTGCAGGGTCTGGCCACACTGGTCCAGAATACTAGGAAGGTTGAGAAGGCCTCTGGTACCTTTGCTAGGTACTATGCCACTCCCTTCCTTAGGACGATGGGCCTGTGTGCGCTGGACCTGACCATACCCTATAGCTGGGACCCCCCACATGTATATCGAGCCTTGAGGGACTTTGCCTTGAGGACGGGATTGCCCAGGGCCGGGCTGACCTCGTGGAGTTATAAAATCATCATGGCTCATCTAAAATCTACTGAGACCATGACACTCCCGAGGGGCAACACGGCCCTGGACCCGTCTATAATCTGGGCAAATGTCTTGAATAAATGTATCACAAACAAACAGAAAGACATTGCCTGGATGTCTGCTCATATGTGTCTCCCCACCAGGGTCTTCATGTATAGGCGGCACTTAGCCCTGACCGAGCGCTGCCCCCACGGATGCACTGACTCAGAACACGTGTACCATCTGTTCTGGGAGTGCTCCGTGGCCAGACGGGTCTGGGGCCTTGTTGTTTCCTCTGTCTCCCATAACAGGTTGCTGCCCAGATCCTCCCTGGCTGCTGAGAGTGTCCTCTACGGGCCTAGAGGAGGATGCAGAACACCTGAGCTCCAGCGTCAGTGGAGGATCGTAAACACTGTCAAGCAGGTCCTGTGGGAGGCGAGGAACATCAAGGTCTATCAAAAGACAACAGTGGACCTTGTCACTCTCAGGAGGAGGACACAAAACCTCCTCCAGGACGGCGTTATGGTGGACTTTGCGCAAAACCAGCGTCTGGCCAGAGAGAAATGGGGGGTGGACCACTGGAAAGAACTTGTTATATAGTCCACCCCCCCCACCACACACGGAAGAGAGAGAGAGAGAGAGACAATGAACATTTGACCCACCCGACACAGCCCGGGCACTCATGTGTCTTTGCGCACTTCACCGTACGCGTCAACATTGTTTGCTTTTTCCTCCATAAGGGGGTTTTTTCCTTTGTTGTCTTGTAAATAGTGTCATTTTGTCCTGTCTTTAGTGTCTTGAATGTTTTTTAACTGGGGAAATCTCCCCCCCTAACTTGTGTAATTTTATGAATCGAATGTAATGAAGTGTGTTGAATGGAATGTTTATTTGCTGTACATGTTCTTATTGGAATGTATTTTTTAAATCCAATAAAGACAATTTTACAGACTCACGTACCACAATATCACAAGTTCTTCCATTCTAACTATTAGCATGCAGCTGTGGCACTATACATTTAACTACTTTCTCTGAGCTCCAAGTAGTTTTTTCTATCTTCTGTGCTGTTGTTTGAATTATTAAGGCAGGTGCAGTAGCCTACATTAGCTACAGGTAGGCTACAATTTCCACAAATAAAGAAAACCTTCACTGTTTATGTTCCACAGCTCATCAGACAACATTAATTATAACTGATTCCAACGGATTAACTGTGGAAAAGATTACTCCATAAATTCATAAGACGCTGGGTTTCATTTTCAAACATTCCAATTTCCTTCATTGCTTAAAATATTGCTTAAAATTGAAGCTATTTAAATTCTCAAGTCTCTGTTTATAATAAACATGCATGCAATACCTTATATGTATGTCTGTCTATTACTAAGACATGAACTATGCAGAATTAACTATGTCTAAATACAATAAACAACAATAAAACACATACAACCCATTTCTCAATGGGACTGTGTTGAAATTGCAAAAAATAAAAGAATTATCAAGGTTTTCTCAGGCAATGCAATTAATCTCTAACATAGAGAATATTAACATAGCCCATAGGGAAGACAAATCCGCATTATGACATAATTCACTGTCGGCAATATGTATTAAGTCATCAAAAATCTAAGTAAAATATCACATGTAAACCTTACAAACAATAAGTGGGAGAGAAGACAACTAGGAAGATATGGTAATCAATGAATCAATTAATAGCCTACAAGATGAGCTCCTCACAATAAAATAAATATATCCCAGCCATCGCCGTCATATGGGCTTGTAAATGCCATCGTAGCCTGATATACCACAGCAGACCAGCTTCGTTTCTCTTTTGCAAATATCAGACATGTGAATGACAACCATGAAGGGGCTATCAGAGATTCTCACAGAATTACAAAACTTTGACAGAATAAAACAAAATGCAGCATGATTAACTTTGTCGAATCGCCCGGTAGTGTAGACCGTGATGAATATGAATGACGCGATTACAGTCGTAGGTTAGCCTACTTACCAGAGTAGCCTAACAGAAAACATAAAAAAAGAATCACCTCCAGTTTTAAATAATACCCATGGTTGTATTTTGACAATGATTTCCAGCCACTTGTGCGTAAAACAGTGAGCTACCAATAGCGGTAAATTAAAACATCTGGAGAATGTAATTCGGCTATTTAAGTTATGTCAAATAAATGAAATATCGCAAGCCTAGGCTATACCAACCTTCCCACACGGTCATGTCCGAAAGTGACGGCGATTCCTCCACCTGTCTGTTCTTTTAAAATTATGGCTTGTTGCTGCTTAAAAATAGTTGCTAGACAAGGCGCTTTGCTGATCTTGGCTGAAATATGCGACTCCTAAACTTCCTTACAACTTCCTTATACTTGCTCACTGTGATACATGTTGGTTTAGGTTTTACCTTTTCAACTTAGTTTCGAAATCATCCCTGGTTAGTAGCTACTAATATACATGCAACTACGCCACCAATTCCTCGATCTTACTTTTTCCACTTTAAATCACAGAATAGACCTACTGTTTTTATGTAAACTTTAGATAACACTTTTAGAATAGATGTGACAGAAGTGACTGAAAACTATATTGGTTGCTCTAAAATGTATTGCTGCCTACAGTGAAATCTCAACAAAAATAGATTTACAGTAATCTATGGCCTATTCTAAACACGGATTTAATATTATAGCTACCGATCAGTGGTGTACTTATATATTGGCTTGCTTTACATATAGACGTGCTCAAATTGTTGGTGCCCCTGTTAAAGATGAGTAAAAAGGGTTGTAAAAAATTCACTGTTTGGTTAATTAGCTTAATCTCACACTGAAAAAAAATAGAAAAATCCAACCTTTAATTGACGTTCATTTATTATGAGAAAATCTCTCATCAAACAATTATAACAAAACCACGTTGGCCACAATTATTGCCACCCCTGAATTTATATATAGAATAAAGTATTAATTTTTTATATAATTTTTTTTGCATTCCATGACTTCCTGATGTCTGTGACCCAACAACTTCAAAAGACTCTTGATATCTTACTTTCTGGTACTCTTACAAGTGAAACTAAATGTCTCTGCATTTGAATGGATCTCTATGAGAATTGGGGGGTGGGACTCGATTTAGTTGTAAATTACACTGGAACAGTATAGAACAGATGGTTGGCTAAATGGCTCTAAGTCATCAAGGGTCTGACGTATCAAACAAGCCTCAAACTATCACTCTGCTGCCAGATATACAGTAGATATATGGATGGATCACTTTAAGGGTTGTTTCATCTGACAAATTTTCCGATTGAACTCTATGGAAAAATAAGTCAGGAGAAGAAACCCTTCAAGTTATCCATCCATATCCACTGTATTGTGCAGAATGTTTACTTATTCTTTTATGTTGAAGTCACCTACAATTTTTTTACAGTGCATTTAGGTATTTCTGTTGCCTTTATATAGGCCTACATACCGAAAACATTCATTAACATTTGGAGAGAGAGGGTGTGTGTGTGTGTGTGTGTGTGTGTGTGTGTGTTGTGCTTTACAGTCACCGTTTTGAAAGGCTCATTTTTGAACGGATAGTAGCATAGTCAGTGTGTCATAAGTATCATAAAAGCGTAGCGTGCTATCAAAGTATAATTTGAGGAGAACCTGCTACTATATTCTGAAGTCAATACTACACTGCTAGCTTCCTTATGCTCCAATCTGCAATTTATAGCAGGTGCTCATTTAATAAATCTCATATTTACAAAATGTAGCTACTAAATGCATTAAACATTTAACACAATGTTTGACCTATTTACGATATGCATTATATTTCTGAAATGTCATTCTGCATTTATGGGGTGCCTGTGATATTTGTTAAATGCATTGAATCTTTACATTAATGTTTTTATGTTCAAAGCGACTTTTAATTGATTTTTGTAAATATATACCTCTCCTCCAGCAGAGAGCACAGGTTCAAAATATTAATGTAAAGATTCAATGATTCATGTAAAGGTTACATTTATGAAATAGGTTTTGATTACATCATTATGCCAGATGTGTCTTTTTTGGCATAATGATGTAATTTTGCACAAAACATATGTTTTGGTACTACTTAATCAAAACCTATTTCCTAAATGTAGAAAAAAAAAATGTTATGTCACATTTAACTCTCAGCTTTACAGAGGTAGATAGCCTACTTGCGTATGTGTGTTTTAAGTTTTCACCAGTTTTAAGTTTTTAATTTAAGTTGTCACCACCCTTACAGATAGGCTACGGCGGGTGTAGTGCTAGAAGAAAAAATGAGGTGGAGTCTTACTGTGGGTAATATTTCTATGCGTTTTTTGTGTGAAAAGTAAGTTTCCTTTCCTCTAATTTCTTAACAATGACCGGCAAGAAAGAGCGGAACACGCACTTCCTCCTGGTGCTGCGTATGCATACAGCAGGAAGATAGAGCCAGGAAGGGTGACACATTAGGGTGACGATACACCTGGCAACCTTTAGGGAAACATATATCAGCGACTCTGCTACCAACAAAAAATAAACCGACCTCAAACATTTTCTGACAGCAGGAGGGTTTTTCTGTATTCTGCGTTAGTCTTATAGCCACTACTTGGCCTTTGGTTGCCAACAAACATTGCCCTAAAAGTTACCAGGTGTATCGCCACGCCACCCATAGCCCTCTAATTTCCTGACGATCTCTGGCTTCTGTGTTGAAAAAAAAACAGCAATGGCTGGAACATTTTTTTGCTATTTATAATTCCCCCTGCCCTCCAAAGAAATGTGATTACAAAGGTTTTGAACATATCCATACATCTATAGACAACTGATGAATAACTGACAGAAACAATAAGAACAAGAAACAAAAACTTGTTTCCATAATCACACTTCAGTTCAGTTAGTAGCTGATTAATATCTCAGAGTCTGTATTAAAATGTAAACACAGAAAACAAGAGTGGACAAATCTCTACGATTTCCGTTTCCTGTGGTTAGTGATGGGCAAGTCTTTATCTATACCACCATCAGGCTGTTTTCTTTAACCATAAGACCACATCTGCTTGAAAAACACCTCAATTACAATACCAGTCAATAAACATTGCAGGTGGGCAATCTATCATTTGCCAGAATAATAGGCTCTGCCTGTCAGGTGTTACTTTTGCCTGTTACCTGTGCTCTCTGCTGGAGCAGAGGTTTATCATATATTTACAGAGAGCAATTACAAGTGTTTTTATTACCCCGGTATGAAACAGAAAGGTTAGGTTGGTCAGGTGAGGTTGAAGTGAGTTACCCAAAGGAAGCAGCAGCTCACACCCGCCAGTTAGCATATCCCACGCCACATGGTGCACATGGTAAGCCACAGTGGCAGTAAACCGGGTAGTCTTCCAACTGCCCATTTCAGTTTAGAGGTGACAATCTGAATCAGCTTCTGCTCCCTGGAGCATGCTGTGGTTATCAGCAATGATATTTCCGGCATGTTCCACGAAGTCAGACTGCTTCCCGAAGACCAGTCGCTCCTCAGGTTCTTGTAGGGAGATTTGAAGCGTTAGGAAGCGCCCGATGTAACATATGTAGACAACTGTCTCTGAGGTTTGCCATCAGAATAAGATGCTTATAGGCTGCAGGACACACTGGCAAGATGGGGCTTTGAATTATATCAGTGGGCAAAAAACAGGCCCTTGGTTATCTCCCACCTCCCACCAGAGGTCAGGTCATATAGTGCAGAGTTGTGGATAGATCAAAGTCAACCGGATGCCCATGAAACAGCCCTTGCACTTTATTGGCAGTGCCCATCTGACACGCTTTCTTGGAAGCATCGCCCCCCTGATCACCCAGCAACCACTATGTGCACAATATACCAGGTGCAAGCCAGCCAATACGGCCCCCTGTGGTTCATTGTGCCCTTCGCCACCAGATCCAAAATGGTGGTTCAACGACTGTGGGAGGGGCTGGTATGGATCTTAGTTCCTGGCAGGATTGGGAAAGTGAGCTTCCAAACCTGCAGAACACCATTCTACCAAGGTGGTATAGCAGGCAAGAGACTCCATGACCAGCCCGATGAAGATCCACATATTCTGTGACAATCTCGGAGCGGGCCTAGCGTATCTCTGGACAGAGTCCAGAAAGCTAAGTGGAGATTGCTTTTGTAACTTATAGGTCCCAGAGGGTAACTGTACTGGTATATGAGACATAGGACAAGTAGTTTGGGAATGTCTGTATTTACCACGGGAACAGACAAACACACAGAGGCATGCATTACAATAAAGGTCACAATGTTTTCATATTGGAAAATTGGAACACCCTTGTTTGTCGAGTCAAAAGCAATCGTGTTTGATAATTTTGGCTACGTGCCTGTAACTTCTGGAGAATTACACCACACCTAATGCCGCTTGTTTTTTCCCAACTATGATTCACACTCTTTCAACCCTATCCCTTCAAAACCATGACAATGTAACCTCTAATGTTGTCAACACTGTGCACTGTTGCTTGTACCTATACCAGGTAAGCAATATGGGTACAGCTTCTCTCATATATAGCACTGGTAGGTAGAATCAAATTTTGTTCATTTGGCTACATATTACTTACAAATAGTTACAAATTGATCAACGCAAACTGCAATGTCACTTTGTGAACTATACAATGTATACTGTACAATGAACTACTTGTACTGAAAACATTCAGGCAGTGTTGCATACTTCCGGGTAGGAGAGAAGTGGTTGTGGGTGAGTGGAGGAAAAGAGGTGGCTGTGGGTTTTGGCCTGCGTGTCACCTCATATTTATACCCCAGTGAAGCAGGAAGTTGATACTGATCACATAATAGTACATAACAGTGCTTAAAATATCAGATATGAATGGGAATATACTTCAATTAGGTTTTCTTTTGAACTATTTCTAGCATTGCCAATAATTAAATATTTTTTTTGAGAAGAATAGTTTATCTTTGAATAATTTTACCTAAATTAAAGATTCGATATTTCTCATATGTTGAGTGCAAGGTCGTGCTGATAAATGACAGACATTTTAATGGACTTTTTTGCTAATATTTTCCAGGGTTGCCAATAATTCTGGTGGGCGCTATATATTTGACACTATATAAGACAGCATGTGGAGTATATAAAAAGCATGCAATGGTACAGTATCACTCTAGGTAAAGAGCGGTTGCCAAATTAAGCAAAAAATCACAATCTATGTGGTTACGTCTCCTGGAATATGACACCCCCCTGTGGTTTACAGTAACATTCTCCCCCTCTGAAAGAGTACACAGAGAAAACCATAGTGGGGCTCTTAGCTGAATGTCTGCATGCCCCACTTAGGACCATAACGGGCTCACAGCTGAATGTCTGCACGCCCCACTTAGGACTGTACTGAGGCTAACAGCTGAATGTCTGCACACCCCACTTAGGACTGTACTGGGGCTAACAGCTGAATGTCTGCACGCCCCACTTAGGACCATAACGGGCTAACAGCTGAATGTCTGCACGCCCCACTTAGGACCATAACGGGCTAACAGCTGAATGTCTGCACGCCCCACTCAGGTCTGTACTGGGGCTAACAGCTGAATGTCTGCACACCTCACTTAGGACCATACTGAGGCTCTTAGCTGAATGTTCACACGCCCCACACAGGACTATCACAGGGGCTCACAGCTGAATAGGCACACTCCCCACTTAGGACTGTACTGGAGCTAACAGCTGAATAGGCACACTCCCCACTTAGGACTGTACTGGAGCTAACAGCTGAATAGTCACACTCCCCACTTAGACTGTACTGAGCCTCACAGCTGAATGTCTGCATGCCCCAGTACACGCAGTGGTCACTGAATGGCCGCTCATAAGCATTGTGTATGTATTGTATATTGTGGCACTGCAGGGCACATACCACTCAGCCTGTTCCCAAAAGGCAACTGATGAAGTCCACAATTATGGTAGAGAAAAGTTTATTTCATGCACAATGTACCCTGTACGTTTCTACCATGACTCATAAAAAGACAGCACGGAGAATAACTGATTACTGAAAACAGCTCATGTCTTTCAACTGGATTTATTTGGCTAAACGGTAGCAGTAATGATTGTGTAGATTCAGAGTGTGTGCGCCAGGGCGCTACAAATTGTGATGTACAACGGGGGAAATAAGTATTGGACATGTCAACAATTTTATTATCAAACATATTTCCAATGTAGCTATTCACATGAGATTTTGACCAGACATTGGTATTAACTCAATAAAACTAGACAGCTAAAGAAATTGTAACGTTCCAATTTTTTTTTTTAAAGTTATGTGCATGACACAGGAAAAAAGTATTGAACACGCTAAATTAAATGTGGTAGAAAAGCCATATTTTTTATATTTGGTTGCATATCCTTTGCATGCCATGACTTTATGATGTCTGTGACCCAACAACATCAAAAGGCTCTTGATATCTTATTTGCTGGTAGTCTTACAAGCGATACTATAACAGCTCTGCATTTGAATGGATCTCTATGGGAATTGGGGGGTGAGACAAGATTTAGCTGTAAATTACACTGGAACAATATAGAACACATGGTTGGCTAAGTGGCTCTAAGTCATCAAGGGTCTGATGCATTAAACAAGCCTTTAACCATCACTCTGCTGCCAGAAATACAGTAGATATGGAAGGATCACTTTAAGGGTTGTTTCTCCTGACAGATTTTCCTATTGAACTCTATGGAAAAATAAGTCAGGAGAAGAAACCCTTCAAGTTATCCATCCATATCTACTGTATTTCTGGCAGCAGAGTGATGGTTAAAGGCTTGTTTAATACATCAGACCCTTGATGACTTAGAGCCACTTAGCCAACCATGTGTTCTATATTGTTCCAGTGTAATTTACAGCTAAATCTTGTCTCACCCCCCAATTCCCATAGAGATCCATTCAAATGCAGAGCTGTTATAGTATCGCTTGTAAGACTACCAGCAAATAAGATATCAAGAGCCTTTTGATGTTGTTGGGTCACAGACATCATAAAGTCATGGCATGCAAAGGATATGCAACCAAATATAAAAAATATGGCTTTTCTACCACATTTAATTTAGCGTGTTCAATACTTTTTTCCTGTATCATTTCACTTTATTGCACATAACTTTTTTTTAAAAATTGGAACGTCACAATTACTTTAGCTGTCTAGTTTTATTGAGTTAATACCAATGTCTGGTCAAAATCTCATGTGAATAGCTACATTGGAAATATGTTTGATAATAAAATTGTTGACGTGTCCAATACTTATTTCCCCCATTGTAAATGTGCCAAGTGATTTGCCTTCATATCATGAGCAACTGTGGACATATAGATGATAACTGTAAAATGCGGAATAACTAGAATACTCCATGTGAACGGTGTGCACTAATTCTTTCTCACTTCTGGTTCTCACGTTGGGCCTCATCCATGAAGCGTTCCTAAATATGCGTGTACATTTATGTACGAAACGAGTTGGTACGAAAAAAATGCAGCGAAATTCGTCAAACCGTGGAGAAATTGCTTTTTTTTTGTATGCCCGTACGAAGCGCGCTCACGTTATTTTGTGATTAGCATAAATCCACGCCCATTAATTGCCTTATATGGAGGTTGTCACTTCTTATTGAAGCTCCATACGAAGTGAAAATGGCCCAGAAAAAGCAAAAGAAAGAATTATTCCAACACTGAAATTGAAGTTTTATTAGCAGATGTTCAATCAAAGAAAATAAATAGTTTAGTATTGTCCGTTCTGGTGTAATAAAGTAAATAGTAAATAAGCCTACATGGTAAAGTAAAAAGAGGATATAACATGCAGGAAATGCAGAATCTCCCATTACACAAGCTGATAAACAAAAGTGCACGCCTATCCGCATCGGATGAGTGCATTGCTTCTATGCCTAGCGCTAGGCTGCGGTCTTTCTCGCAGCCTGGAAATAAAATAATGAATTAATTAATTTCGTAATTTTGTTGGTGTTCTGTGTGTGCGAAAGGTGGTTTGAATTCCCGATCCCCTTGTGATGGAAAGAGGTAGGCTTACTTACTGTCTGACACAGTAAATCTGACGTAGAAATTTGACGTAGCTACACCAATAAGCCACTAAAGCCAGCCAACTGAAGCTCTCGTGGGTCCCACCAGGACGTTGAGCAATACATTTTGTATGACATGAGCTGCACAGATGTGACAGCCCTTTCTATGAATATTTTGCAAACGTATCTTCGGATGGAGCCTTGAGGCTACGTTTGTGCAGTACAGTTACGGCACCAATAACATTGCTGGGCAGGTTGTCAATTTCATAAAAACCCGAAAACGACTAACTAGCCATATATGACTCTCAGCCAAAAAATAGCTTTTGCACGACCTTAAAGATGCGTTCGTTTCTCTCCTAAGCAGACAACTCCTCCAACAGCGCAAGGTCAGCCATTGCAACGCTGGCTACAGCCCTGTAGGCAATTTAAAGCAAATTTTGTTCATTGGTCAAATGTGTTTTAAATAGCATATTTAACGTCATATAAGTTAGCATTTAAATATTGTAATTATCACTCAGAAGCTACATTTAGCGGCATTCAGAATTCAGAACGTGTTCTTGAGTACGTGTAAAATTTGTTAGTAGCCTACGTCCGATCAAATCTCAGACACGAAAACGTTGATGAATGCCAAAATACGGCCAAATTTGCTAATACGAACGATTTACATACAAATTAATTCTGCTCATGTTTCATAAATGAGGCCCATTGTGTGAAAACACAAACGCCTGCACACACGTGAGCATGTGCACGCCCTTAGAATTCCGTGTTATACACAGATAGGTCAGAGGCCAGAGTGATGTACAGTTCCCATGGGAACTGGTTGACAGGCCGCTTAACCTCCGATCCGTGGAGCCTGCCTTCAGTAACCATAAGCTCGACGTCCTCGTCATCCAAAACACGTATGAGGTCTCCTTCCGGGTCACGATAGTTCAGTGCTATGTCCTCCAGCTTGAACACCTCCCTGAGAGGAAGGGAGAGTGAGAAAGAAAGTGAGAGAGAGAGAGAAACCCAGTGACATGACAGCTGAAGATATCTTTCCATTGCACAGCAGTTGCTTGTTCTATTTGTATACTATGGGCCAGAAACGGCCTTTTCAAAGCTGGAAGTCTGGCCCGCAATGGCACTCTAGATTCTAGCCAAGTAGAAGTGTTCCCACCAAAGAAGTAGAAAAATGGAAGCAGTAGAATGGAAGTATAATCCCAGCTGAAGCAATTCTGGTTGAGTACCTGGCTCAGGGCAAAGGCCCCACCTGGGAATAGAACCTTCATCCTTGTAGTTGCAAGCCCACCACCCTATCCATAGGTGAAATTAGAAAGGGGGCCGCAAAGGGGGTACCCATATAGCGAAACATCTTGTAAACCGTAAACTTAGTGGGGGTGTGGAATCTGTTGGTGGTGGTGCATTGTCGGTAAATGTTCCAGTACCAAGCCGAGCACCTGCAGTGTGGTGATGAGTTTGCACGAGCCGTTCCGTACCTCATAAGTGTGAAGAGCTCGTTGTAGCTAGGCTGGGTAGAGAGATCTTCTTCCACACAGATGTCCCTGTGGCAAAACATACACTCCTCCATTTAATCTACTCGCGCCAGACCATTCCTGTGTAAATCCAGGGGCACTTTGTGCTACCGGACCTCACCAGATGTAATTGTTACACTTTCATTTGATAGTCTTGAGACCATCTTGAAATACAGGCTGTATTTCAAGTTAGTCATAAGACACTGTACAGGACGATAAAGGTTTGTGAGCGGGCCCGTCCATGGGCCTATCTTTCCGTGTGTCCCGCGCTTACCTGGTCTGGATGTCCTGGCCCTGCTGGAGGTAGCAGTGCAGACAGCTGTAGGACCCGGCTCGGTCCCCCTTCTGGTCCCCCAAGGCCTTCCACTCCCCCTCTCCCTCCCCCTCCGAGTCACTCTCTGGGAGGGGCTTAATGATCTTCACAAAGGACTGGGGGAAAATGCCCGTCCTGTCCCTCACTGTTCCCTGGGGGTAAGAATGGGGGGATACATGGGTTTTATTGATCCATTATAATAACCTCTAAGGCAGGGATCTTCAACAGGGGGTCCGCGACCCCTAGGGGGTCCGCGGAGGTACTGCAGGGGGTCCCCCAATTTTTGTGGGATTTAAAAAAAATTAAATCGAACCATTTTTAAATGTATTTTCGACAAAAAATATATAATATTGAGTAAATTCAAAACATTAATAGGCAATAATTTTTTGTTGACAAAAACTATATAAAAAAAGAATGATTCCCATGATGCAACCACTTGTTTTTTTGAAACACGCATTTATTTAAAAGAAATATCTGGGGGTCCCCGCTCTGTTTCTATCGGCCAAGGGGGTCCTTAGGCTGAAAAAGGTTGAAGACCCCTGCTCTAAGGCACTGCAACATAGCAAACTGCTGGGAGAAAAAGACAGTCAGGTTGCAATGGAATGAGGAAGTAGAAAGAACACAAAAACAGCCACATGAATGTATATGCACACACACACACACACAGACACACACACAAACACATATAAGCATGCACACACACACAAAAACACAGAAATGCACACGCACAAACACGCACACTCACACAAGCATGCACACAATCACACACACTCATGCACATATATGCACATTCACACAAACGCACACAAACACATATATGCACACACACAAACATTCTCACACACACGCGCATACATGTGCACACATGCGCACACATGCGTGCGCACACACACACACACACACACGTGCACATATGCACACACTCATTCTCACACACATACACACCTGGGGACAATGACTGAAGGAATCTCCAATAAATTAATACATTTCAAAAAATTATGGAAGATAAATTAAGTAGTAACTTTAAAAGTTTAAATTTACTGAGAGTGTTGTCTGCAATAGGCTGTATTTATATACAGTATAACTGCATTCATGACACTGGCCCACTGTCCCCCTGTCTCCTCCACCTTGGATTGCATTCAAAAACCCTTCTGATCTGGGGCCAGAGCTTAGCCAGGGCAAGCCAACAACACGGCTCCTACTGAGATACATGTTCCCCTCTCCTTCCCTCTCTGATACCACTCATTCATCCTTTTCCCCATTCCCTCTCTCTGTCCTTTCGACTTTAGTTGAATTTTGTGCATAATGAAATCAGGGCTGGCTTGATGGGTTATTATGCATAGGACTGACTCCCCTCCCAATCCCTTATCCCTGCCTTCCATTCTACACTGGTCTCCCTTCTCTATTAAAACTTCTTCACCTCCATCTAATCATCCTTCCTTTCTCCATCTCATCACTCATCCCTCTACCTTCTTCTTCTAGCCCCTTACAAAACTGGATAGTTTGCTGCAAACTTGCAGCTAATATGTAGCACATTTGCCGCAAACTAAGATTGTTTTCCACAAAATGTTTGGCAGTAGTGGTGAACTAAAAACTTTGCCAGAAGAGAATGGCAGTTCCCACAAAGCTCATTTGCATGTGAAAATATGAGCTTGCCGCAAACCTTTCCATAGGCAACAATTCCAAAGGTAATTTGCTGGAAGGCCTATATTTTTGTAAGGGTACCTATCCTTGACTTGGATCCACTGGTGTCTCATATGCTTTTACCAAGTATTTTTAAGAATCTCAAAACACCTTTCAGTTAAGGGGTGAGGCACGGCAGCCATTTTGTTACTCAGCAGACATGAAGGAGGTGAAATTAATAAAATGTATTTCAGTTAAAGGGTAATTCCACCGAAAAACAACATTAACCTTATTTAACCGATCAAGGCGCAACTAATTAAGTCTCACTTTGTCGATGGCCAAAACAATATGTGAAGCGAAATATTGACAGCTAAATTTACAAATTTGGTAGAGGTATATGCCAAAATGACGAACACCGCTACCATTTCCTCGTTTTTGAAAGACCGCAGTGGTGTCAAGTGGGTGTGTAAATTACATAGGCATGTAGGCGGAGCCAGCAAAGAAGAAATTAATGCTGCACCTGATCAAGCTAGCTATCATTGCTCTTTTATTGTAATGTCAGAAAATTACATTGATATGTTCCTTCATAAAGATGTTTGGCAAACAAAAAACAAATAGGACTCGATTGCTGTCGGTTACAGAGTGGACAAATGATACAACTCAGTGACCTCCGGTATCATTCCCTGACATCTTCTGCCTTATTGAATCACCCGGTAAGAAACCATGAACTATATTATGATCAATGACCATGAAAAGTAGATTAACATTAGCGAGCTGACCATAATCGAACGGTTTCACTTTGAACATACGATTACAGAAACAAAGTTAACATTGTCATTTTCAAGTTAGTGCCGTTAGCTGTTGGTAGCCACAAGTTTCTTGGCATTAAACAAAGAGGCAAATCCGGGTTTTTGAATCTGTTAGCCATGCAGTAGCTAAGACACACATCAGCTTTTTGGCATTACAAAAATCGCAATGTTTTTAATATATCGTCACCTTCTTAAAATAATCGCCTAAGTCATATTTTCAAGTTTTTCAGAAAACAGAATAAACTGAACCAAATACAGAATATATGATATTTGTTAATCATTTCACACAAAAAGGGTATATCAATAGATGACTATTGACTTAAAAATAACGCTGTCTGTCAATTATGTAACATAAGAGGATTAAAGACTAAATAACTACACAACATTTATAGCCTAGCCAAATATTGTAGTAAACATTATCACTTACCATTCGGGGACGAGTCCAGAATCATGGAAATGACTTCATTTATGTTGATTTTCTTTGTGCATCTTGAAGCAGCCGCCATATTAATAACTTGTAAAAATGCCTAAGTCAAAATTTATTGTGACTTAGGCAAACATACAAACAGCCTAAGAGCACTCTTGACTTAGGCGATTACATTACCGGGGTAAAACAGCATGATCCTTTCAATTAAGGATCTAGGCAACTTTACCAGAGGTGGCCAGCATCATGAAGAGTTGATTTAAGCAAAAATCTCATGTTCCTCAAAAAATGACTTAGGCGATTATTTTAAGAAGGTGACGATATGTAGCTTATTACTAGATTTTGTCATAGGTGGAAGGCTTCTGTTTTGGGCCAGAATACACGGCCGGATCATGCGCTGAATGCACTGGCGATTAGGACTGCTTCGATATGAAACTGCCCGGAAGCAAACATTTCCTTTTCATTTGGAATTGTGGTAGTTACCACGTTTGCCCAATCCCCCCGCTC